>JBBPBP010000002.1:9217459-9235088 GCA_037974735.1 Cicer chorassanicum
AAAATAAAGGGTAAGCTATTTTTTTTTTGTTTCCTATGATGAAAATCATTTTATTTAATAATCAAAAATGATTTTTGTAAGAAATTACTCATAACAGTTTTTTATTTAAAGTAGTTTTAATATATTTTAATATTTTTCAAAAACTGTAACATACAAATGAAAACTACTAAAAATGATTATATTCTTAAAAAATGTTATTAATTATTAAAAAAATGTAACAAATAAACACTAAAGTTATTTTACAAAATCAATTTTACATGTTTGGTTTTATTTTTTTGAAGATAAAATCACTTCTAAAGATGTAAAATTAATTTTAGCATCTTTTGATACTTCGAATAAAATTAAAAAATTAAGTTTAACTTACTCGAATATATAATGAAACCTTGTATGATTTGGAAGCGCTCACGTTGGCGGCAAACATGCTTCATGAACAAATCTAATCGTGCGTTTGGTGCAATGGTATCATAATTCTTGGTAAATATCAATTCCAAATTCAATATTTTTTTTAATATTTTTTTTTAACTCAACTATTATTCTCAAAAGTGATTTTGTTCTTCTTCTCTCTCCTTTTAAACATTAAACCAAACACATATTATTTAAAATATTCCCTATCTTCCTCTCCATCAATCCCCACCAAACATACACTTAAGAAAGGTCTATTACTAACCATCCATATGAGTCACAGCCTCAAGATATTGTTTATGCGACTACAATCGATAAAGTTTTCAATTGCGGTTGTCGCAGTTGTGTTGCAATCCTTGATATTACGAAATATCTCAGACAAATGTGGTTGATGTGGCCTCGACTAACATTCGAAAATCTTAACATATTGTGCCCAGAAGCTTCCACATTAATATTGTGTTTGACCTTGACTTTCTATAGTATCAATGATTGTGGTGCATGCGCGATTTTTTATAGGCAAATATTAGTGGTTAGTAATCGAGAGAAAGAAATATTAATAGTAGAGATCAATCCTTGGACTTCCTTCGTGAAGTGTTTAGTATTGCATATTGATTGCTTAAGTATTGTATAATAATAATGATTTCCTTTTTTATAGCTTTTGTTTCTTGTATCAAGGTTGTGCCTTTTGCTTGATGAGTATGTTATGTGACCTAAGGACATGCTTATTTTGGTTTAACTGGTATGAAGTTTTAACTGTGGATTTATATGTTTTGTTAATTCTTTCATGGAATATATCATGTTGGTTAGTTATAATTTATAAACATGCAGAAAAATTCACAATATGAAAAGTTTAGGCATAAGGAACTTTCTTTTTACAATGAATTAACTACTTTGTTCAAGGATGTGGTGGCTACTAGACAGTTTGCATTGGCACCCTCTTTTGGGATGCTACTAGCCCAAAATAATCTACTAAAATCTTTTTGCTTGAATTTTGTACATTGTTGACATTGTTTTATGTCATTGAGCTTCTTACATGTAATGCTGAGACTCTGTTTGGGGTCTATTTGCTTTCAAGTTACTTTCAGAGGTTGTGAGAATTGTACTATAAGGATATATATACTTTGGTTCTTTTCTTTTGTTTTCTTTTTATGAAATATAGTATAGTTCTTTTGATTCTTTTGCAAAACATCTGTAAATATGTTTTACATGTAAATAAATATTGTTTTACTTGAGAAATATAACAAAATTCAGGATCTCATATGAATCACAAAAAGCATCTATATGGACATCAAAAGTGTAGCAATGATAAATATTAGCTAAAATTGTAGCATTTATATAGTTCTTTTGTTGCAGATACTTTTGTCCCAACTATCTCTGGTGTTCTGTGCTTGAAACTCTTGTAGCATACTTCACCTATCAATTCTCTGTTTAAAACTCTTGTAACCAATTCTGCTCATTAAACTTTTTTTTATCAAGTCTACTCATTAGTTCTGGTTGGGTACAAACTTTTTTGCTTGTATTATTTATCTCATGTTTTTATCTAAAACTCACAACTTCAATATAGTATTTAGAGCCTGATTCGATCTTTTGGGTCATGTCATTATTGCACCGTAGTTCTCAAAAGAAGTTTGGATATGTAATAATAATTGGATTTAGAATTCATCATTTTGGAGAAGTCTGATAAAATAATTGTATTTTGGAGCATTTTGTCTTTGTCAACTTCCCAAGGTTGCAAAAAACATACACATTCCACTTGATGATATCTTTACCTATCCCCTTGTAATTAGTGAAAAAGATCATCTCCGCCAACTAGAAAAGAGATAGAGAGAGAAAAAAAATTGATGAGAAAAATATAGTTAGAGAGGAGTATGGAGTCTTCTGAGGTTGAAGTCTTCTTATAAGAGGATCATATAGGAGATTTGACATCAAATTCAATTGAACATTTGTGCACCATCCACCTTGATCAATGAATCATCATCTGATAGATCAGATGATGATGGCGTTATATATTCCTGAATAAATTTTAAAACCATTGAACAAACACAACCACATTTTTTGTTTAGGTTTACCCATCTATGCTTTTGGTATTTATCACTTCGTGATTTTGATTTTTGTGCTGAGACATGTCACATTATTGGATGTAGCAGTGCAGTTGCGTTTGGCAATTCATGTGATAATGTCGAAGTCACGAGTTACGCAAAATAGTCAGCAAGTAGACAACATGAATAAAATGCTATGTACCCTCGACAAGCACCACAAAGTCCTTTTGAGAACTGTTCTATTACTCTGGCTTATTCTCCTCCTTTTCAATGTCTCAGAACATTGTTATTTGAGCATTATTGAAACGGGGAACCGATCCTCTACCTTTCACATTCTGTCCACCACAGGTGACCCTTCACATGCCTGCCTACATACAAAATTCATTAATTTTTTAATTGCCTGCCTACCTACAAAATTCGCTAATCTTTTACTTGCTTCCATCTGTCAAATATAGAGATGAAAATTAGACTCAAACTATCAAGTACAGGCAAAAAATATATGAGATGGGTAGGGTAAAAATCCACACTATGCATGAGTATAGAGGAGTGGATTCTGTCATGTGACATGAGAGTCAATTGAAACTTCCACCGTCCATTGAAAAGGAAAGAAATGAAATAAAAGATAAATGAGTTTTAAGGGTATAGATTTAAAACAAGAAGAAAATGTGAGTACAGGTACCCAACGGATAAGGGTTGAAGTTCCTATCCATGAAAAGGTGGGACGACTACTATTGCACTCTACTCAGGCTCTATTGATTATCATCTCTAACCAATGGTAAGGTAAGAAGGAACAATGTAACCTCTGCATTCAAAACTGCTCTGCATGCAAAAAGTAATTTTTTTTTTACCCTTTCAATAACTTCCGCATAGCAATTTTTATCTTTTTATCTCTGTAATAAAAATCCATACACGTGTTAGTGCAAGAAAAAAAATGGATAGACGTAGACCAAAATTTAATCACCTTACCAGACAGGAAGAACAATACACATAACTATGTCAAAAATCAAACACAATCCGATTATTGCATGGCTTCCTCAGCAGACAAAATATTCATTCATTTGAATGTAGCAATAGCTTGCTTTCACATTTATTTTTTTACAATAGTGTAATATGCATACTTCAACTGTGTTTAAGTTGTTTGTTACCCTCAAGAGTATTATAAGCCCGGTTCATGAGCTTGCAAGGAGCTCACTACTGATACTCATAACTTGTGCAATTATTTGCTGCCATCTTCTCCACTGTTTATAACCCTCAACAAGATGAAACACATTTTTTATAACACTCAACAATATGAAACATATTAATCAAAAAAACATCTCAGAGTAAGGTCGGTCAGCATGGCACTTGATTGGCAGCTAACAATTTAACATTCTGCTTGTAACAAGGGCCGCTCCTACAGATACATTATACATCCTGAAGAATTAAGATGAGCATAAAAGATGAGCAACTGATACAAGAATTCCTCAAGCCAAGCAAACAATAACCATTAGTCACTTTTGCTGCAAGGAAAGAACAGGACAAAAAAACAAAACTGAGAAACAGCGTGATGTGCTAAAAGAAAGAAATATGTTACGGATAAACCAACAACCAGGGTTGGAGAATAGAATGAAAGATAGAAAGAACAAGAATGAATCTGTTATTGGAGGATTCTCCTTCCAAGTGTTTCCTCTTTCAGCACTGTGCCACTGAATTATCTCTCTACCCTTGCATCAACCAATTTATAAGGCCAACTAAACCTCTCTAACTTGCTGACCACTCTAATGTCAAGCAACCACCACCAAAGTATTTCTCACTGGACGGGGTTAGCTTAACTATATGGATGAAACAATGGCATAATGCTGTCATGTATTAAGTCAAAAAAAATATGCCATTTATCTCTCTCTTCTAATGATTTGGCAGTTTGGTCTATAACTTTTCTTGGTCTTTCTCTCATTATCTATCTATTAGGAACCCAGAGACAAAACTCTGCCATTTTTCTACCATGGGAACTATCCCAATTTTCTCTCTAATATTGTATTTATAATCTTTTGTATTTATAATCTTATCCTGTCCTTTGCAACTAATTGTCTATGACTATCGTAACACTCTTATCTTTGTGACACCAAGTTTACTACACTTCTCTAAATTCATAATATGTTTTGATGGTTTTTATTTAATCTTTTAATTTTCATTGAGGGGGGGCAGGGTTGAGAATTTGCAATTGTCATGGCTTGTAAAGGAATCATAACAAAAGTTCCAAAGAAAGCAGAACATGGTGACAAAGTAGGATCAGAATGACAAATCAACAAACTCAGGGAGAAAATAAGAATTAAGGAAAGTTCAATTTGTAAGGTGTTAGGAACCCAGAGAAATTGTAAGGAAACAAATATGGAAAGAATCAAAAGAATGTATTACTGAGAATTGAACAAAAAATAGAAAATAGAATTCTCTGCAAGGGTTTTTCCTTCACAAAGGATAATTCCTTTCGCTCACAAAGATTAGAATGTTATTGTTTAGAATCGCATACACTATTTACTCAGTGTCCAACATGATCATTCTTCACCTACATTCCCCCTGTTAATTTAACTAATTAACCCCTCTAACTTCCCTAACTACTTTTGCACCGTCTTCTGTCCTAACAATACCTCAACCCTGAAATTCAATCTTATCCTCATGGCTGAAAACTGAAAAATATCAGAAACATATTCCTTCAATTTTTAAATTCCCAAATAAGGATAATGTTTACCCAAAATGAAAATTTTCCCTCCTTCCCCTCTACAAACTCCTTCATCCAAACAAACATAATTAACATACCCCAAGAGTTCCTAATATCCTGTTAAAAAGAAAATTACTGGAGCATGAAAAAATGCGAATGCCATTGATGTAGGCATGTGTGAACATAAAAAGTAAAACTCACTTGAAGAATGCAACTTTACAAAAATCTAGATTGTCGAGAGAACTTCACTATTTAGACCTAAATTTGACAACCACTTTCACTGGCATAACCTAATTAGATTTGTAAATATTTAGTAGGATGCAATTTTCATGTCATGTCAAGTGTCAACAAGTAACCACATCCCACAAATGCGTGTATAAAATATCTGAAAGCTCGGTACAGGAAGCACTGATGCAATTTCTCTTATCTCATCCATAGATAACTTCCCTCACACTGCTAATTAATAGAATATCAAGCAGTAATATAGCACGGGATAAAGGGTTTTACTAAAACTATTTTCAGTTCAACATAATCAGCACCCCAATAAAAAGCAGTGAAATAAAAGGAAAAGTATTTCAATCCATTAAAAAACACTCATTTAATTCTAAACAACATTAAACTGAATAGAAAATACACATTACATATCCTTCACCAAAATGAACTAAAGAGTTACCTTCAGGCTACAACACCAAAGTTTTGTAGCTTTTCACAGTGAGGAACAGGTAGATTTCTATTCCAAGTACGCCTCTGAATCTCCATTTGACAATAACGACGAAGCATATTCCTATAATCCTTCACAACATTATCCTCAATGGTCTCACGGGCCAAACTTCCAATCGGATAATTATCCTCAAACGCCTGAGATTTCACAAAATACTGAACCCCATAATCCTCAGTGATCTTAGGAATCTGGTAGGACTGATTCTTTTGCAAGGAATATACAGGATCCGAAAAGGGCAAGTAAGCAAGTAGCACAATAATCAACAATGGAAGAAGCTGAATCAGCAGCATAAGATGATGTCCTCCTCCACCCTGAAACTCATGCCTCTGATGATGACTACCCACCCCACCGCCGCCACCGCCGCCGCCGCCCCCCCTAGTCCTATAAACATGATTTCTCCTCCCAAACACATCAGACTGTCCAAAGAAAGCTCTAAAAATCTCATCAGGGTCAAACTCATCTTCGAAAATATCACGAGCATTAGTAGCCCTTCTCCTCCTCCGCCTAAAATGATTATTCTGATTATAATTCCAATCAAATTCATCAACTAACCCTCCTTGATCATACTCCCTTCTAGAACCATCATCACTCAAACACTTAAAAGCCTTAGAAACTTTCTTAAACGCGTCTTCAGAACCCGGCGCTTTATTCTTATCAGGATGAACCTTCAAAGATAGTTTCCTATAAGCCTTCCTAATCTCTTCAACAGAACAACTCTTCTCTAACCCTAAAATCGAATAGTAATCATGTTTCCCTTTAATTTCACTAATCAACTTAACATTCTCTGTCGTATAATTCCTCTCATTAATTCTCGCCGGATTATCATTCGCCGGCGATGTACCGGCGCCGGAGTTTGTTCCGGAAGAAGATGCGGAGGACTGAGAATCGAGTCGTTCGCACATGGCAAACAATGAATCGAGCGGTAAATCGCGGTTGAGACGCTGAGCGATTCTGATGAATTTGAGAGCGCGATCCTTGTTACCTGAAGCGATTGCGTCTTCTGCGATTTTGATGCATCTTAATGCTTCGTCCTTGTTACCTTCCATGGCGCAAAAACGACGCCGATTATGACCTAATAATTCGAAATTTGACTAATCCACTACCAGCATGAGATACCTCAAAATTGAGAAACCTAAATCGGAAAAATAAAAATAAAAAAGTTGAATAAATAGAGGAACTATTATATTATTATTATTCGTAAAAATTAGTGTATGAGTGAAATTTGCACAAGTGTGAAATGGAAGGGAGAAGAATTACCCGATACAGTGCAAATGCAATCTCCGATGAGAGAAGCCGCCAAGTTTATACAGAAAGTTGTTGTTTACTACTGCTCTCTAACAAGAATTAATTCCGATGTTTTTCCTGCGTAATGCGTTGAGTTAAACTAACTGTTATCACTAATTTTAAAATAACTTTTGAGAAAATAAGTAATTCTTATTAGATGTCACTGTAAAATCGTTTTACATTTATGATTTATGTCATATTAATTCTTAAATAATTTAATTAAGTGTGATTTTGAATTTGGTCATTGAGAAAATAAATATTTTAATTTATTTTTTTTATACTTTATAAAATATTTTTCAAATTTATTCTTCACTTAATATCTATTATTAGATGGTGATGATGTATCTATTAAATCTGTTGTTGACCATTATAGTTAGAAATAGAAGAATACAAAATATTTGAAATTGTAAAATAAATAGGGCAATTGTGGATTCAAAGTCTTCTCTTTGTTGATATTTTCTTTACTATTAGGTTGTGTCCGTGAAGAACTATATCCAGACACAATAAATATAGATTTCATAAATTTATTTTATTTAAAAATATATTATATAATAAAATAAATGTATCGATCTAACCAAGTTTACATCAAAACTATTACCGTTATTATTTTTAAATAAATATTTTACACAAAAATTAGAATAGATTATAAAAAGCCAACAACATGTACATTTTAACAACAAATATAATATAATAAGAAACAAATATATTTATCACAATGTTGTGAAGTTATGGACTATTTTGATTGCCAACAGTGTTATTACATTTATGAACAATTGATTAGCATAGCGAAATTGAGTTTGTTAAATAAGATAGTCATGTTCTTAGAGATCAAATTGACGGAAGATAAGATATTCGATTAATTTTTAAATATTAAATAAAACTATTTAATAAATTATCTAACTAATATAAATGAAACAATCTAAAATTTTAAATTATTAAAATAATTTTATGAATTTAATGGAGATGTTTAAGATGGATTGTTTAAAGTTATTTTTTGATATCAAATCATTCCTCCAACTATTTTTTCTCTCTTTTTATTAAAATAAATTATTTCTACATATATTTTTGTTTTCTTGCTTTGTTTTGAGACTTCGTCATTTGAGTGCAATATTTTTTATTTGCCGTCTTAGTACAACATTTTTTGTTTTTATCTTGTTGCAGCGTTTTAATTTTTTAAAGTTTGTCCTTCGTATGTTTAATGAAATGTCTAAAAATGACTTGTTTATTCGGTATCGTATTTTGCGTAAAGTACTTGCGAAGACTATCCATAAATTCAACATTCTTTCATCCTTACACGTGACTTACCAACATGTAATTGAATCGATCATATTAAATATCATTTATAGTTGATATGAGCGAATATCACCGATTTTTTTTTCGAAGATAGATAAGATTAAAGATTGTGAATCTTGCATTATTTTTTATCGTTGACCATATATAGCATAAATAAGTTTGATTGTTAGGATTAAGATTTTCGTTAGATAATTTCTTATTGGCTTCTGAAATATTTATGTGTGCCGTTATTGTGCTTTTTACTTTTTTGTTATCTAGAAATATAGATGAAAATATCTCAATCCATGATTAATTTAATTGTAATATTCTAACTTTAGCATTTCAAAGAAAGTTATTTTTCTGAAGAAAAAAAAACTACAAAAATTTGTATCCATTAAATTTTTTTTATGAAGAATTTAATGGATAATAAATTTCCATGTGTTAGTAAAATATGTATTTTTTAAAAAAAATATGTTCATATAAGAAATTTATGAATAGATGTAACAATGTTTTTGCTCATACTATTGGTAAAAATTTATTGATATTTGTTTGAAAAAATTTACCATTTTTCAAGAAAAATTTTAAATCTTGATACTTTACTTGTTTTTATTGATTGACAACATAATAATTATTATGAAGAAATATGAGTCTGAAACTTTATTTAAAAGAATAGAGGTTCTATGTCCAAAGGAAATATTTTAACGAAATTAAGCTGGGAATTGGGAGTAGGAACTCTTATGCATCCATCAAATCAAATGTGAAAATATAATCGGACAACGTTGTAAATAATCTAACATCAATAGACTCACATCCAAAAAATAAGTATTAACTTTGTATTACGAGTGACAACTTATCATTTTCCAATCCATCTCAAGAAGTTTTTGAATATGTTGGAAGACACAATCAATAGCACTAACACCAATCTCGTTTATCAGAATTTTAATCTCTCTTTCTGAATCCACACAAATATGAGGTCGGATTCTCCACATTTGTATTTGCTATCTTTAGTGACTTTGTTCCTATTTCTCTCAACCAAATTTTCTCTCATCTTGCTTCCGGTAACTCTACATTTGATAACTGAGTATCTTGTAATCTCACATCTAGTAACTCTGCAAGTCTAACTCTGTCTTTAACCTATTCATGTGTTGAATGTATGAATTACTTATTACTTATGTTTTAGTGTTAGAAATATTTTGCACGGGCACGTTACTAGTTTTTTACGAAAATAAGTTCTCATGATGTTGCTAACATATTTACATCAAAATAAGTTCTGGTGATGTGCTACATATTTACATCAGCGTCAACGAACAATGAGAAAACGAATGAGCCCCTATACTAGTCTGAAAAGACCTGTCTTTTGGGCTCCATAGGCACCTAGAAGAAGGAAAAACAAGAATTCAAATAATTTTTAGTTTTCTTCATCAGAATCGAAAGAATGTTTTTTCCGCAAAGATTTTAAGACATCCAAGCGCTTATCAACTTTAGATATGCATCCACCAGTAACAGACTTGACTTTCGGAACTTTCAAAGAACTAAGCGGTGGTGTCGCTGCCCCCGTGTTAATATCCCTGAGCACAGAACGAGCCATTGCTGCAGCTGCAGCATCTGCCATAGCTGAAGCAATTTTTGAACCACTTGGAAATTTGTCAGTATCCTCATTTTGTCCATGTGTTTGTCCTTGTTCCTTGGCCGAATTCTTAGATACATCAGGTAATGGATTTGCACCTGATTTTGGCCTGGAGGCTACAGCCTCGGCAACTGTTGCTTTAGCTTTTTCCGCTTCATATTTCTGCATGTCATAGATAAGCTCTTTCTGTAGCTGTTTATCAGCAACCAATATGTCATCAATTTCATTCTTGTAGTCCTTGAGAAGGACCCGGAGGCATTCCATGAGAGAGCCTATGAGAGGACTGTTCTTGGTTTCTAATAGACGTTTCAACTCTATGAAAATGGGTATAGTGTTTTGAATAAGGCCCTTCTTGACTGCCTGAGTTATAGCCTTTCCTCTAGCTGCAGATCCATCTCCCCCTTCTTCTTCTAAGTCTGCCGACTCAGACGATACACGAGTAGATTGAATGCGTATCTCTTTACAGCCAAGAATTTGAAAAGCATCCTGGTACGACAGTTAATGTTATAATTCGAACATAAATTGAGATGTGCATGTATTACAAGCACACACACACATATATATTAATTGGAGTCAGGACAGCTTGATGACCATTGCTGGTAAAGATCGATACCTGTAGAACAGACTGTCCAGTTGCATCTTCTAAATTGAGCATACCATCAGAAGCTGCAGCTAGAATTTCTGCACATAGTTTGGCAAAGGTTGCTAGAAGATGCTCAGGAGCCATTTGCTTTAGTAGAGAAACATAAATGTGCATTCTTCTAGACCTTGATTTTTCATCAGAACCCCTACAAAAATGATGCAACAGACAGACCTAAGCACAATAACTCAACAACATAATTGTCTAACCAGTTGCTAATTTGGAACCCCTTTACCTGATGGAAAAAAGTTGGCTTTCTGTTCGTGATTCTTGGGACTCACGGTGTCCATTATGAGCATGGCAGTCATTCAAAACATAAACAGCCTCAACAAAACTGTTATATGCTAGAAGAGGAGCCTTGACTGGTGACAAAAAAACACTAGTCAAAGTCCAATAAGTAAAAGAAACGTTGTTCAATTTATATAACTGCACGAACTACCAAGGTAAAGCTTCAAACCTTTCAAAATGTTTCCAAAGAGAAAATCTGCTAACTGCCTAATCTTTTCTGATTCATCAACAAGTGACAAAAGGAAACGAAGAAATAGCACACCTCTCCACTTCACATAGTCCCTCTAGGATAAAAGAAAAATAAAGTACATTTAGTAAATGATCTTTTTAATCTCTCAACTCAAGGGCGGACAGGTTTATACGTCAGATAATTAAAAGGTAAGAAATAGAAACAGCGAGCTCATAGAAGGAAATAAAAACCTGCAACAGTCTTGATAGCAATATGAATGTTTGCCTTCTCACAAGTTCACAGGGATCTAAGAGACACCTTGTGATCTTGGTTATGTAACTGATAGCTTCAAAAAAACAGAAGTTAGCAAAGAGAATATATTCCACATAATGTGAACATATTGGACTTCTTCCTCAGCACAAAGTAATAGTTTCCCTCTGTTTATATCAGCCATTACTTGTATATCAATTTGAATAAGAATGCTAGATTATTTCATTTACATCATTATATTTGTTTAATCCAAAATCACTTCAATGCAGTATCTCTTACAACGCTTACCCATCAATAAGAGCAGTGTACCGAACACAAAAGTCTGCCATCATGACCACAATATTATTTCGAAGAGCTGCATATTCTGTCTTTTCAAGCTCCTGCAATTGTATTCCAAAACAGAATATATTTTGATTAGGAAGTAGGACAACATATATCAGTCCTTGAGACACAAAACAATCAGTCTGAAGACCAACCTGTACAAATAGAGGAATATAGTTCTTTGCAAGCTTCCCATCAGCAAGGCAAAGTTTGCCCATGGCCAACCACCCATGAATATAAAAAGAAGGAGCTTCTTGTTGTAGAGAGGTTGCAGCTCCAGGTAGTTTATTTAATTTCGGGCCAGAATTCCCAGAGGTGACGATAGTGTGCAATAATGGAACTACAGCACTCATATCAGCAGATGAGCAGACAATAACTAAAGACCCAATTGTATAAATTGCTGTAATTGCTTTTGACAATGACTTGCGCTTTCTAACTGATTTCCTACTTTTACTAGTCCCACTTCTAGGTGGAGTGAAGAAGTCAGTTTCTGGATTTTGCTCTGAGTTATCTGAAATAAAAGTTTCTATTATTCCAGAAGCTTTGGACAGAACTTGGTGTACCCATTTCAAGACTAGCGCTTCTGCCTCCGTCTCATTTGAAGCTTTTCGCTTGCACAATGTTTTAAGTGCTTTTACATGAGCATCAACCTGTCAGCAAAAGTAGCAATTCATTATAGATTTGTAGTACACTATTAGTAAAAGTAGCAATTTGTTAAAGTTTTGTAATACACTATATGATACCGATACCTTTTTTTATCTAGAATGCCGATTAATATTTTTCTACGAAAACATTTGTTCCACTAACTATGCATAAGCAATATAATATGATTTGATATCAAAGTATAGATTGTGGGACATCTGATTGCTTGTGAAACTAACATTATCATAAAAATAATATTTATAAGCAAATAACGCTGCCTAAGAGTGCCTATTATCTTATTGTTGGCACATGAAGGGTGTGAATAGGATGAAAGCTTAAGCATCAGATTGAGAAAAGTTTCAAAGATCTTAAAATTATAGAACGATAGAGTGATAATTTCAAGAGGACATCCAGCCCAGGAAACTGTTGAAAGGTTTGATACTACAATATTTGATGCACTACAAAATTATGAAACATGACGCAAAAGATGGTAATTAAGGCAGAGAAACATCCCAAGAAAGTAGTTTATGAACTTCTTAATCATGCAGAACAGGTAAAATCATATGCTTAAAAATGACAGATTATCACACATTCACAACGTCGCAAGGGAGCCATTCAATAATGAGGCAAGATTAAGAAGCACTAGTGTAAGGATATTGTTTATAAATTTAATCAAAAATAGCATGTAATGTTTACCTCTGTTGAATGCATGTTGAATTTTTCAACACGTTTGAGTAAGTTATGAGCCAAATCAGCAGCAGGTTCAGGTGGCAGCTCCACAGAAACATTAGAGATAGTTTGCAAGAGAAAAACTCGGTCACTAGCCCAGGCTACATCATTGCATTCAATGCTTTCTTCGTCTTCAAAAGCATTTCTTTGTACAATTGGACTTCTAAACTCACCTTTCACTTTATGTTTGTCAAGAAGCTGCCAATGATGATGAAGAAAATCCCAGTCCACCGCTTTGGGAAGGAATACAGACACCTCTGATAATAGAAACCAAGCACCTGGTGGGGCAGTCCACTTTTCTATTGGCTTGCTATGGTTCAGCCAGACAGACTCAGACGCCTTGATTATATTTTGAAGTGCAGTAACAATTTTGTGATTCAACCGTTTCTTTTTGCCTAGGTTTGTGCAAATTTTTTTCACCCAAGGGCTCACCTCCCCATTGCAAATCTCTCTCAGGAGATACATAATTCCTTGGGGGAAAGGCATCTCCATCTCTTTCTCCAAACTTTTTTGTTTCTTTTTTCCACTAGACGTAGATTCACTATATGAAGAGGTAGCAGCTGCAGCTCTAGATATTCGGTCCAAAACAAGTTCTTGAAACACATTCTCACATTCTTCTTGGATGCTTGTTTCATTATCAGTTATTTGGCGAGGAACTGAATGTAGCCACTCAGTTATTACCGTTTCAGATGAGAATGTTCTGAAAGCCTACATATTGTTAACATAAATTCCATAAACCATATATTGTTACTAGTAAAAAGATACAAAGAAAAAGAGCAGGACTTTTATGGGACTAATGAGATTCCTAAGTCATAACATTCTTGGATTTCTTAAGATTTTCTAAATAATTTTCAGCATGCCAAATCATCTCAGGCAGAATCTAATTAACCCTGGACTAGCTAAGCAACTATCTGTATAGCAGACACCTACCAATTCAACATTTAAAAGCATTATTTAATGCAGCAAGCAAGTTATTATTCAGCATAACATACTGCAAGCAGAAAAATATAGGTAATTAAGAGCTTGTTTACATTGAGAAAATGTCTTTCTTTTTCATTTGTAATTGAAAAATTGCCACCTAATTTTCTTGTTTTCAAATAAGTATATAGAAAAAAAATTGTGACAACTAATTTTTCACTGTTTTCCATAGAAATTTAAATTAAAATTTTGAATTTTGAGAATAGAAAATTAAATGAAATGCTGACACTCTTTGGTCAGAGGAAAATGTTGGGGAGGAACATCAATGAAATTTTCTTGTTTAGTTAAATAGTTTGGAGAGAGTATGAGAGGGAATTGAAGAGCCCCAAATCTTTCCTCACTCAATTTTGACTCCCCTCCAAAATTAGAAATATGAAGGAGTGAAAATATGAGTTGATAAAAATTTAAAATATAATGATTAAAATACCTCCCTCACTATACCCATAAATATATGATGAAATATTACAACGGAATAAAAGAAAACTAGTTTTAAAGTTCCTCAACTCCACTTGTTAACCATAATCCCAAAAAGGAAGGGATTATTTATTCTCCCCCCACTCCTAACCAAAGACTGTATCAAAATTAAATCTCTATATTTCCCTTCCACTTCCATCTCATTAACCAAAGATGCCAAAAAAAAAAGTTATTTTTATTATTTTTACAAACATTTAAATTCAAATTAAATACAATAAAAACATAGCATAATATTTATACAATCATTAGTAAAAATCCAAATAGTTCTTACATGAAAAACAAAAGCGAAAATAACATAAGTTTTCTCAATCCAATTATCCAAAAACTTAGCATTTTGCATCAGTTTACAATTCTTCCTCTCCACAAAACACATCACAACAAAAACCACATGAAGAAAGGGCAACAAAAGTACCTCAGAAAGAGCTGCAAGAGCTGCTTTCCGTATGCTAACAAGCGAGTCCGAACAAGCCATCCCCATTGTCTTGAGTACCACTTCATCAATAGCACCACCAAGTAAAGCAGTCAAATTAGTAACAAGGAGAAGAGCAGCTTTTCTCACAACCGCCTTCTCATCCACACACCTTCTCCTCAACATCTCATTGATTCCATTTCCTCTCACAGCCCCAACATTCCCATTCCCATCACCAAAACCCATAAACTCTTTCAAAACCACACTAGCCTTATCACTACCTGACAAAAACCCAACAACCTGCGCCAAATTCGACAAAGCCCGCGCTCGAATCGTAGCACTAACATCCGAACAACGCTTCACCAACGCCTCCAAACACCACATTCCCCAAACCTCACTCCCTTCTTCTTCCTCCTCCATCGAATTCACATTCAAAACTAATGGGTCCTTCAATGTCGTCACCAAATTCAAAATAAGATCAACTGCCAAAAGCCTAAGATTAGTTTTCCCTTGACTCATCTTCACAACATACTTAACAAACCCAATTTGATCTGCCAATTCCATAACCCTAACAACCTCCATTATAAAATCAACAGCCAAAGCTCTAGGCTCAGCTTTATCCGGCGCCTTATTCGCCAAATACCTTGGAAAATTAACCAAAGCTTTCTTCACACCATCACAATCCGTACCAAGACCAATCACAAAACCAACAGCAAAACTCCTCGCCTGCGATTTCGGCATGAAAACAAGCGGAGACAGCGACTTCAAAACCTCCGCAGCCGTCTCCGAAGGTTCGCCGTGCTCCGGTTTCAAAACCTCTTTCAAAACCCTCGAGCAGAGAGTAACCAAATTCCTATACTGAACCTCGTTTCCACATGATTCAATAGCTGTTAACGGAATCTCGGAAACGGTTTGAATTAACGATTTGAGAGATTCGGGGAAACGATCGAGGTGAATTAATGACATAACGTTCACAAGCTTCTCGAAAAGTTGAAGCAAAACCCTAACATCGAGTTTTTGTGAAGAATTTGGGGAATTAGGTTCAGCGTCGTCATTTTGTTGATTTTTTTTGCGTTTTCGTTTACGAATGTGGTTAGGGTTATTGTTAGGGTTATTGTTTTTGAATGAACGGCGAATGGAACGGAGGAAGGAGAGGAAGGAGAGAGGAGTGAAGAGAGTGAAAACGGGAGCGTTTGGAGAGAGGAGGAAGGAGAGGAAGACGTGAGAAGCGAGGAGAGAGTGAGGAGTTGGTGATGAGTCCATTGCGGTGGAAATTGGTGGGATGAGATTTGAAGGTGAAACGGCGTCGTAGAGAGGGTCTAAGGGTTGTGAACTTTTGAGGAGGGTTTGAAGATCTGAGAGGGATTGTTGGGAGAGTGGTTGTGGATTTTGTGTGTGGTGGTTTTCGCGGAGGTCTTCGAGTTCTGTTACTATGCGGGATATGGTTTCGTCCATTTTCGTCGTTGACGGTGATCGGAGCAACGTTATCTCGGTTGTCGAACGTTTTTCTGTCTGTTTTTTTCGAATTCTTGCTTTCCCCCGCTATTGGATACACTGTCACTCTTTTTCCTACGTTCTGTAATTTTAATGGATAACACATCATTTTTTTTCACGGAAAAGCTGAATGATACCAAAAATTCACAGACGAAATGCAAGATTTTACAGTTTAAAATTTAAGATTACCATTGTATCCCTCTAAATCATGCTTATGTGTAAATAATTTATCTTTTGCCTTCTGCACCGTTACTATATTTTTTGAGGTCTAAATAAAATTAATAAAGAAAATAATAGTGATTTAAATTATTATGATTAATAATTTTGAAAATGATAACAAATGAAAAATATTTGATAAAGATTTAATTTTATCTCGTATTTTTATATGTATTAGTGAGAAATATTTGTTTCGTGTTTTATTTTATATTGGTGGTAAATATTTGATATATAATTTTTTTAACTATGATAAATATTTTTCTCGTGTTTTTTTATATATCGGTTACACATATTTATTTCGTATTTTTTACTATTTATCAACAATAAAGATTTCTTATATGTTTTTTATATATCAATGACAAATATTCGTCGTGTGATTTTTTATATTTATCATTGATAAATATTTGTGTCGTGTTTTTTACGTATCAGTAGCAAATATCTATATCGTATTTTTCTTTTATATTTATCACTAACAAATATTTGTCCCTTGTTTTTCTTATGTATCAGCGGCAAATATTATTTCTGTAATTTTTTATATTTATCATTGAAAAATATTTGTCCAATTTTTTTATGCATCAGTTATAAATATTAGTCTTATGTTTTTTTAATATTTATCAACAAATATTTCTTTCGTATTTTTTTATGTATCAGTGGCAAACATTTATCATATAATTTTTTATATTTATCACTTATAAATATTTGTTATGTTTTTTATGTATCAGTGACAAATAGTTATCTCTTTTTTTTTATATTTATTAGTGATAAAAATACGTCACGTGTTTTTTTGTATTTATCAGTTACAAATATTTTTTTCGTATTTTTTTATGTATCAATGGCAAAAAATTCTTCCGTATTTTTTATGTATCAATGACAAATATTTATTACGTGTTTCTATTTTATATTTATTAGTGACAAAAATATGGTATGTATTTTTTTATATTTACTAATTATAAATTTTT
>JBBPBP010000002.1:9235557-9249778 GCA_037974735.1 Cicer chorassanicum
ATGTATCATGTTTTATATTTATGGAACGTGTTTTGTTTTATATTTATTAGTTACAAGTATGTCTCTCATGCTATTTTATGTATCAAATATTTTTCCCATTTTTTTTTTCTGTATTAGTGATCTGTTTGTGGTTTTTTTATAAAAAATCACTATAAAAAATATGTCACATTTTTTTATATTTAATAATTATCAATATTGCTATGATATTTTTTTTTATGTATGAAAAACAAATATTTATTTTGTGTGTTTGTTATGCGTAGCATATTTTTCCTTTCTTTTTCTAATTTATCAATCTTCTCTTATATTTCCTTTTCTTTTGCATCAGTAGAATAGTTTTCATTCTAAGTACATAAATCAAACAAAACCAATGGATGCATGAAAAGTAATATATCTTTTAGCTAGTGGTAAATGAAAAGTAAGTTAAGCATTGTTTGCTGCAAAATTTGTAGCCCTCGCAATGCTTCTGCAGCTTTTTGTTGTGTTTCTACGACTTTTGTAGATGGTCAAAATAGTTGTTTACAAATCTAAAGATAGTTCACAAATATAACCTATAAAAATAAAGTTGGTTGCTCTAAAAATCATATACTTCACTTCAAAAAAAAGAGAAGAATATTTTCTTTTACATGACAGTTTCATAGACTTACTTTTTCTTCGGTTTCCGACAAAGATTTTGTCTATGAATCCTCCTATCTTTGGTAATTTTGTTATTATATATCTTTTAATCAAATTTCTCTCTCATCAAAATAATTTTTATTAATCACAAAATACATTGAAGTTACCAAACTCGCACAACCTCAAAATTAGAAGATCCAATTCCGTCAATTTTGTAGTCTTATTCGATAGACTTACATGCATTTTATATTCCTCTAATTTTTCAATTGTAGTTTTTAATCCTCAATTATTTTTTAGCCATTCTAGTACCCTACTTTTACCCTTTTTTGTTTTCTTAATCGCCATTCAAATTTTAATCAAAATACATTGAGTTGACAATGTTAACTTCACATAATATCTCGGCTTTAACGAGGTCGTTTTTTAGGGAGAGTTTGATTAGTGGTGTTAAAGGTAAAAATAAAATTAAGGTTGGTTTGGATTTAATGGTTAGGGTTTAAAGACTTTTTGATTGTTGTGGAATATGCACGGCCTCAAAGCGAATAATGCCATTGTTTTTTAAATTATTATTAATTTTTTGGATTTTGTGAGTTTTGTTGACAAATATGATGAAACTTGAAAGGATTGTCATGATAGCAACCCCAGAAGAAGTGTGGCTGTGGGATAGGGGAAATAGATGGACTTCTTTGATTGTTCTTTTTTTTTTATAAAAAAAAATACATTAAAATGTTGATTCCAAGTATTATGTGGAGGCAAAACTGTCATCTCAGCAAAATTTCGATAAAATTTGAACGGGGGACTAGCAAATTAAAAGGGGTAAAAATAGAGGAATAAAATTACTCGTAAAAAAATTGGAGATTAAAATCATACAATTAAAAAAGTAAATAGATAAAAATAAAAGAATAAAATTACTCGTAAATAAGTTTTTTGTTGATATTATATATTAATAAATTTGCCATTTAAAAGATGAATCAAATAGGGTTGTTGGATTAGAGAGAGAGAAGAGACATGGAGCATAAATGAAAGAAATAAAAAATGAGAATCTATAGAAATCTCATATTGTAGTCGAAGACTTCTTCTTACTAAAAATTCATTAAAAAGTCCAACAAAATCCCATGAAATCATTTTTTTTTAAATAATCCGTTAAAATTTAAAAGATCTTAAATACTACAATACTTTTTGTAAATTGTAAAAAAAAAAAAATTGATTGAGTACCACTAAATTTCTACACCTTATTTAAAAGTCCAAACAATTCTAATTGAATACCTCGTGACTTATTTTAATTACATTAAAATTTTGATTTAATATCTTAAGAATTTTCCATCACGACAAATTCTTTTAAAATCCTTTAAAATCCTAACCCAATATTGGTGAATATCTCAGAATAATTTTTTTGACATAATCAATATAAGATAACTATTTTAATAAATAATATCAATGGATTAATCGATTAGGTTAGGTGAGATAATCCACTAATACACATGTTTAGTACCAGACAATCTCATTTTTACTCTACTTATCAATTAGGATCTCTTGCTAATTAATTAGTTATTGATCAAATTTAAAAAATAATAGTTTTCTTAAGTTTTGGGTAGTCAAATTCGCATCATATCTTTTGGTTACCATCGGATCACTTAACTTATCTTTATACAGGAGTTTTAACTTCATAAAGTCGTAGGCTTTGCGATTGGCAAGTTAAAAGTATCACATAAATTGATTTTGATGTCGTTTATTGTGCCGTCGGTAACTCGAAGAACATTAACTCATATTATTTTCTCACCGATCAAAATCGTTCTCAATTGGTAAAATACACGAAAATCTTATGTATCTACTACCTTTCATGGAATCTTCATAGTTAATAATCATTGTGCTCCATTTGAATGCTCATGTGTCAATTAGTAGAGAGGAATCACTCTTTCTATAAATAGAGTTAATAATTTGCGAATCATCGATTAAGGTATGAATAGAGAGTTTGAAACTTTATATAGTAACTTGTTAATAAGTACATTAAGTATTTTTATTAAATAGGGATTTTTCATGATCCCTACGTTTGCACTTATCATTGATTTGTTTAGAACCACTTTGGGGAGAGTGCAATAGGCTACGTGTTAGATGTTTTATATAATCTCTTACGATGTGTCACCTTTTATTTTAAATTATGAGAAGTAACTGTGTAATGATTGATGCTTGTTGTTTTACTGGTATGTGCATGTGTGATTATGTGTGTTGTCGAAATTCGTGATATATGTGTTTCTTATATTTAGATGATGATAAGTGTTGATGATTAATGCTTATAGTGTCTTTGTTTCGATAAAAATTGCGCTTTGTTCTATTTTATGATATAATAATCGATTAGTTTATATTAAAAGGGATACCCTAGTCAATATTAATCAGGTAGAAATGTAGGGATCATTAACTAGTTTAAGTTAAGATAGAATAACCGATTAGTAAGGACTTGAAAATCGATTACGATGACGTCCAAAATGTAAAAGATTTAAATTAAGAAATAGCTTATTGGTAAGATCACGTTGATCGATTGGAATAATAATCAAACTTCAAAATATAATAAGTATGAGGTTAATCAATTAGTAAAGACTAAATAATCGATTAGACAGGTAATGAGGGTTAGAAAGTGACTAAGTTGACATGTAATCAATTAGATATTTAAGGACAATTGAGTAGGTCACATCATAATGATAAATAAAGTTATTAATTAATTAACTAGTAATAAGAAGTTAATGAATAAATTATGATTAAAACTAATAAGGTTAATTATTAAATATTGTTATTTTATAACTCTTAGAAATAAGAGTTATTTATCATATTTGAATTAGGATTTTTTTAATCTTTGGAGTGAAAGGCTATTAGGATTATAGCTTTAAATTCAGTAGTTATATCATTTGAATTCTAATTGCATTAAATTTATTTTAAGAAAAAATGATGTTTGGGGTGTGATTTTGAAGGTGAAAAAGTTGAAGAAGTGTTTGGGATCATAATGCTACATGAAATGCTATAGTAAGATATAGAGCACACTCGTGAGTAATTGTGGAGATGCATTGTGTGAGTCCCATATATACTCGGACGTTATTCTAAAAGCTCAAAGATAACCCCTTGTATTAGGATGGTGCAAATAGGAGTGAGAGTTAGGTCAACTTTCCTTCATTTGGCTAAAAGTCACCTTGAGGTACAAGAAAGAGAGAGAAGAAGGATTACAATTGTCCTATAAAATATATTTTGAGCTAAAGGACAAAATGAGATGTACAAGGAAGAGAGAGAAGGAATACAATTGTCCTATAAAAAGAACCCTAGTGACAACTCATTGACAAATGTACCAAATTGCTAAAGTAATAAAGTGATAACGTCGAAATCGTCTCCACATAGATTGTTATTAGTTTGACTACGCAGCAAATTAGTAACACTTAATAGCAAAAGGGTTTTAAAACTTGGTTTATAATTTCAAACAAATGAAAAATTATATAGGGATACTTTAATTAGATACAGATGATTAGGGATTTCAAATCACGTTCTTTTCACCATGTAATTATTGATTTACTATTTTCACAAACAAATCTATTTGATTACGTCAAATTAACCAATTAGACTAAAACCAATTATTTGACTCAAAATCAATTTTTTATAACAACGAACCCTAATTCCTTAGGTGATCAGACTTGTTACTCAAAGCATATATGAACGTTAATTTATCAGACATGTGTTAATACTTTATACTTCTATAACAATATTGAAAACAATGACATATATTTTGGTTCAAGTTATTATATTCATTTTCCAATAACGAAATAATACATAGGCTAAATTCTACGCTGGTCAATCACATAAATGCAATAAGAACAAATATATATGAATAATCAAATATGTTGTAATTACATAAATAGCACACTAAAACTAGAATTACATAGATTCAATAAGTTTCATCTAATATCTAATCAATGACTAAATTAGGTACTCATATTGTTTGATAAAAGATACATAGAGAACAGGAAATTGCACATAAAGGTTTAATTAGGTTTCCACTCAGATGTAGCAGTCTGCTTATTTGCATCAAAAATTCCAAACCTTAACAAAATTATGTTTATTTGACTTAAATAATAACATGGGAACGTGCACCAACATATTGTGTTGGTTACGGACGCAATGCACTGCCACAAAATTAATTGTGGCGCAGCAGACTACGCAATGCGCTCCGATGCTTCCACATTGCACCCAAAGATAGTGAGTTGTCTTAGGATATGCACTACAACGCGATGACTGGCGCAATGCGTCCCCGACCCTTCCTTTTGCTTTCAAGTATCAATCAAAAGACAATTTTGTAGATCTAAGATCACTCTGTGTCGAGTATCTATTCCTTAATGTAAATGACATGTAACATTACAACAAAATGAGAAAACTTTCGAGATTTTTTCGGATTAGAAAGAATTAGTACCAAAACATTTAAAAATAATCCAAGACAATCAAATTCCATTTCTTATTCAAATAACTATAAAACTAACTAGAAATATTTAACGTAAAACAAAAATTGTTAACAAAGTGCTAAAAAAACAAGATTTGATGGAGACTCATCACCTAGCTGCCATTTCCATTTTCTATTACCATCAATCATTTAAGCTCTTGTATGAAGAATTGATGTTTAAGGAAGAAAACTTGCAATCAAGTTGAAGTAGGAGCCACAATAGTTGTCGCATAAGCTTGTGTTTCAATTCTTGATTTATGTAATAACTTTTGCTACAATGTTATTTTTACTCTTTTATTTTATTTTAATGTTTGAACAAATTCTCATTATGAACTAAACCACTTGAAATTAAGTATTAAATTATATTTGTGGTTTAATCTGTTTATAGCATGTTAACAGGAAGGTCTTATGTAAGGCAAGTAACTGTTGGTGCTTTTCGTATAATACTAAATAACCTTGATCAGACACTTTTGTTTGTAGAGTAGTAGGTGACTTATTTACCCGAACCAACTCAAAGTTTGAAGAATCCTACGAGTACCAACATTTATTTATAGACTCCTATGTGGATTATCATGTATATCCTATAAGCGACTCCTATGTGGATTATCATGTTTATCCTTGCGAGTTTGGAATAATTGTCTACGATTCCAGCAATATATGTTAAGATTAACATCAACGGTGTAATTGTATATGACGTTAATTGTGACACAACATCTTTACATAAGTAATGATTATGTATTACTGTTAAATTGTGTAGATATAATCTATATGATAACTAGCAAAATACTCGTGCATTTCCACGAGTTGGACATGTTGGTATCTATTTTTTGAAAACATTCATCTTTTAATTCAATTGTAGAAAATGATTGTTTAGAGCTCATCCAAGACATACGGAAGAAGAAGAAATTTGACGGTCATACAATACATTTTGTGCAATAAATATGAGATTTGGAAGTAGACTTTAGAGATTTGCATTTTGTTAATATTGGGTTTTTAGGCAACAATGTTGTATGTGTATTTGTTAAAAGTATTGTGAATAATGTCGAGGGAAGGTGGATTGATAATTATATTTCATTCATGTTATTTGTAATTTTCGTAGATTTAGGTCTAATTGAGCTTTAGATATTTTTTAAATATAGTGAGATATTTAGAAGAAAAAAAAATTACATTTGTTTTCAAATGGTATAGACCAAGAGACACGAAGTTATTCACATTAAAGATATTAGAATTATACTTTGTACTTCACAATTATATGATATCTCCACAAATCTTCTAAAAATCCAACTATGATCTTAACTTTAAAAAATAAAAAATTAATCTATCCATCACAAGACTTCAAATATATTTTAAAGAATTCAAAATAAGTTTTTTCATAACACAAAAATGTTTTGAAATACTCAAACTTTAATATTTTTTAAAACACAAATATATTTCGAAAAATATATTTGTTTGAAAAATATATTTTTTAAAAAGTGTTTTTCAGTTGGGATGTTTTGTTTTAAAAATAAAAAATAAAATTGGTAATTTCTATAAAATATAGGGCAAAGGTATAATTTTTAGGGTACCAGGACGAGTATAATTTTATCAAAACTGGGTCCCCGTCCAGGTGGGGCAACTAGTTAAAGTGTGAAAAAAAGAATATTCCAATAATATATTTTTTTTGTCCAAAATTAAAAAAGTGAATAAAAAGGAATGTAGGACAAATTGGGTATTTCCTAAAATATCATAGGCATGAACGTAATTTCATCGGGAAAGAAACCCTAGTCTATAAATACGATATACACGCTTAAATTTCAACTCCTCTTCACTCTCACTCTCTGGTCGCTCCGTACCCTTGTTTGGCCGCAGGAACCCTAAAATCAGGAGCGATCCGAGACAGAACTACTATTTCATCATGTTGGTTTACCAGGATCTCCTTACCGGTAATTTAATCACTCTCATCGATGCATCGCTTCTATATTTAATTTTTCAATTATCCGTTTTTTTACTATCATTCTCTCATAGATCTATTTCAATTCCGCATCCCAATTGATTTTTTTTTCTTATTATTTGTTGGATCTGCCACTAACTTTATTTTTTGTTTTGATTTCAATTTGTTCTTATGTTGTTGCACTATCATGCATGTTCTAATTATTTTTGCTGGATGATAATATTTAGATTAATTTTTTTCATTGTTATAGCGAAAGTAATTTCTACACGTTGTATTTTCATCTTCAATAAGTTCTTAGTTTATTAATTCGTGAACTAGCGGTTCTTTTCTTGTTTCTCCTATTTTGTTTTATTTGGTTGTACTTGAAGTTCATATAATTTTTTTTATAGTTAAGATGAGATTGAGGCAATATTTTACAATATGATAGCGAGTGTTGCAATTTTATATGATTCTGAATTCTGGGCGTTTTGTAAACTTATAGAAGTATTAATTTAGGGACTTGCCACTTTATTATTATAAGAATAATAATGATAATGACCCAGTTACCGCAGTTGAACAATCTGGACCATTCATTGGATTGAGATTTGATGGTTCACATCCCAAGTTTGATCAATTGTTAATCCGATTTGCTAAATTGGATCTTGAATTGTTTTGATCTCAATCCAACTGAATTTCTCGACTGCAAGAACTGTTATTGATCAATTAAAGAATCAATTTTCTTTTTTTATTGCTTAAGTTTGAAGTATGGTTTATGCAAATTTGTTACCAAACCTATACTTATGTTTAGATGTATTGTTTCACTCTTTCAAATTTCAAATTTGAATTTTTTAGTAGTATCGTTTCACTCTTTCAAATTTGATTTTTTTGAAGTTGTATTGATTCACTCTGATGATTTTCTTATGTATATGCATTTTTGTTTTTTTTGTGTACTGTATACTACCATGATTTTTTTATCTATGTAATAATTGAATGCTATGAGTAATATCAGCTGTACTGATGTCTCCTTTTGTAGGTGATGAGCTTCTCTCAGACTCTTTCCCATACAAGGAAATTGAAAATGGAGTGCTGTGGGAAGTTGAAGGGAAGGTTAGTTGGATGATGTGCAATTATATTTAATTTTCCAAGTGCATTTATAAGTAACTGTTTACACTTGGGGATGATAATCTGAAAACTGTATCCCTTTATTGTGTAGTGGGTTGTGAAAGGAGCAGTTGATGTAGACATTGGTGCAAACCCTTCTGCTGAAGGTGGAGATGATGAGGGTGTTGATGACCAAGCTGTTAAGGTTGTTGACATTGTTGACACATTCAGACTTCAGGTCAGGCTAAACCACAAACCTCTATTTTTATCCTTGATATCAGAGAATAATCATTTTGTCGTGGATACATCTTTAATTTATTTTTGAGCTGTCAACTTGATATCAGAAAATAATCATTTTGTTGTGTGTTCACTTTTGTAGGAACAACCTCCTTTTGACAAGAAGCAGTTTCTTGTCTTTATTAAGAGGTATATTAAGTTGTTGACACCCAAACTTAATGAAGAGCAACAGGAGGTCTTTAAAAAGAACATTGAAGGAGCAACTAAATACTTGCTCCCCAAGCTCAAGGACTTTCAGTTGTAAGTGCACCTCAATTTTGCACATGCAAGAATGATTGATTGTTTCTTTGTTTTTATAGTTACATTTGTTTCATAATGTTTTTTTATTTTTAAGATTTTGTTATGATTTTTTGCCTTGCTTATTTCTTGTTAAATCAAGAAGACAATACTTTTTTAAACCTTTTCCGTGGCTTTTGGCATTCTATGAAGAGTGAAATGGGTGAAGTTTAATGGAATGTGAGAATAAGATATATTTAAATTTTCATATACTTGATGACATAAAAAGCATTTATTTATTTAGTTCTTTTATGAATCCTTGAACCAAAATCATTTTAAATATGTTAAGTACCTGCTAATGTATATATTTTTAGTGCTTTATGAAACAATGCACTGAGTTTAAGTTTTGTTCAGCTTTGTTGGCGAGGGCATGCATGATGATAGTAGCTTGGTCTTTGCCTACTACAAGGATGGTGCTGCTGATCCAACATTTATCTACTTCGCACATGGTTTGAAGGAGATCAAGTGCTAAGTGTTGTACTGCCCTAGGTTTTCTGCCCCTAAGTTATCCTGTTTTTGTTCTACATCATGTTCTATGTTTACTTGAGAGTTGAGACAATGATTTGGTATTTTTTATAACGACGTGGTTGATTGCTCTTAATTATCATTTCTATTTAATTTAATCTGGTTGGATAGAATTCATAAATAAGAAATTTTTCTCGCGTTTCAAAAGACATGTCAGTTGCCTTTGTTTTTTCTTATATTTAACGCCACAATAGTTAACATCCATTTAAAAGGAATACCGACTCTTTTATTGTTGTATAAGACTTAACCTTTGCATATTTCATATGGTTTGAATAGAACAATGGGGTTTTGGTTTGGAAAGAAAGTAAAGCATTCCAATAGCTATAACAAGATAATCGAGCATCATATTGTTGACATGTATATGCCGAATCCTCAAAGTCTTTCAACCTGCTACTAATCCATATAGGGTGTTGTAACTGTCTTGATTGAAATTTATAACAGAGCAAGTTTTCTGGTGAAAAAGGGGTACTTGAATTTAATAGATGTTTTATAGGATTAGTGAGTCACTATGGATTGGTACCATAGAGGTAAAATAGCATGAATCTCACACCTTGGAAGTCCTTCAAATCACGGTAAGCTAGCTTTCTGTATCCAACACCCCAACCCTTAATCCTTCATAACTGTGGAGCCATATGAAAAGCTACCGCAAATTGTGCAACCTATTACCCATGGGGATAACTTTATTTATTCTCCAAAAATCATTTTGAATGTGGACAAGTTGAGCATAGCACAATTTTTGTGTTGTACTTAAGTCCCTTCTAAACATGCATGTGCACTACTCAATTTCCTCAAATTCCGCATCACTGTTGTATTGGAGGCCCTTTTAAATACTAACTTCTGATTCGTCTTAGTAGACAACTTAATTTGGGAAGGCCACCCAACTTGTCCAACTTGGATGGTGATTGTTTTGTATTGTTGCTGACCTTCGCGTTTGCCACTCTAGATATAAACTTAAATATAGGAAAGAGGAAATAAAAGGAACACAAACAGAGGTACAACTACATTGAGAAACCTTGATCTCTATGACAAGGATCACCCTCTCGCCATCATCACTTCAAAGATGGCCTAAAAGACGTTAACATTCAAGTTGCTAAATTGTTTAGTTGCGGTTTATTTAACAAAAAAATGTTTACCCAGTAAATTATTCTCCAATTGCATCTCTTAACACTACATCACTCCATAGGACAACCATACACATGTCAGGAATAACATTCACATAATGCTGCTCTTTCTAAATCACATCGGTTCAGTTGACTAGATATTTGATTGGAGCAACAGCTTCTTCGAAGAAAACTGCACCCATTTATTGAGCCAACATGATCAAAGGGTAGTCCCACATAACTTTGTGGCATATTAGTGGGAATTCAATGCTTTGATTGAAATTCCCCCGTGGACCATATGGCATGTCGTTCATAAGTTAATAAAATTGGACCACCTCTCAAAAATTGGCGTGACCATCGGCGAGCAGACACTTAACGTCAACAAGGTATTCAATGAGGCATTTGTCTCCAAAGACAAATTTTGCAACCCTTGCTGTGTTGAGTCATGGTTAATGGTTGGGATTTGCTCGACCATTCCTTGCAATTTATATGCCTACTTCGTTCAACATTGATGGAATTCATCGCCTTAGGAGAAAGTGGCATATTCACATTAATACCCCCAATTGCTGACACATTTGTTGATGCACGGGCGACATTATTGGGAACCGACATTGCCACAATACTTACAACACTAGGTATGCTAGTGGTTGGTGGAATAGACATGTTATTATTAGTTTTAATTGTTGTATTTAAAGTTTGAGAATTGTTTAGTTTTCCACATTGTAACAACACTTAACACACATGAAAATAGTTGTTGGTAAGACATCAATAATACACATTGTAAGTTACTCTAAACTCGTTCCACTAGCGTGCCAACTTATTGGTGGTTTTTATCAATTGAAAACCTACTAAATCCAACTTCAAATGAATGTTTAGTCATTGATCTTAGAGGAGTTAATTGATAACTGGACATCCTTACGTGCATATTATATAGATTTTACCTTTTCAACAATTATTGTTTCTTTTAAAAGTATAGTGATTTTAAAAAAAGAAAGACATGAAAAGACAAACTTGCATGTAAATAAACTTGCTTGAAGAGTAAGCTACACTCGAAAAGAAGATTTTACATAACTAAAAATGTTGTGCACATAAACAAAAACTTTTAGAATGTGGGAAGTAAATTGTATAAAACATTAACAGACAACAATTATAAAGGTTGCAAAGAATTTAAACACAAAATATTAAAAATATTAAAGGACTACATTAAAATGCTAGAAAGTTTAATTTAAATGACTGAGTGATAATATAATTAAAGATTTGTAATACGCAGTTGAATTCTAATAGGTTGAGTTTGCTTTCAATTTAAGATTATGTTTCACAATGTAAGTATTAGACTCCTTTGCCCTAATAAAAAATGGCATATATATACAAAAATAAAACGTCATGTGTTCAGTCAATGGCAAGCCACGTTTGTGACAATTACTTTTAATGTATAAATAAATTATTAGAGTTAATGCGTTAATGATTGACAAACATCACAAATGTCAATCTATTTGGTTTTGTTTGTAGAAATTGGTCATATAACTTGTCCACATTTTGTCGTGTTCTCTTCGTCGTGAATCTTTAAAATTATTTCACCTCATGACATCGCTGTGGATATTCACCTAGAAAATTTCTTTCGGTGACCGCCTCAATGTATTTTATAATATAATTAAGAATTAAGAAAGGGAAGAAGAGATATTTTACATGTCGTGTCTTGGGTTTGGTATAACATGGTATCAAGAGTAGGTTAGAGACAAAACCACGTTAGATTAACAAGTGTGCCATGTTACCAACTTGGATTGTCGAAAATGTAGTATTGGTGTTGAATATACGTTTGGAAAGGATGGGACATCCATCTAACTTAGTTCAACAAAATTTAAATAGTGATGATGTCTTTAATTCAAACTTGTGTTCCTATTTAATCCTTGGACTAATTAAGCCTCTCATGCTTTAAGCAAAAGCATTGACTTTTGTTGAAAAGAAGTGAACTGCAAGGTATGACCACCAGTTTGGCATGATTGAAGAGGATTAATTCCTTTTTATTCTTTTGTTTCATTTGAAAGAAAATGAAATTAACAGTTGGTCCCCTTATAAATATCTTGTGGGTGCATATTTTTTCCAAAATTAAAATTCAGGAGTGGTGACGCGTTTGAGATGGTGATATCATTCCCACATCTGCACCCGCTAGTAATATTATTGTAATTTTTAAATTTTATATACAAGTACATATTGAATATACTTAATATTTTTCTAAATATTAAAAATAATAATTTTATCCTTATAGAAAATATTTTTTAATTTTATAATGTCTAAGAATAATTATTTTATTATATTAATTACAATAGATATAATTTTTAAATTTATTATTTTATATTTATGAACGGGGCGGGTTTTCCTGGGTGTGGAGTGGAGGAGGCAAAATCTGACCCCGCTCTGCTCCGTTGCCATGCCTATTTGTATAGCCTACGTCCCACAATGTGATTCAAAGTTTCAATGAAGATATACGTTCGTAGGAGAAACCAATATGATATGGTATATTTTGCTGGATAAAAAAAAAAGATTTATTATTATTATTATTTTAAAAATTATTACATCGATGACATGTGTTTATTTATTTATTTATTTTAATATAATTTTTATTTATCTAAAAAAATGTATAACTTTGTTCAATTCAACTATTTCCTTTGTAAAAAAAAAATTTAGAAAAATAATAAGACAATGGAGGTTATGAAATTTGTGATAATGTGAGGGAACCTAATTTTCATATTGTTGTTTCGAAGTTTTTTTGGGGGCTCTACCATGAAAATTTTTCATCAGGAGACTAAGGGTGCGTTTGTTTCAAATTTTTTCATGAAAAACTCTATTTTTTAAAACCAAAAATCATTTTCTAGGGTTTGAAGGGTGTTTGTTTCAGATTTTTTAAAAATCATTTACTTAAAAAATTATTTTTTGGCTAAAAATGAAAAGCTAAAAATAGTAGCTTCTCACATTAGCTACTGCGATGAGAGAGAAAATGACGTAATTACCCTTACCCTTTTTGAAAAAATCTAAAATTACCCTCTATCAATTTTTACTGGTTTTCTCCATACTGAATCAGTTTCATGCACTCAATTGTGACAGTTTTTCTCCTTGCATGAGACTCTGATATAGGTTTTTCATCAAGTAAGTTTCCTTCTCCTTTTCAATTTTCCACATCGTTTTTTATTTTTTCTACGCATTTTATTTGAATCATTTTATTTTTACATCATTCATATGTTGATACTATTTTTTTGGGGTGTTTTTGTGTGTTTATTCATTGCTTTTTGATGAGTACTTAAGGTACATAATCAATTTTAAAATGTGTATAATCAATGGATTAAACTTATAAATTTTGTAGGTATTATAAAAGTCATGTCCTTTATGGTAATTTTGAAGTTTAAAAAATCACTTTTATAAAATTGTATACAAACATATTAAAAATCATTTAAAAAAAATCATTTTTATGATAGTAAACAAACGGAAATAAAAAAAAAATCTTTTTTAAACAAATCTCTACAAAATAATCTCTAAATTTTATAAACTAAAAATCATTTTTATTTAAGCTCAAACAAACGCACCCTAAATGTTATACACATATAAATAGAATTTTGAGATCAATTAAGTTTACATGAGTTTGATTTTATATTTATCGTATCAAGAGTTGTTTTGTCTCTTACTCCTCTATCCTAAATTATAAGTTATTCTAATAAAATATATTTATCTCAAATTATCACTTATTTTATAACATCAATAAATTATAAATATTATTTTTTTCTTTCTATTATACTATTTACTATTTATGCATAATTGATCATGCGGTTCCTTAACTTAATTTCAAGTAACACTTCAATCATTTATCTTTTTTCTTCTTCTCGATTTAGTCTTTTATTTAATTTTAAGTAACAATTTGATTATTTATATCTTTAAATATTA
>JBBPBP010000002.1:9250122-9283887 GCA_037974735.1 Cicer chorassanicum
GACATTTGACTTTTAACTATAACTATATTTCTAAAGTCATCTATTTAAATAGTTGTGATTTGTGTAGAGTGTAAAACTAATTGTTTTTGGATGTATAATTATATAAATGGATTTTAATATGTGTGTATTTTCATTTTATGTTGCATTAATTAATAAATGTAAATATAAAAAATTACTAAAACTTTATTAAGTAAAATACATATTGGATCTATTCGTTTAAGATTTTTTTTAAATGATTTTTGTAATATTTTTACTTTTTGTTATAATGTTTTTAGAAGAATTTCAAAAATAAAGCTTCAAATCAAAAATTGGTTTAAATAGTTTATTTTAAAATATCATTTTAAGTATTTCATCTATTTGCTGCAACTTTTTATGGATAATGAAATTTTAAAAAGCGATTAAAATTGAAAACTATTTTGAGAAACTTTTCATAAAAATCATTTTAAAAGATATTTTTTAAAAAATTTATTTTTATAATGTTATAATATTTAATAATGAATTGTGATAATATAAAATGAAATTACTAAATTAGCATAACACTAGCACCTGATCTTACAAACTCAAACAGATTAAAAAAATCACATTTGCATTAGTGCAAAAAGCATATTCACATAGTTGTATGTGGTCACGTGCATTTTACCATCAAATCAAGATTGAATTGTACAAATTTTGAAACAACTTTATTTATTTTTTTAATAAAGAATTTTGATCTTAAAATTTGAATTATTTTATTTTAATTGAACTATTGAAATAATGTGCAAAGTTGTGATTGTACACAACAAGGATTGAAAAAAATGGACATACCCCAGAAGAACAAAATTTACCAATGCCCAGAGTCAAATGGAAAATAAATTTAAAGTATGAGGAGGTCATGAGATCTGACAACTATGATGTATTATCAAGGACTCAAGAGAGCAATGTTCCACGTTAAAGAGAATCGATTCATTGCTTCTTTGGTTTCATTTTTGGGAGAATCAAAATAATTTTAGATATATAAAATTGATTTTGATATTTTTAAGTATTATAAAATAGAATTTATTTTGTCTTTAAAATATATTAATTATAATCAAACGTAATTTTTACACTGAAATTTATTGATCAACACAGTTTTCACGTGAATTTATCAAAATACAAATTATTTTATATTCAATTTATTTTAACTAATTTACATAAAAAAATCATTTTAACTAAAATTAATTTTTTCAAAATCAAATTTCATCAACGCAAAATTAAATACACACTCAAACTCGAAGGAAAAGTTATAAAGAGTAGTTTCATGCGAAAATCAGTTTTAGACTAATTGCTTTGTTTAATGGATATACCAATACATCTTATGCTACGTTTTTTTTGCAAACACATTCAACTAGCCTTTCTCACACGTTCTTAGGCAAATTAAACTTGATTTCTTAGAAGCAATAAATTGGAGAGTTGGAGAAATGCACGTACATGACATGACAATAAACACTGACTTAGAGTGAATTTGGTTTTATCTAATCAAAAATTGATTTTGATTAAAAGTCATTTGAAAATACAATAATTTATGTTTAGATACATTTATATGAAAACATAAAATAAATTGAGTGACAAATTTTAAGATTAAAACTCAATTATAAAGATAAAATTTATAAATTTTAACTTTAAATCAAAATCAATTATATTCAAAAATAATTAAATTCGAGTATAATCAAGATGTAAAAATCAATTATAAATTTTTAAAGCAAACATAGGCTTATTTTCCAATCAAATCACGTTTGTCGTTGGCAAAGGTCAGTCAATACGTTAGTCTTGGTTGAACTTGGAACCAAACATCTTATTAATACCATACGAGGACCACCCACCCTAAAGTAAAAAACCATTAATTATATTTATTTATTAACATTGTACTTGTGTCATCAAATCTTCGTTTATGGTACTCCCAGTGCTTTTGATATTATCTTATTCAAAACATTATACGGGTCCCTTGTGCATCGTACTCTTGGTTAAAAATGTCCTATTACCAAATGTCCATAAATGCTTCTTACTAACTTGAGAAAAAATACTTAGTTTTGACATTAAGATTACGCAGCCTTGACCTTAATGGCATAAAGACATTAACTGTGTGCATGTGTTATATGCTACTGATGGGTACACAATCAACACAAGAATTCTATACCTTTTCCGTTGGATACTTTAATTCATGTTACATTTTTTTCTATAAATACGTTACTAATATTTTTGGAATAAGAAAAAGTTCAAATGAAAACTGTTATTTTTTAGTTTCGGAAAACTGTTTAAAAATCACAATTTATGTAACCGAAGATATTACTGAGTTGAGTTGCGGACTAGGTCGCGCTCTTTAAAACTTTTCACGACATTGCCAAAATTGTACAAGACAAACTATCAACTACGAAGTCACCAAGATAAAACAGTCCAGATTCACTGTATCGGAGTTCCACTACAACGTAGAAAACCGTTCTAGAATTACACCCTCAATATGACGGTTAAAGTCACTCTCAATACGACGATTAAAGTCACTCGCAATATGGTACTATGACCACTCATAATAAATCAAAAGGACTACAATACAAAAATCGACGAGACTACGACATAAAAACCGCTCTAAAAGGATAGTGGTATTAGGACCACTCAAAAATGGAAGGAACTATGACATAACAACTGCTCTAGAAACCGATAGGACTACGAATGAACTACGACATAACAACCGCTCTAAAAAGTGAAGGGACTACGACATAACAACCGCTCTAAACATCGAATGGACTACGACATAACAACCGCTCTAAACATCGAATGAACTACGACATAACAACCGCTCTAAAAATCAAAGAGACAGAAAGAAAGGAGAGAAGTGACTCGGAAATCAGTCGAGCAGAATAGAAAAGAGAGAAAAGAGAAAGTTGAGAAATGCATCCAACTTTGGTGTACTTTTCACAATAGTTTGAAACTCATTATATAGTGATGGAAGCAAACTCACATATGATTTATAGACTTGAAAACTACTCAATAAATGAGATTTGTCCAATGTGAAACTTCAACAGTTTTTAAATTTACATAAAATAACATACTATATTTCAACAAAAACATATAACTATTGGAATATATTAAGCGTGAAAGATAAGTTTAGAGATTTGTAAATTTGTCGTCTTTAAGATTTTAGAGGTGAAAGTGTAGTGTTCATATCACTAGTGTGATTTTTAATCTAATGTGAATGTTCTGTGTATTTTAAGCTCTCTTCATGACAATTATTATCTAAGTTGATGATGATTCAACATTTGTTTGGTTCCGCCATCAAAATCTCCAAACACAAGTTTATTATGTGAAATGTGAGTATGTTGTCAAAACAAATATTTGATTATTTATTTTTTAAATCAATTATATATGTACATGTATAAACAATCATAAGGGATTTCAATATCAATATTTAGCTTATTCACTTTATATGAGAAAAATTTGAAAATATTTTTTTCAAAGTTTAAATGCACTTTAGTCCATTATTGTACTTGAAACAAGTTTTAGTCCTTCCATTTCCAAATATGAAATTTTAGTTCTTTAGTTTGAAAATTTTCAAGATTTTTCTCCATTCAATTTTAAGGTTGTTATACATGTGACATGTTCATTAATAATATAATATTATGGTTGATGATATTGTCAAGCTCATTTGGCTCAATTTATTATCCATGCTAGATTTGATGATTCAATATGATTTAAATCATATATTAAATACATTAGCATTATTAATTATTAAATAATTAATTCAGTTAAGAATTATCAACCATAATTAGTTTCTCCAACTATTCATCATTTTCTTTCATCCTCGCCATTCCATCTTCCCTATCTCTACTTCACCTGTCGTTGACTCCTCTTGACATTCACCACCACTCTTTCCCTTAACTCCCTATCCTCTTCGGCCACACCATCAAACCCCACCATCTTTTAATCGACCACATCTTCATGGAGTTCATTCTCTACCCTAATTTTTTTTCTCAAAAATTGCACCATTGGCGATATTTGTTCCATTCTATGATCCAATTGCACATCACTCAGACACATCATCATCTACCTATACAATTATCTTGTCCCTTTTACAAGTTCAAATTTCAAGTCCCTTTGCATTATTGCTTCCAATTCTAACAACCCTAATTCGTCTTCCTACAAGAACTCACTCGTCCACAAGGTATTTCAAGGTCAATACTTCATCGTCGAACATTAGTGTCATCCTTACAAAAGGAGGGTTATCCCCTCATAACCTTATACTGAAATAGTGAACCCAATGACATTCACACTCAACCATTCTTGTCCAACGTTGTTTCCAACTTGCTATTTGAAAATAATGACGATAGTGAAATTAGGCTTGACCTTGATAATCGAAACGTTCCTCCTAAATTTAGCAAGAAAATTTGAGAGAAATCAATAAATATGAGTCTATGCTCCCAAATTTGCCTAGAAAATTCGAAAGAAATCAGGGAATATGAGTCCTTGCTTCAAAATTTGGACAAAAAATTCAAGAGAAATAAAAAAAAAATGAGTCTATGCTCCCAAATTTGTATAGAAAATTCGAAAGAAATCAAGGAATATGAGTCCTTGCTTCCAAGTTTGGTCAAAAAATTTGAAAGAAATCAAAGAATAAGATCCATTGCTCCCAAATTAGGCTAGTCAATCAGAAAGAAATAACAAAAGGAGTCTTTGCTTCAAAATTTGGACAAAAAATTAGATAGAAATCAGATTTGTGTAATAGTTCATATTTAATATCCTTATTATTTTTGTATATTTTTTTTTTTTAGAATTTTAGAGATATGAGATTGACTTGATGACTAATGTGAGAGAGTTAGGAAGTGAAGTGATAAAGAAGTCGATAATTTGATTTCAACTCTTAACAAAATACTAATAATATTAATGATATTAATTACTAATATTAGCCATTGAAAATAAATTCATAATTCGATAGTGAAAAAGAAATCTTAAAAATAGAAAAACTTAAAAAAAAGAAATCCACAATATAAAAATAAATTTATATTTACATTAAATGAATATTTTGTATTTTGTCAAATAAAAAATATGTTAAAATCGGTTGTATGAAATACATAATTGTGTTTCTTATTTTTATTAAAAAAATGTACATTCTTGGTATTGACATGTTCATTAAACTTAACTTAAAACCCAAATTTAGTAATGGACGACTAAAATCTTGATTCAAGTAAATTGGGAAATGTGTTTAAGCCTTATTTTTATTTATTTTTTTAACCTGTAATGTATTGTTAGATTTGGCAGAGCGCTGAGTCGCGGCGCCGTTTGTCTGATACATAATGTCCAATTAAGCATACGTGGTTTTTGATTAAGGGTATAATAGTCTTTTAATACTCATCGGTTCGTTCAGCTTCAACAATCGACACATCAATAGATAGCCGTTTTATATTGGTTTTGAAATTGCGAGGATTATGATTAATAATCATCACAACGTTTATCTCAACTAATCTTTAATTAATTAATCTTCAACCAAACTCTGCATTTCATTTTCTCCTTCTGTTTCGCATTCGAAAACCTCTCTCTGTCTCAAACGAAGGCCATTTTGTGGTTACTCATTGGAAAAGAGAAAATAGAAACTCAGCTACAGAAGAAACATCGCTATCGTTTTCAGATCTGAATCACAAATATCGAGTCGCTGCAATTTCTGTTCACTTTTTTCTGATTTGGTTTCCCCTCACTTTCATGTTCTTCTCGTGAGTTTCGCCTTTTTTTTTTTGTTTCTAATTTCATTTCATTCAATTTTCCTCGATATTTTTGTTGTTGATTTTTTTATTCTATTTGTGATGATTTTGTGATAAGAAGCGCGCGTGTAACAGATCTTAAAAATTGGCGCCTCAACGACGTTCCCAGCGCCACGTGGCTGGCCAGATGCCACCACAGGGTAATGCCGCAGCCGCCGCTCTTTACGATCAAGCTGCCGGCGGCTCCCTGCAAAGTTCCGCCACTGATGCCGGAGACGCCGTCATGGCGCGGTGGCTTCAGTCCGCCGGCTTGCAGCATCTAGCCTCTCCGCTTGCTTCTTCCGGCATCGATAATCGACTCCTCCCAAACCTTCTCATGCAGGTATCGTCTCTCCTCTTACGAAGATAGCAACCTCTTTTATGTTGCATTTTCTGCTTTAATTTTGCTTTATTATAATTATTTGGCGTTGGAGTGATTTAAAATTTGGAACATTTGCTTATGTGGTTATATATGTATGCTTTGTGAAATTGGACTTTGGGATATTTTAAAAACACGTACACTAGCATGACACTCATTAGTAGACACAAGTAATAATTTAAGAAAATCGAAGTAATTGATTGTAACCACTAACGACATGTGTTGGACTACGGCACTGATATGTAGAGACAAGTAATAATTTAAGATAATTGAAGTAATTGAATGTAACCACTAACCGCATGTGTTGAACATCTGACACACCTTCAATCTAAGGTGTCGGACCTTCATAGGAGCGATACTGTGATTTGCGGGATAATTATGTATACCACTATCTTTTTGTTAGAGGTTTACATACGCATGTAGTGTGGGTCAAATTTTTCAAATGTTGTGTGTATTTTCTTTTTGGTAGTATATGAGGTGACTTTGGAGGAAAATTTATGTGATATTTGGGGTAGGGTTATGGAGCACAGTCTGCTGAAGAGAAGCAGAGGCTTATGAAGTTAATGAGAAACCTCAATTTTAATGGGGAATCTGGTTCGGAGCTGTATACGCCCAACACTCAAACTTTTGGTGGAATGGGGTCAACGGATGGGTTTTATTCTCCTGAGTTTAGAGGGGATTTTGGAGCTGGGCTTTTGGATCTTCATGCCATGGATGACACAGAGCTTTTGTCTGAGGTATGAATATGATTCATTAATATATCATAATGTTGTAGGCTTAGTTTGGCTAATTTCCTACATATTATTGAGAAAATATATTCCGCTTGTAGTGTTGTTACATGTTTGTATCAGATAACATGAAAATTGCTGGTTATATAACCTAGTAGGAGCAAAAGTTTTATAACTGTTTATACTATCTTATACTACAATTTTTGTTGGCAATGATGATAAACTAGGTTATAACCTTATATAACCAGCAATTATACAGCAATCTTGAATCTGAATGTCTGAACCTTCAGCACTTTTGTTTCAATCATTTTTTTCAAAGGACATGTTTATTCTCTATGATCCCTTATAGTCCTGCATTCAACTTAAATTTCTTGCAGTAATAGTCGGTATCTGTGTTCTCATATATTCTCTATTTTTTCCCCGCTTATCAGCATGCCATTTCAGAATCTTTTGAACCATCACCCATCATGCCTGGGGCAATTGAAGATGATTTCTATCCAATTAACAGCAAGCTGGAAAGAGAAGCAGATGCTGATTCATCAATTTTTTTACCTACGAATGAGAAAGAGAATAGTACAAGGGAGAATAATGTCGCCAAGATTAAAGTTGTGGTATGTTAATATTTTATAGACACCTATGTATACATGCATAGCTTCACACTTTATGATAAAAGAAGGGATCCTATGAATGAGAAAGAGAATGATACAAGGGATCCTTCCTTTGTCACTATTTTTATTTCAAAAATTTATGTTGCATTTTTTCTTTCGAATGCATGATGGTGTAGGTGCGAAAAAGACCTTTAAACAAGAAGGAGCTTGCTAAGAAAGAGGATGATATTGTAACTGTATCTGACAATGCATATTTGACGCTCCATGAACCTAAACTTAAGGTTTGTTTAGATATTGTATCCAAGCTCTATTTTTCGTTCACACACACACACATACACATATTCAGTTCAAAAGATGATCCCATTCCCTCATTATTAATTATCTTAATGTTATTTTTTTTAATTTACTGCTCAAAAATCCGAGTGTCTGTTTGATCATGACAGGTTGATTTGACAGCTTATGTGGACAAGCATGAGTTTTGTTTTGATGCTGTTCTTGATGAGCATGTTACCAATGATGAAGTATGGCATCTCTTATTCAAGATCAAACTTCACTATTGTTTACTAATTTAGTAACTCGTTTCAATTGTCTGTATACCATCTATTGGCTCCTTTGTGTGGTACTTGTGGTTTAGGGAAGTGATCTTGGTTTGTTTTGTTTGATCTAAGGCTCTATTGGTGTATAATAACAGGTATACCGAGCTACAGTTGAACCAATTATTCCAACAATTTTTGAACGAACCAAAGCTACCTGTTTTGCTTATGGTCAGACAGGTGAGAAATTTTATTTGTTATTGATATCAGACTTGTGTCAAATTATCATTATTGTCCAGTTTTACATATTAAATTGTTTTGTTCTTTAATATTATATATTTATGCGGATTTTTCGGTGTTTGAACTTTGCTAGTTTGTTTATATATCATAGCATTTGTTGCTGGTTCATGATGTTGTCAGTGTTTATCTATTTATTCAACAAGAAAATATAGTGATTCTTTGTCTTTTAATTTTTGTTTTTTCTGGGTGTGTCATGTTGAGTTGTTCTTGGCTGTTATATGTGACATAGGTCAACATATTTACCATTTTTTTTCTTCACCCGGGTTTGAACCCGGGTCCTCTAATTCTTAACCCTTAGCTCAAACCAACTGAGCTACCCACCCAAAAATATTCACAGGGTTCAATCCTCCCCCTCCAACAAAATACTAACTATACTATATGGCAAAAAAAAAAAAAAAACTACTTACACTAAAATTTGCTTTTAGTTTTTTACAAAACAAAATGTGTAATTTTTGGCGCCATATAAGTTTATTTTTCCATGCTCTATTGATGTACTTGATCCTTGGGCAGCCACTTTATCACTTAATACATTACTTTGTCACTAATAGTCTTTATTTTCAGGAAGTGGTAAAACATACACAATGCAACCTTTACCACTCAGAGCTGCAGAAGACCTTGTTCGACAGCTGCATCAGCCAGTTTATCGGAGTCAGAGATATAAGTTGTGGCTTAGCTACTTTGAGATATATGGTGGAAAGCTATTTGATCTTCTTAGTGACAGAAAGTGGGTATTTCTTTCCTAACTCGTGATCTTTTATATGAACATGCTGGGTATTTTATGTAAATGTATTATATGATGGTGTTGCATAGCAGTACAGTTTGTCCTTAAACCATTATTTTTACCTTTGGTCTAAGTGCACTGCATGTGGATCTGGGCCTTAATTGTGACAACATTTTTCATGTCTTCATCAAGGATTCAGCTTCTTAATAAATACTCCCTCCTGTCCTTTTTATAAGAGACAATTGGGTTATAATTTAGTCAACAAAAGTTGATGTATTTTTGAAATACATCAACTTTTGTTGACTAAATTATAACCACATTGTCTCTTCTAAAAAGGACTAGAGGGAGTATTTGTTATAATATCAAGCACTGCCACTAAATTTTATCCTTCGCCAAGCATTAATTTTTCCTTATTTTTGACTGTACAGGAATGAAAATATCTATCTGTCTCAGCTAATATACATTTACAAATGTCATCTTGGCATCTTGCTTACTCAATGCTTCAACCTGCATGTTTTATTTGTTCTTTGGTGCATGCTGTGTTAATAAGTTGGTGAATGGTGATTTATTACATTATGAATAGGAAACTTTGCATGAGGGAAGATGGACGGCAGCAAGTTTGCATTGTAGGACTGCAAGAATTTGAAGTTTCTGACGTTCAAATTGTCAAAGAATTCATTGAAAAGGGAAATGCTGCAAGAAGTACAGGATCCACCGGTGCTAATGAGGAGTCTTCCAGGTCACATGCTATCTTGCAATTGGTTGTAAAGAAGCACAATGAGGTCAAAGAGAGCAGGCGAAACAATGATGGAAATGAGGCAAGAAGTGTGAAGGTTGTGGGGAAGATTTCTTTTATTGATCTCGCTGGAAGTGAAAGAGGTGCTGATACTACTGATAATGATCGTCAAACACGGTACTTCTACATTTGAATTATTTGCTTAATAAATTAAACTCCTTAAAGTGAACTGCTTGACAGTTCTTTCTAGAATGTTTCATGCATGCATGGGTATTTATGAACACCTCATGACAAATTTACGATGTGTTTTCGACAATTTTGGTGAATAAGCCGACTTTCTAGGGTGCATAGTTCAGTTGGATCAATATTGAATATGAGAAAACTCTACAGAAATTATAAGAGCTCTTTTCCTTTTTATTTAGCCTTTTTTACTCAACAATACCTGGACTATCTTTAATATGAGTGCAGCAGTAAGAAACATAAACCATATTAGTTGGTTAATTAAATGCTATGACTCAGTATCGAGAACAAACTTAGGAATGATATTAACACTGAATAAGTTAAAACAGAGGGAATAAATCCCCGTTACAATGAGTATGTATGAGCAAACAAAAATAATTGACAGTGGATGGAGTTATACCTTGCAGACATGGAAAACTTAATGAATAATAACAATAGAAAACCCCTTTCCTGAGGAAGAAGAAGAACCAACTTCTCCACTCAGAGCCTAGCTCAATCTTCCCTTCACTATTTTCTTGATATCCTTTCTAGTATCTGCCCTCCTCCCTTCTCCGTATCATTTCCTATTTATAGAATCTCTCACCCACTCGCTCTCTACCATGTGGCACTTTCTGTTATTTCCCTCTTTTTCTCTTTCAGTCAAATGCATGCACGGCTTCCCTCCCACTAATGCTTTCTGCTGTGCTACACCCTCATGTCTTCTTTGCTTCTTTCATAGACTTGCGGTGCAGGCCTTCACTTATAGGTCCAAACTCTTTCTCTACCCTCTTCTGTGTAATGGGCCTGTCATGAAACCATCTAATTGTACTGACTCTCTATTTTCTAATTATTAGTTTTGGATTACAAAAACTTCTCGTAGTAGCTACTAATTCTATTAAATATGTAATTATTAGTTGTCTGTATTGGAATATTTGAGTTATTGCTTTGATGCTTTTTAAACTCCTATGTTTAATAATTCAGAAATCAGAAGATTACCTATTTGCACAAATTGTTATTATAATGCAAGATTACATAGTCTAGTCCACAAAAATCTTGGCTATTTGTTGTCTAAATTTCATGATGTTGTTGAGTTAACTTCTGAAAATCAGATTTGGTGGTTTCCTATCATTCCTCCCTCAAGGAAATTTTACTTATTAAAAATTCAAATTCACTCTGCAATTTTTATGTATCTCTACCATAGGATTGAAGGAGCCGAAATCAATAAGAGCCTTTTGGCTTTGAAGGAATGCATTCGTGCTTTAGACAATGATCAGATCCACATTCCATTTCGAGGAAGCAAACTTACAGAAGTGCTTCGTGACTCCTTTGTAGGCAATTCAAAGACTGTTATGATCTCTTGTATATCTCCAGGTGCCGGGTCTTGTGAGCACACACTTAACACCCTAAGATATGCTGATCGGTATGTGTTTGTGTATCGTATGCTCAAACGTTACATTCCATAACATGGTGCATCTGTTCTTTCATGGGCATTTATTAACTGTTTCATCTTAATGTGAACAGGGTTAAAAGTCTATCCAAAAGTGGAAATCCTAGAAAAGACCTGATCCCCAATTCTGTACCACAATCTAATAAGGACGTTTCATCCACATCAACCCTTCCAGCTAGTGCTGCTGCAGAGGATTTTAGCGATCAACGTCAAGAGAAACCAATGGATCTGGGCAGGAGGCCACATGACAAGGAGAGTACTTTGTACAGCTCTGCTGCTATTGCTGACAAACATTTACCTAGTATTTCTTCAAATTACCTATCAAATGGTCGAGAAGAAAAAGGCTTGACTTCTGCTTCAATGGAGAGAGAGAGGGAGAGGTTTGAAATGAAGAACTCTTATAATGATTCTTCCAGTCAAAAGATGAACTCTTATTCACAAAATGATACGGATGAGAAAGTGCAAAAGAAGAACTCTTATAGTGATTCTTCCAATCAAAAGATGTATTCTTATTCACAAAATGATACAGCTGAGAAAGTGCAAAAGGTGTCTCCCACACGCAGGAAAGTTTCTAAGGATGAAAAGTTTGAGAGGCCTGCTAAGTTAGCATCAAGAGATTATACCAATGTTTCTTCTGATCTCTTGACCACAAGCTCCAAGCAGCAGATCACAGGGAACCACACCACTGTTACCACTGGATCAAGGCTTCATGAAGCAGAATCTGCTCCTGACAAGAATATCAATGCAGTTCTCGAGGTTTGTAAAATATGTTGGATTATTGACCTATTACCAGTTTTCAGTTGAATACAAACTATTAATTTCTCTAATGTACTATTGTACTTTTGCAGGAGGAAGAAGCACTAATTGCTGCTCACAGGAAAGAAATTGAGGACACAATGGAGATTGTTCGTGAAGTAAGTTGTTACTTGCTTTTCTTTAGGTTACACATCAAATGTTAGATTTATAACGTCACTTGACGACTCGAGTTTTGTGCTGCGGCTTCTTTTTCGCTTTTTTCTGTGCTCAATCATCATGTATGATATTGCTTTTGTTTTCAGGAAATGAAACTCTTGGCTGAAGTGGACCAACCAGGAAGCCGTATTGACAACTATGTGACGCAATTGAGTTTTGTGCTTTCTCGCAAAGCAGCTAGTCTTGTGGGTCTCCAAGCTCGCCTTGCAAGATTCCAACATCGACTAAAAGAACAGGAGATTCTAAGTAGAAAAAGAGTTCCCCGTTAATAAGAGATTTGGTTTCTCTCTGTATTCTCATATTTGTAAGTCATATAGTTGAAAGGTTTTGTTTGATGTTAACTGATCTTTTACTTTAAGTTGGATACATATAATTAAAATTACCTACATGTATATGCTCTTTTTGTGATATTTTAGCCTCCTCAGGCCTTTGCAAATTTGGCATAAATATTTTAAGTTTGATAGGGCAAAGTGAAAAAAATGAAATGAAATTTGACGCTGCTGCATAAATAAAATCAATGCTTGCATCACACAATGCACACAAATAATTTAAGTGATAGGGCAAATTTAATATTTGGTGCTACTATTCAACGTTGATTAGCTAAGTATTGCATCACACAATGTACCTAATGCTAGAATCTATTTCCTAAACACTGCAGTATTGCATTTGGTAGAAAACGTTAATTTCGATTTTTAAGATCCCATTCAAAGTGGCTTTATAATTTGAGATGTACAAGTGAACTTGCACAGTTTGACACCAATGGATCATGGACGAAGCAATATACTATAACACTCTAATACACTCATTTTCTTATACTCACTCTTTTATTGGTTAAAATCAATATAGATTAATAGTCATTTAACTATAAAATACTATAACACTGTCTAATACACTTTCTTATTGGTTAAAATCAATATAGATCAATAGTCATTTAAGTCTAAAATGCCAAGCTGCAGAGTCATATCACAGTGCAGGTATAGGTCTACATAGTTTTTAGAGTAATGGATAACTTTTTAAAGTAATGGATAACTGTCTCTAATGTGCCATGTTCAGATCTATGTTGCAGTGCACATTTGATTTGAATGAAGTAATTTTTTTCATGTCGCAGTGACTACGAATAGCAAATATTTTTTTGCAAACGTTATTCTTCACATTGGTTAATAAATACTAGTTTTGCCTCCAAACCTTAGTTTAACTACGAATATGTTTTGCAAAAGTTGTTCTTTACTTTGAATTTTACAAGAAATATATTTTTAGAATAAGTAAATTCAAACATAAATCAAATTTATTCAAAATTAGGTTTGACAAATGCTCAAATGTAGAGCCTGCCGCAATCTACTACCTATGAAATCATCATCCTTTTCTTTCCACTCAATTTCATAGAGGAAAGATCAAACACTGAGCAAAAATACTGCAAGCTAGACTGCGGACAAAGCAAAAATGAATATAACGAGAATGGTGAGGAAGCAATATTGCCATTACATAGTTAACACCTCAATCTCATCTAATCTAATAAATCACTCTCGTATACTGTATATACAACCTACTGGGTTCTACACTACGGACTCGCTGGACCTAGGCACTGGGCCTGTATGTGTGGTCAGTTCAGCTTCCAAGCAAGCAAATGCTCCAATTCCAGAATGATTATTGTCAAGACATTTTCAGAAGTGCAGGATCCTCCATCAACTAGTGCTGCCAAAATTCCTATAATGACGCAGTATTGGATTAGAATACTGATGAATGGTCACTCCTTTGCTTAGTCAGCTCTCAATTTCAATATCTCCTTAGCTGTCCTGCGCCGGAAGTAAGGCATGTGTTCCTATAAATAGAAAGAAAACTTCAGTTTTGACTTAAAAAAGTAGTAATCTAACAAAACAAGTTTCCTGAGGCTCATGGTATGCATCACTGAATCTTTTAAACTTGCAAAGAAAAAATGGTAATAGATTAATTTTGGTCATGCCGTGCACAATTTACAGAGGGAACAGATTTTAAAGAATGGAATGTTTCTAGCAATTAAAGACGCTTGAAACATTCTTCCCAAAAATATTGAATGGATGCTGACTACTCGCTGTGTTTCTGATACTGAAAGATTTCCAGCAATTGATTTTAATTTCTTGTTGAGCACAGTAATATGACTATTGAATTATGCGCTTGAGAAAAAGGAAAATATTTCAACAAAATACATACAACAAATGCATAATTTTCCTGTTACAAAATGAAATGCTTCATATCCTACCTGGTTAAAACACAGCCCCAGGCCTCGGCTATAAAAGTCGGCATATTTGATCATAAACACACCGCAATCGAACCTGTTCAGTTGCAAAACTTAATGTTTAGAAAATAATTCACCAAAAATGTTGCTAATTTGAACAATTCGGAGTTGCAATAAATCCTGAGAAGTTGGAGAGTCAAGGAGACAACAAATGTAAGGAATAAAAATAAAAATTGAAAAGATATTAAAAAACTATTGATGTGAAGATATTTTCATTTTCATTCATTCCATTTTCAATCCTACCAAGCTCAAATTAGAGAAGCTCTTCCACAAATTGCAGATAAAAAAGTTATCTCAAACAAACTAAATTGCAAAAAGCTTTTCTCGAACGCACCATTTTATGATCAACTTTCAGTTTCCTAATTTAATAAATTACTCCAATTAATAACTATTCCCGAGTATTGCCATACTATCAAGTTTTGGTGACCAAGAACTATGTGTCTTAATACCAACAACTATTACCAATGGCCAACTTCGAATTCACTTGGGAGGAACAACAATATTAAACTTCAATTAACAATAAATTTTTTGGCTTAATTGCAATTTTGGTCCCTCTATTTTAGCTGAATCACGAAAATATTTCCCCCATTTTATTTCTCCCCAGTTTTGGTTCCCCAAACAGAATTTTGGTCCAAAACTTGATGATATGTTATTTTTTTGCGCTTATTTAAACCACACCATGCCTTAAGATCTCGGGGTGCAACAATTGTACCTGAAATCTATGATCATAAATGGTGTGGTGTGGCTTAAAAAAATGACACTTCATTAAGTTTTGGACCAAAATTCTGTTTGGGGGACCAAAATTGGGGAGAAATAAAATGGGGGGACTGCTTTCGTGATTCAGTTAAAATAGAGGGACCAAAACTGCAATTAAGCCTAATTTTTTTTACTGGAAGTTTTAACTTCAAAGTTCAAAATTGTAAGAAAAATAGATTCATTATGTAAGGGTAGTTTGAGAGCCAATAAATATGCATCTAGAAGATTAAGGATACATTCTTTAGAAAAACTTAATAGGTTCTCTTCGCTGTGAGAGAAGATGCACTGATAGGTTTTTCAGTTAAAAATGGTGGATAGCTACAACCAATTTTTCATTGCAGATATCTCAGAAAACTAAATGATTAAAGTATATCATGATTTGCAGAAGATAGGAATACAAACCCATTTTCCTGCTCAGGAAGGTCTTCCACAAGTTCTTTCTCCCATGTGCTTACATCAATATCTTTTCCAGTTTTGTCCTTTACTTCGTCTTCAAAATATCTAGCCTGGGAAACATGAATGAAAAACATTAGATAAATCTTACAAGAGTGCAATGACTTAAATACAAACAGAGCAATGGCTTAAATATAAAATTTCAAAGCTTCAAAACATTTTGTGCTTGAACATAAACTAAGAAGAGATGACACTTAACACAGTGGCTACATTGTTAACCCAACAAACTGAATATATTTATGTTCATTTCAACAACCACCTCGACAATGTGGGCAAGTTTGATTTGTTTTCAAATTCAACAGAACTTTAGCCATGAGCAATTGATGAGATTATTTTCCCTTGCCTTAATCTCAGGTGACTTGTTGACTATATGTACTAAAATAAAAATGGCACAAGATTTCATCGATTGAACAGGAAAAATAGAAGGCAGTATTCAAATTAAAAAAAAAAAGAACAAAACTAAAGAGGATGTTCTAAGTTCTGACTTAGATTACTGAAAATATCCTTTAATTAGCAATATAACTTGGTAAATGAAATTTACAATTAAAAGATAGACCAAAAACTTTACCAGCATTTTTAGCACATGCCTATCCTTTCCTTTCAAGGAGTCAAGATACTGGAATTTTGCATCTTTTTTATTGATAACCGCCAAGCACCAGTGAATTTCTCGATGGATTGGTATAAATATCTGGTAATGCCAACAAATCAGGTAAACGATCAGTGTCAAAAGGAGTTAGTTAGTTCAAACTTCAATTGGCTACAAGAAACGGAAAAATTAGTTAGTTCAAACTTAATTACTTTATCACAATCAAATAGGTTGTATCCCAATTTCCTTTGAGTTGTCCATCTTCGGACAGATTTGAAATCATATCCATCCCTGCCACTTATTAACTGGCAATAAACATTCAAAATAAAAAGAATCAATATATGACCAATATGACTAAAATACATATTATAAATATAGATGAATGCACATGCAAGAGCGTGTGTGTGCACATGCACATGCACGCTCGCTAATACTCCTAAATGCACATGCATAAAGTCATGTTGTTAATCACTCACGCTAACACTCTGACAAAGATAAGTATGTGATCAAGACTCAAGTAGTGTATAGTTTTGATTTCTATAAAAGTTCATAATAAAATAATGAGAAAATTACATACACCCTACCTTAAGAAAAGCTTGAATTGCACTTCCCTCTCCTCTTATGTTAAAATCTACACTCCCCACCCAAAATATATCCTCTTATGTTATGTCATTTGAAATGATTATAAGATATGCTTGTGCCAAATGAAACAATATGAGAAGTGCTTGCAACACTCTTTTCAACAGTTCCTTTCTTGGGTATCACTTCATGTGGGACCCATTCCTAAAGTGGGGGGACCCACATGAATTTCACCCATAAAGATGGAGTGTTGGAGAGAATGCAGGAGAGTTATTACTAGCACTCTTCAACAATATTGACCTACAGCGAGGACTTATAAGCATGATATATCTGGAAATGGAATACAACTTCAACGCCACAGTAGAGAATCTAGAGATTATAAAACTCTAAAAAGGAATTAAATATATACAATGTGAATAAATGGTGGTTTTGCAATTTAGTTAGTAATAATAACTTGGTGAAGTTGAAGAGCTCTTGACCAGGAAAAATCCAGTTTTTTAAATGCAAGGGCTACTGCAGTGCTATTGAATTGGAAGCCCTCTGTCAACGGTTGGTTTTAGGTGCTGGCAGCAGAGTGTCAAAACAACAGACTTCAAATATGCTGTTTGAAATATTAACAAATGCCAAAAACGAAGTATATTTTCAGGCATTTGATAATAAAACAGTGAAGATTTTTCCATTAAGAGTTTAAAAGAGAAAGAGAGATAAGAGGAATGAAAGAAGGGAAATTGTAGGGAATCAAATGCAGGTTACTTGAAATTGACTAAAATACTCATCACTATTGTGTCTGAAACCATATCAATAAATTGTCAAACTGTAAAAAAAGAGGATGCTAAACACACACAAGTTTGGAGGTTAGTATTCCCCATATGTACATTCACATATGTTTTATGTTAGCTATTAGCTATAACAGGGTTTTGGAGCATCTACGGATTAATATATGGAGATAATTTGTTTGAAACAAGAATCAGACGACAATAATTTGTTGGTCAACACAAAAAATGGTAGAGGAAGAGGAAGAAAATGGCTCCCTCTACTTAACAATGGTAGTTATCTGAAGGTAGAGTTGTTTTTCTAAGCCAACATCCTACCTTTTTGTAGAAAAAGGTGTTGAAAAAATGACATTTCAAAAACTTCTGTGGTTCTCTTCGTTCCCTCTCTTTCAGCAACTCAAGATACAAATTTATCACCTGCACAATTAAGGTAAATCCATCACAACATTTCATGGTGCAAAAATATCAGATCATGATATAATTTCATAAAAGTCATTCTTTTTAGTAACTCAACAAAATGATAAACAAACAAGATCACCTCATCATTCAACCATGCACCCGGGAGAAGGCACCGAATCTTTTCTCCAGATATTTCAATATTAGAACTCTCATGGGTAACCAAGATCTTCCTCCTGTAGAACAAAACCCTCCATGAGCTACAACAGATTAAACACTGCTAAAAAACATATAGCTAAATCATCAACTTATACCGGTTGGCAGATAATGCACGAGAAACCTCATTTTCTTCCTCATCCGTTAGAGGGACAAAAGGCTCAATGGGCACTTCCTGAAAACCAGAGTAACATTAAGTAAACCGATATAACATTCAAAGTAAACCTAATAAATATTATAGTCTAGCCAACGAGTATCCATCCCTAATACACTATTAAATGCTACCTATAACTTAAATAAGTATTACAATTGTAGCATTTTAAATATAATAAATGTTTTCCTTTTTATCAAACACTTGCTACTCATTAGCCTAGTTTTGAATTGCAGTCCTCCGCATCTAAACCGTAATTATGGTTCATCAATAACATCCTATGAAGCATGAATACTGACACGACACCCGTAACAAATTGAGAAAATGAATTAACCGAATGTAATCAATGTGTATGCGTCGGACACCAACACATGGACGCACTTTTGATCAGCGGTGTTGGTGCTATAGAGGTAACAACAACAATTTAAAATCTTTCTCAATTAGATAGCATTCTCCTAAATCTTAAACACAAACGAAAAAAACAACACATTACAACAACTACTACTACTTAGTAAAACTAAAAAACCAATGATCACCTCAACAAGTTCCTTCTTAGGACGCAGCAATTGAAACGTATCCCTACGCTTCTCATTCAGCTCAATTTGAAAATTCAGATTCTGAATCTTGTCCGTTCGTCGTTGAACACCTTCAAGCAACTTCTTATACACATGGACGCTCGAAAGATCATGCTCCTCCAAGTTCACAATAGTATTCGTCAACGCTGAATCCGGCGAAGACCTTGACCGCCGTTTAACGCCAATTTCAACAACCTCAGCCTCCGTATCACGAATCTCAACCACCTCCACCACGCCGGAATCCTCCGAAACCTCGCGGCCGCTACTCTCTGCGTCCAAATCGATCACCACCTTCTCCTTCTTAGTCACAACTCTGCATTTGTCCAATGCAGAATGCTTCGCCTTTTCGTAATTATTCGTCAGAAAATTCCCCATAATATCACCGCCGTCGTTGTTTTTGTTGTTGTCGCCGGTAAATAACCTCGATATGGTTCTGGCAAGGTTGAATTTTTTCGGTCTGCACGGCGCGTGAACTTCACGAACGAACGGTGGTTTGGCGTCGGGGTAACGAGAAATCCTGGAAACGACGTCGTATGAAAGTTTAACGGGTCGGGTCGATTCGGATGAGAATTTGGGTTTTTTTCTGTGGTAATCTGAAGATGAAGAAGAGATTTGGTGATTGACGGACATGCATTCTTCTGAGCGTTTACGGTTGCTAGTGGTCACACCCATTGATCGAAACCAAGTGCTTTGAGAACGAGTGTTACATGCAACTCAATTCGGTAATTTAGGGTTTTTCGTTGAGAGGGAGAATGAAAGTGAAGAATAGGGAAATCGATTTTTTTGATAATTTGATACGAAAGGAATTTAAGGATTTAGAAAGAAAGATGAATATGTGTGTGCGGTACTTAAATGCACAGAAATTGGTGTGTATGTGACTTTTGTTGCTGATTTGTTCATGAACCGCGATAATTCTCCGCTGGTTGTGGTGAGGGGGAATTCTGATTTTTGATTTTATTTATTTAATTCTTTTCCTAAGATTCAATTTCAGCAATCAGAATTTAAGACTTCCCTGAAATTAAATTATAAGACAGATATTTTCCCTTCCTAGTCTTTTATGGGAGGATTTTTTTTATTTATATCCTAGTTTTTTTTATTTAATCAAATTGTCATAGTTCAAAAAAAATACAAAGGTCCTACTTTTTTGCCTTAGTTGTTTATTGCAACTTGGGATGCGAAGCCATGAACAATTTTTTTTATTATTCCTAATAGAAAGTCGTTGGAGAACGAAGTTGGTATTGGTGGCACTGAAGTAACGTAGTACTGAGTCGGCGTAGATGTGGTGGTGATGATAAAGACGGTGTTTGTCCAAACGTTGCTGACACATCTACTCAAAATTAGTATATTTTTTCTTTCAATTTAATATATTTTTATTTTATTTTATTAATATAATTTTCTTTTTATTATTATTATTAATATTATTATTATTATTAAAATTATTATTATTATTATTAAAATTAATAATATTATTATTATTAATAAAATTAATAATATTATTTTATTATTGGTATTTTGATTTTTTTAAATATTTTAATTATTTATAATTTATTAAATAATAATTAACCTTATAAATAAAATGGAATAAAAAAAAAATCATACTAGTACATGGTCGCATCCCTAGGATGCGACCTTCTATTAGGAATAAAAAAATAATTCGTTAGAGCGTCGCATTCTCAGATTGCGATCAGACAAAAATGTAGAGCATTCTTGTATATTTTTTTGGGACTGTGGCAATTTGGTCAACTAAAAAAAAGAATAGGATATAAATAAAAAAATCCTTTATGGTATTATAAGTTATCATAAATAGTTTTTTCTATTAATCCATTCAAAAAACGTCTCGTGTCGTGTTGGTTATAACGGTGTTGACATTATAAATTATAAAACTAAATTATTTTTATAATTAATCTTTTAAATTTAAAAAAAAAAATACTTATGATTCTAACTTTAAACTGATTTTTATTTAGGCTTTATCTTCATATTTTACATTTCCATCTTCTTCCTCTTTAATTAGAAAACACTCAAAAATTGTGATTTCAATAGAAAACTCATGACGTCAACCATGAAAAAGTTAAAATAAGAAATTTATTGTTATAACAAGAATTAAAAAATTAATTGTTGTAAATAAACATAAATTCACCATTAATAAAAAATTTATTTTACATCTAGATCACTGATAGGATAAAGTATCATACAACTCAAATATTTTAGAAAAGTTAAACAATTGTGATTCACTGTTAATATAAAAAAACTTTTTATACTCGTAGTGTATATACATTAATTCTAAAAAAGAAATTACATTTTAGTTTTTTTTACTCATAAATTACATTTTAGTAAAATAAAAATTAGTGGAAGATTAACATGGATCTAAAGTTGAGTTTAATAGACCAACGAGGTTGAGGGGAAAAAATAGATCAATCGGGTTAAGTTTAACAAAATGGACTAGCTTTGTTATAAGTTTATTGTGCAAAATCAAAAGAAAAAATTAAATGGAAGTTTATTTGGATACATCTTTAGTGTTATACATTATGATATTGAAAGACTATTCTCAAGGTATCTTTGAGTTATCACAAAAAAGCTTATATCAATTAAATTATAAATAAATTTGACGTAAAAAATATTAAATTTTGGGATACATCAATCACTATAGGAGACTATTTAAGAAATTAAGTGTTACCTCGAGCTTCAACTATGGAGGTCATATGTAGACATGGCAACGGGGTGGGACAAGAGTGAGTTTTGCCTTCCCCGCCCCCGCACCCGACTAGTCGGAGAAAACTCAAAAAATTTAGATATCCATCTCTGTCTGTGAAAGGTTCGTGTTTCCCCGCGACAAACAGATAGATAGATAGACAGGTAGATGAATAAATAGATAGATAGATAAATAGATACGCAGATAGATAGACAAATAGATAAATCGACAGATAGATAGATGCAATCAACTCCTTTTTACCAACATAACTCCTCTTGTTCTAATTTTGCTTATCCTTGAAAAATATATTATAAAAAAGAAAACTATCGAATTATAATATCTCCCTTGTCCACGATATATACAATTGTTGCCTACTTGATGTGCACCTATAAGAGATACTTTATACTCAATTTTTCAAGAGTTGAAATTTGGTTTAAAGAATAAAGAAGAAGGCTTGAGCGAATGAGATGTTGTCCATTTTTCAACATGGAGCATGGCCTATAAATGATGCGTGTGTCGTCCAACTTGTGTTTTTTTGTTTGAATTAAAGTGGACTAATACAAGGTTGAAGGAGGACACCCAAGAGAGCTCCAAAGAAGGTGATTTTTCCTCAACTTATTCTAATCTATTTTGGTTCTTAGCCATTGTAATTCATCCATTCCTTTTATTGGATTTCCATGCTAATGGAATAGTTGAGAATGGGAATGAGACTCACTTTTGGACTAATCCTTGGTTAGCGGGGGGCGCTCAAAGACCTTTTTCAAAATTGTATAGGTTGGGTGGAGATAAAGAGTTATATATGGCAAAGAAGTTTAGGAGATGGAGAAGAGAAGATTGTTTCAATAAGGAGGAGGACATGGCAGGGGACTGTAGTTTTTTTGTTGCTAATGTTGCTTTGCAGAATAATATATCAAACACTTGAGTTTGGTTTCATTGTAATGGTGGAAGTTACTTTGTCAAAGATGCATATATATTTTTGCATCAAGTCGACTCTATTGAAGACTCTCCGGTAATAGGTTATGTGAGGAAACAGTTCAACATTTGTTCTTCAAATGCACACACTATGGTCAAATATGGTCAACAATCATATATGGGTTGGGGTTAAGTACTGCACTGATAAATTTGTCTATAGACCATGCGTTGCAATTCGCTGGTTTGATTCTAGGAGGAAGGGTCAAGTGGGATAAGCTTGTGTTATTTGGCTAGTCGTGGCATGGTCAATATAGAAACTGTGTAATAATGTTATTTTCCGGCTACAAGATATTAATATAATTGGAACAAGTACTTAATTTGGTTATGGTTGTAAGTTTTCATGATTTAGTTATGATATTCAATTTGAACTTTGTTTGGTTTGTTCTTGCACATAGCATTTCTTGTGTTGAGGGTAGTGTTTATACAGTGAATATATATCTTTTTAATTTTTCAAAAATAGAGGAGTATTTTAATTTTGATATATGATGATCTTTCACCTCTATTAAAATACTCTTATTGTGTAAAAGATTATCATAAATCAAATTGACATTAATTGAAAGGAATATACTTCATCAATTTTAAATTATAAATTACTTTGACAATTACACACAAACTAAAAATTGTAGTTAATTTTGTAAAGAAAAGAGAAATTGAGTTATTTTATAAAATTATTCTTCATTAATGGCATGAGAGAGAATTTAATAGAATTAGAAAAAAAAGAAAGTAATAAATAATAAATGGTACAATAAGAAAATAAATATAAAACAGACTAATGACTAAGTTGAGAGACCTTGACACACATCTCAATCTAAAACCTTAAGCTATTAGGTATATGAGTCACCCCTCTATATATATCTAATATATTCCCTATTCCTAATCGATGTGGGACTAACGACTTACACTTGAATTCCAATACGCATGGGAGTACAATTTTGCAAACTTCAAAAACAGCTTATGATGTTGTGCTTGGAAAAGATAAAAATTGTGCCAGCCTTTAAACTTTATTTATGTAACTCAATATTAATTTAAATTTATCTCTTGCATATTATCCTACTCTATAGAGATGATAAAAAAAAATCCATACTCACAAATAAAATTCATAATAGACACAAAACAAATAGTTAAACATATATCCGCATATAAAATAAATAAACAGATATTTTAATTACCAATTAAATATATAGATACTAAGGATGATGTAATAATATGCGTACCAACAAATATTCATACTCAATAGTAAATTTATAAAATTAATATATCGTAATGATTTGTAGTTATGTATTAATATCATTTATGATGTAATTTTGTGGTTATTTTATTTATGTGATAATGTATTAATATGTTAATATTTTTTTTGTGTTGACAAAAGAGTAGAATAAATTCTACATAATTGCAATAACAAAAATACTTTTTGTGCATAAATAATTTTTTTTATTTAAATTATGATATCAATGAATATCTACGAATACATTAAAATCAGTTGAATATTGCTTAGCAGATATTCACACAAATATGAATAAAGTGCAAATATCATCTCAACGAATAAGATAATAGATAGTTCGATTTCTATTCATAGATACCCATTACCACCCTTACTACTCAAATATAGAACTACAAAAAACTTGACAAGCAAAAAGGAACTACAGAAAGGTTAGAAGTTTGATAATCTAGAAAAACTATGGATCTGCCATCATAAGTGGCAAACAACTATGATTAAGCTGATCTATTAGAATACTCCTTAACTAATGCTCCAAAAAGTGAATTCCTTTCCAGCAAACGTGATGGCTTGTCAAATTCCTTTGCAAAGCCTGCCAAATACCCCACAATTCATTATTTTACCAATGTATCTCTTTTAACTGAGTGTATATATAAAAATTTAACAGTAGAATTATTATGTATATAAGAAAAATGAAATACCTGCATCTATGACCAAAACCCTGTCACAATCCATAACAGTTTGTATTCTATGAGCAATGCTAATAATTGTACGATCTGCAAAGTCCTCTCTGATGATCTTTTGTATTACAGCATCAGTTTGTGAATCAACTGATGCTGTTGCTTCATCCATGAATAATATTTTGCTACGTTTTAACATAATCCTTCCCAAACATAGAAGCTGCCTTTGTCCCACACTCCAATTGTCTCCACCATCAACCACTAACAAAATAGTTATAGTAAACATATTTCAGCTCACAGCAATAATATTATTATTTATATATAGCAATGTTTTCTTATCACCTGAAGCTTCAAGTTTCTCAGGCTTTGCAGCTACCACTTCTTTCAATTGGCAGCGTTCAAGACTCTGCACCAACAAAAAGAAACATTAATTAGTTATGAGAAGCTAAAATTATTAACTGAAATTTACAAATGCTCTTTTGGTAAACTAAAGTATCTATGCTTACAACTGCAAAGACTAATTATTCTATGAAGCTTAGATCTATTTAAGTAGTTGACTTCTTCCGACATATATTTTTTCATATATACTGATTAAACAAAAACAAAGAAAGAAATGCAGTGTATTATATACCTTCCAAATTTCATCTTCAGAATACAATCCAAGAGGGTCAATGTTACTTCTAACTGTTCCTTGAAAGAGGACAGGCTCTTGTGGAATAATTCCAAAACGTGACCTCAAATCATGAAGTCCAACAGTGGAAATATTAATACCATCAATGATTATTTTTCCAGCTGAAGGCTCAATCAACCTAAATAACACTTGAATAAGGGTTGATTTTCCACTCCCTGTACGTCCAACAACACCAACTTTTTCTCCACCTTCAATGGTGAGAGTCACTCCTTTAAGAACTAGAGGAGTATTTGGCCTATACCTAACCTGCTCACACCATTTAATAACCAAATATATTAAATTATGCAGTACAAGTTACTAGTGTATGGACTTATTTGAGCTTATCTACTGGCATAAACCTTTATGAAACTATTTGGAAGAGCTTATGGAAGCAGCTTATAGTTTACATAAAAACAGCTTAAATAAAAACAGTGTGACTCTATTTTATCTTGCGTTGTCAAAATAGCTTATACATTAGTAATTATGCTATAAGAGCTTAAATAAGCTGTTTATCCAAACAAAGCCCAAATGCGTGTTACTATGAGAAATTCTTATTTGTACCATTACTTAATACAAACTATATAATGTTATTTTAACATCAATTTGGGACACCTAAATTTGAGAATTTTTAAAATAGTTACTGGCTTAATGCAGTTGACACATGTAGTTAATGAAATGTTTGAATGTGATTAAACATTTAGTGAACTTCGTTAATCAATAGTTAACTACAATTTTCAAGTGTTCAAATCTATATATAGTTGAAAAACCTGAAATTGTGTTGATAACATTCGAATTCATGGTCAATAGTTAATCAACTATCCACAATCTTGATGCACCCAATAACTGTTAACCATTTAAAAAATTGTTCAAGTGTCCAAAATTATTGTTCAAATAACAATACTATAAAAACTAAGGTTCCACAAACCATTGCATTCTATGTACATTTTCATATGTAAAATATTAATGTATGCAAATTCCTTGTACCATCTACACATCATAGTTTATTTTTCAACATTTCATGCTGCTTAGTTTCCTCAATTTTGAAATAAACATATTGTCCAAAAGAAGTATTTAAAAAATTGAGTCTTTTCCCCTCGAGAAATGTTATTTGAATATCTATTTGAGACAACAAAATTCAACTTTTTTAAATGGTTAACGCAGTTCAGAAATGCGGTTAATAAAATCTTAGATTTGGTTAATAGACATACCAGGTGTTGCAACGTATTAACCATCTAACGAATTTTATTAACCACAAATTTAAACAAGATTTACCCTGATTTGCAAGTGTTCAAATTTACATGTGCTTGAAGCACCTGAAATCATAGTTAACAATGTTCAGATTCTTGATGAATTTAGTTCAGAATGGTTAACCATTTAACCAATCTAGATATACTCATTAACAACTCATTCAACTTTGTTAACCATTTAAAAAGTCGTCGAATTTTACTGACTAAAATTGATGTTAGAAAACATTTCTACCAACACATGTTTCTTTTTCCAAATTGTATACTCTAATTTTGGTTTATTTCTGCAGGTTCTCTCACTCTATATTAAAATTGTCTAATCTTTCAATATGTAGTGACTACAATATACCTGTAAATTGTTTAACTCTATAGTGCCATGACTAGGCCAATTCTGAGGAGGAGACTTGTCAGCTATTTTCCATGAAGCTTCTGATGGAAGGTTTGTAAACTGTTTTATCCTCTCAACTGAAACCATTTTGTTCTCAACATTGCAAGTCATTGTTATGGTGGCTGACATGAGGCCACTCAGAGCCAAGCCATAGGACAGAGACAAACCAACATATTCTGCAAAAGCAAAATTTCATCCAAGTGGAACAATTCTTTGTCAGTAAGATCTTTTATATTTATCTAAAGAGTTTAATGGTTTTACACTGTCAGTGTAAACAGTATAAAATGTCTTAAACAAGCTTTTAAAAGAAAGTATGCGACATAAATATAAGTAAAAAAATACTTAAATTCGTTGGACATAAATATAAGTAAATCTCAACTATGGATCTGCATTTAAAGTTATAATTTTAAAAGTACACATAAATTAATTCATTAATGTTGTAAGGAGATGATCATTATACTTAGGGGTAGCTTACTAAATGCATTTTTATTTTTATATAAAATGAAGAAAATTAAATGCACTTAACTATCATCTTTAATAAGTATAGAATTATGTATTTTCGCATATAATTGAATTAGGAGATATGACATCAAGATTTTTAATATCTCTGTGACTGCAATGAGACTAGATTAAGGCTGCATCAGCCAGCCGCATTTGACTGCAATTCTCAACCATATAAAATATCATGACTGCGGCCATTGATGTGACCGCGTTTTAAAACCTAGTGATGATGTTGTAATTGTACCTGGCTTAACAACAGCACTTGGCAAAAAGATCATAAAAAGTGTGGCAATGCAAAGGAAAACAACTCCCATATAGTCCAACCTAAAACCAAGCCATTCATTTGCACCATTGTTATGGAAATCCATTCTTAGACTTTCATTCACCCTGTCAATATTTTCCTGACAAAATTCATTCTGCTTTCTGAAGCTACGGATTGTCATAACACCAGAAATTGTCTCTGAAAAGTGATGAATCACTGGAGCTTTTGTGATAGAATCAAGTCTAGTCAATTCCCTTGAAGTTGCAAGATAATATTTCTGCAGACCAGAACAAAAGAGTCAGCTAAGTGGTGAGAACTCAGTCTTATAATTTCAAGAGACAGAGTTAAGAGGAAGGTATATCATACCCTATACCAGTTGTTGAGCCAAAACAGTGGAATTAAAAGGAAGACAGTTTCCCAAGAATTCTGGCATGTGACAATGAGGATGCTGAATAATGATAAGTATGCTATCATTACAAAGTTTACCAACATTGGAATTGATATATCCACCCAAAGTATATCAGTTGATACCTAAACAATTCATAACAAGAGTAGAGTTAGCAAGTCTAAAAACTACTGTTCAAAGAATAGACTAGTTTATATTCTAGCACTGATACTTTAGATTGAAGGCATGTTGGGTGGACACCAACACAATATCATCACATGTGATTACATTAAAATACTTATATTTTCTCAAAGTATTACGAGTGTCTACATGTTAGTGTCAGTGTTGTATCCGGTGTTTGTGTCTGTGTTGGTGCTTAATAGCTAATTTATTTTGTTTACTAGAACAGAAATGGTTAGAACAACAACCCTAGTTCAAAATAAGAAGATACAAAAACACAAACAAAGAACATAAAAGAATTGATCACGGAGTTCAACCAATTATGCCTATGTTTTAGACTACAAAGTGGCAGGAGTGATTTTCTATTACTCAAGTGTAGGATTATAATCTACAAGATTAACCTTAAATCATACTGTAGACGATCTGACCACTTATCAGTAAACTATAAACTATACCCAACAGAAAATAACATGAAAAGGGATGGTTGAATGAAACTCACACGACTCAAAATCCTGCCAGAAGGAGTTGTATCAAAGAATGACATAGGTGCATGGAGGATACTTTGAAGCAATCCAATGAAGAAGCTTTGAGATGTCTTTAAACCCCAATATGTAAACAAGAAAGCTCTTACCATTACAACTATACATGCAACAACAGCTATAATAGCATAAACTAAAATGAAGGTGAAAGAAGGAATGCTAGAATCATCAGCCGTTGCAATTGCTAGCCAATAGTCACCAGCCAAAAATGACAATATCCAAGCCAATGACATTGCTACCATGAGTGCTATTCCCCACCATCCAAATGCTTCAGTGAAATAATGTTTGTATACTGTAAGGTTCACACTTCCTGTTTCCCTTTCCTCATCTTCAATGAGCTTTGCTGCAGCCTTGTCTTCAGACTTAGATTGATCTTGAGATTCGCCAGCGCTTTCTTTTTCTTTCGAAGGGATTCGAGCTAGTTTTGGAGACATAATAGAATCATCACCATCAGCTTTATCAGTTGTTTCTGTTATTTCCATAGAGGATTCATGTGCAGCTACAAGTGCACCAAAATCTAGGCCAGCTCTGAGAAGTTCATCATACTTTCCACTTTGTACTACTCTTCCTTCACGCATTACCTTTAAAGTTGGTATTAAAACAAGCCAAAGGTGATCAGTTGAAAGAATTTGACTGCTTAAGGTTGTTCATTGCAGACAATTTATCAGATAATTGGTCATGGAAAATTTTCCAAATCTAAAGTAACTATTTCATTTTAGAAGGTAAAGTAAGTAATGTCAAACGCTGATGAGAAATCCAATCGTTGATATTCCGACACATCTCTGATTTGTTATGCATGTGCACATAATACTAATAGTTGATTTTCTCATCAACAATTGAGACTGCTTATTTTACCTTTTAAAATCATTAGTACTATCACCATTGGTAAGATAACTTGGGAGCAATGGAATTGAAACAACATTTTAATGAAAACCTCAAATGTTTTATGGGCTTGTGAGCATATGCATACCATTATAGAGTCAACATTATGCAGGAAATCAACTTGGTGGGTTACAAGTAAAATGGTCTTATCTTTAAGAGCTCCCATGATACATTCCTGCAACAAAGATAGACAATCAGTAACTTCATCATTTGAATTTCAAAAACAAAAAAAAACTTCATCATTTGTGATTGTAGTAGAAATATAGAACTGACAGTTAATTTATAATGCAAACCAATATCATTTTGATTGATATATAAAATATAATGTTTCTAATCTTAGAAACATTATATAACAAAAAAATGAAAAAATGAGCTATTTAGCACTGCTTGTAAGTTGTAACTTTGTGCATACCTTAAAAATGAATGATCCAGTTTGAGCATCAACAGCACTGAATATATCATCAAGGAGATAGATATCACTGTCCTGATATACAGCTCTAGCAAGTTGTATACGTTGTTTCTGGCCGCCACTGAGGTTAATACCGCGCTCTCCAATTTCGGTTTCGTCGCCGTCATCCATCATTTCAAGATCCTTCTCTAAGCAGCACACTCTTATAGCTTCCTTGTACTTCTTTGTGTTCATTGGTAAACCAAACAATATGTTTTCTTTGATGGTTGCATTCTGAATCCATGATGTTTGTGCTACATATGCTGTCGTCCCGCAAACTCTCACCTGTAAGATTTTACAAGTAATGATGACAGCTTTTTAAGATTTAAAAGTAAATTTTCATAGAACAAATTAAAAAATTAATTAAAAAAAATTGAATACATTTGAAAGCATAGTCATGAATTCTTGTAACAAAAGAATTGCACCTAATGAAAGCATAGTCATGTTAACATGGAAACAAAATCAGTGCTCTAGAGTAGAGACTATAATACCTGATATGCATGGTTATTTTTTTTCACTTGTGTCTTACATGTTGATGTACAAAACCACCTTAAGAATGTCATGAATCCTAAAAATCAATGTTCATGTTCATTAATAGTTATCTCATATGATATCCATGTATTTAATCCTATCCTAGGATATGGGACTTGAACTTTTTATGAACATGAACATGAATGAATTAATACCAAGGTTCTAGAAACAAGTGATTCGGCTCAAGTGGCTATTGAACTTCAGTTAAGGGCGAATCTACTAGGAGTAACCGAGTTCAAACCCTTACTAGTAGAACAGTTCTTAGTCAAATTTTACTTATCTTGCAACCGAACTCCGAATTACCAGGACTCTTTTTCTCTGGGAATCGGAGGGTTAAGAAACAAAAAATACCAAACTTTTTAGAATGCGGTCATAGTCTCAGTTTCAGTTGCATGACAAGTAGAAAATTGCAGAAAAATGCGTCTGATGCGATTGAAATTGCTATTGTAAATGATGTTTCGGCTGCAGTTACAATTTTTAACAACAATATCTAACCTTGATGCACCAAATACTAAACTTCTTTGGAAGAAGAAACAAATTACTTGAAGTGCAAGAAAAAAAATTGGATAAGTCTAAAGCAAGCAATAGCATACCTTTCCTGAGATCTTGAACATTTCTCCCAACACAGAAGCCAGCAATGAAGACTTGCCTGACCCAACAGTTCCTACAATAGCTGCATGGTTCCCTTTCTTAATTTCCAACTCATCAACCCTCAAAGCATCAATCTCATCCTTATCATCCCATGAAAATTTCCCATCTTTTATCTCCACAGCTACATCAGCATCACAATTCTCCTCTCTTTCCACTGCATTCTCGTCCATTTCCTTACTCATCATGAACTCATCCAACCTCCCTAAAGATATTGTAGCTTGAGAAATCATGATTAGAGCCTGAGGAAAAGTCCTCACTGGCTCTTGAAGTATCTTGATGATTGAAGTTATTGTGAAAACACTGCCAGCATTTAAAGGAACTCCAATAAAAGTAGCTGTTCCAAATGTAAGAACAGTTACAGTTAATGGAGCAGTGGACAAAACTCCCATGTTAACAGCAAAATAGTACAAGAATTTCGCAATCCAGCCGTGCTCGGCTTCACGAAACCGTTGAATCTTCTCTCCGAAATAGTCCTCCCAAGCTTGAAACTTTATCACACGCATGTTATTAAGCAACTCGTTTGTCGCCTTCATCCTCAAATCACGGCTTGTCATTATCCGAAACTGGAAGCTGTTACTACTCTTGGTTCTATATAGAGTAAAGAGAAAAACTATGGCTGTTCCAAGAAGTGCTGCAAGCACTGATACACCAACATAGCTATACATTAGAGCCAATGCTGCAGCTACTTGTAATGGCATCAACCATATAGGATGAAACTGCAGCATCAAATCTGAGAGCTGTTGAGCATCAACAGCCATATGATTCACAATCTGTCCAGTTCCATGAGCTTGTCTTGAAGAACTTGACAACCTTAAACCTTTTTGGTAAACCGAAGCGATTATGCTCGAACGAATAAGCATACCGAGTTTCTGAGAGTGGAAATTGAATTGATGAACACTAAGTACTTCAACTGATTTTGCTGCAAAAAGGATCAATATCAAAACAATGCCTTCACTAGGAGTACTATCTTTCCTTGATGTGAAATCAACAAAACTTTGAATCAGCATTGGACCAATGTACATAACACAAAGCCTAATGATTGCAAGGAAGCCAGTGAATGTTATGTGTTTCCAAAAACATCTAAATAAGGCTTTTCCAACAGGGTGGTTACTGTTTTCCTCTGATTTTGGCCAATTGTTTTGAAAAAGTTCTGACATTTTTTCTGCTCTAAAATTTATAGGAAGTGAAGGAACATCTTCTAGCTTAAGGGGTGTTTTGTAACCTTTGTTAATCAAAGGGTTCATCCATAACCAAACCGTCTTGGAGAAAAATGAAGAATAAGCATAAGGACTCAAAGTTCTATCGATTGAAATCGATCGATGCGACGCTACTACTACATCGGATATTCTTATCACATAAATCCCTGATGAACCTTTGATTGCTACAACAAAAAAGAACACAGATAATGGAAGATTAACCAATGAGAATATGTCATCAAGTCTCAAACTAAGCTCCAAACTTTCTTCGCCGACACTTATAAAACGAAAAATAGCTGAAGCTGCAAACAAAGAAGCAATCACAAAGTTTGATATCCAATAGATTCTTAGTGATAAAGGGTGTTTGGAAGCTTTGAACTTTTTCTCATGTACCATTAGAATCACTATTACAATGTTAACTATTGCTTGGAAAAACCGAAAAAGTGCTTCTATTTGTTTCCATGAAGCAAAATTTGTTTGAGTAAAAGCCAATATTCCTAGAACAGTGTAAGTTATAGCCAAAAGAGTAGTTACCAACAAAGGTAGTTTGAACCAAAAACTGATTCTATAGTCAGAATCTTTCTCCTGCAGAAGTGGTTTTGTGATTGATGAAGAGCTAGAGTTTGAACTTGAATTGAACCTTAAATAGAGTTTTTGAGCTGCAAAAGCTAAAAGGGATAACAAAAACAAGGAATCAAGAGAAGTTAGAAGAAGTCTTTGTGGACATGGTGATAGGAAAATGAAGGTTAACCATTGAAGTATGAGTTGTGGTGTAGAGGAAGATGAATCTTTTGATAAAAAGGTGCATGAAGGAGAAGTAAGCCATGAAGAAGAAGAAGAAGACATAGTTAGAAGATTATTATGTGAGGAAAAGTTATAAGTTATAAGGTTTCATATTTATGTTATGTTTATATGTTACACCAAGAAAATATGTAACAACAAAACAACTTTGTAACTAGTTTGATACATGATTTTGATGATGGAATGGATAATCTCATATGATACAATGTGAACGAAGGAATAAGTGTTGTGTTGAGTGAGGGAAAAGAGGTGTGAAATTCTATTAGAACACGGAAAGGGTATTAAAGGAATGTGATACCATATCAATGCAGTAGTGGTTACATGTAATCCAAATCTCATATGAATGTGAGTATATCAAAGTGTTGTTTTTTTTTTTTTTTTTTTTTTTT
>JBBPBP010000002.1:9284080-9295149 GCA_037974735.1 Cicer chorassanicum
TTTTTTTTTTGGAAAAAAAAAAACATAGCATGTATTTTGGTGGTATTAAAATTTTAATGTCAAATCTTAAGTTTGGATTTGATTCTAGCATAGTGAGTTAACTTTCGCAATAAGGTAGAACCGTATTTCGAATCTCAATTTGAAGAGATAACATATTTAATATTTGATAATACCTCAAACAAAACAAATTTAATTTTATAGAGAAACCGACGTGAATCAATTCTACATCAAGGTTACTGAAGTTTAAGAATTAAGAGTCAAATGGCTATTTACTATAGAGAACTATAAGAAGTTAAAAGAATAATTAGGGAAATAAATTATTAATTTTTTTAATCTTAAAGATCTATGATAAGATTGATGCACATCGTATTAATTTTTGTCATAAAATTAATTTAAGACTTATTTTTAATTTTAAGATGTAATAATCATACTTTTTAATTAAAAATCATGTTGAATTGTGTATGTCTAAATATTTGATAGTTTAGGCACAATGTCATTAGTTGTGTGTAAGACACTATGTATGTCATTTTATGTTAGGTTATATATATATATATATATATATATCATTTTATTGTAAAACATTGGACAACTTTGAAAGAAAAATAAAATTCTTTGTGTGAGATTAGAGATATGCTATCTAGGGTTTTTCTTTGAACTAAATTTGAATCTTATCAAAAGTCTCTTACTATTTGATTATTCTACCTTGATTTATCATTCATCTATAGAGTGCGGCAATCTCTACTATTTTCTTCTTTCAATTTTTGTTAAAAAATATTATTTAGTTAAATCATTCAATTCATATGAAAGCACTAAAATCGATATCAAAAAATGTGTGGAAAAAAAAATATAAACTATATCTTTGAGTATTCATGAAAAATGGAGATTTACTTTTTGTTGAATATTTGTATCAACTTTTTGTTTAAAAAACCTGTATTAATTTAGCAAAAGTTAATAATAATAATAATAATAATAATAATAATAATAATAATAATAATTGGGTTACTGGTTTATATTAGAGTGAAACACACATGAATTTGAGTTTATGATTATCACAATTTTATTTTTTAAAGATTAAATGTATAAAGGCTCGTGTTTATTGACGTATAAATGGTTCCAATTAAGTTTATAAATAGCAGTTTATTTTGTGGAATATTTTGTTATTTTTAAAGTACATTTTCATTAACAAACATTTTCATTTTTTAAAATACCTTTTTGATTAATAAATATTTTATTTCTCTCTATAACTATAACTATATCTATAGTTCACTTCAAAAGTTTTTCATCAAGGTAAAACGAACGTCGAACAAATATCTTAAGCGATGAAAATACAAAATATTTTAACAGAGTAAATAGGGTCTAGAATTTCAAAATTTGCATTTTTAGTCCTTATAAAAAAATCATTTTTTATACAAAAAAAAAAATCATATTTTTAGTCTTTACAAAATTATCATGCAATTAATTTTAGTCTCTGTTATTGTATCAACGTAGAATGATTTTCTTGCAATCAATTTACGATATTATAAAAAGTTTTTATTGAATTTGTTTTTAAGAAATTACTATAAGTAAAAGAGTGAGATAATAGTATTATCAAATTATTCTCATTAATAATTAGTATATTTTTCGCTATCAAATAAAATATAAAGTGAAGTATAATGTCCTAGTAATATGTATTCAGATGATACTTTGTGGGCCTACATTACTTCATATAAAATTTCTTCAGATATGTGTCTTTATAGGCTTGTCAAGAAATCTTTATTATCGCTCTCTTAATATTTTCAAATACACAAAAATACACGTTTTAATTTGATAATCTAAACATCTAAAATATAATCAGTCAATTCAAACAAAAATTTAATTTTTTTAAAAGACTTAAAGACGACAAAAAAAAGTTTTCTTCTAAAAAAGTATGTCGGTTATCCATAGAGCTGCAACTTGGGCCACAAAAAGAAGATGACTCATATCATGTTCTAAATTTTATAGTTGATATTCCTAACATTTTATTCTTTCATCTCAAATTCTTATATTTATTTATTAATTTGCATCTACTTTTTTTTTTAACTACACCTGTTCGGTTTAGATTCTATGACATATTTTGGAGACATTTTTTGAAATTTGTCGCAAGAGGATAGACGTCAACTTTATGGATGAATCCATTTTTTTAGATGTAGGAATATTTCATATTTTTTGAGTTACATAGAAATTTTGTAATTGTGTTGTGAAATTGTAATGGCTATTGTCTTCACTCATATGTTTAATGAGAATTTCATATAAATTGATTCACCATTTTATTTACATATTATATATTTTTATATGTTCAATGGGAAGATCATATAAATTGATTCACCATTTTATTTATATATTATATATTTTCATATGTTTAATGGGAAGGTTATATAAACTGATTCACCATTTATTTACATATTATATATTTTCATATGTTTAATGGGAAGATTATATAAACTGATTCACCGTTTTATTATATACTATATATTTTGTGGATTCGTAACTTAAAAAATTACTAAATAACACTAATAAATTAATACAACATGTTGAAGTATATTATATTTCAACATATTTTTTCTACACGAGTACTATAAACACTAATTAGATTCATACAAAGCTGATGCTACAAGAATTAAGTGACCTAGAAGAACCTAGTCTATTTTCTTATGAAAAATCAAAACTATAAAAATTCAAAGTTAAGACATGGCGGGATAAAAGAACCTGGCTAGAAAAGAAAATTTCATGTGAACCTAGAAAAGAATTAATATCTTAAAGAGTCCTAACACGTATATTTCAACAAATTCTTTTTTATTAATTAAAATTCATATAAATCTTATCAAAATATGAGTCTCATTTAATTTTTTTTTGAACTCGTATAAATTTTAAGCAATAAAAGAGAATGTGTTGTTATTTATTATATGGGACATGCAATATTAGTGCAAACAATTTTACACTAACATCTAACTTGAGTTGTTAATTATATAGTTATTTTATAATAACAATAGCAATCGTGTACTGAGATTAGACAGTCAATAGTTCTGATTGATTCTCAGTGTGAATTTGGTTTATATTGATAGTGCACAACCTTTTTTTCTTTGATGAGAATAAATGTAGTACTATGTCAATGTAAAACAACTATACACTATCATTCTATCATATCTCATCACCACAACAAATAGTTAGATAAATGCATTTAATTTAAAAATTGTATGATATAATGTGGTACATTGAATGGATAATTTTTTTAAGCTAAAAGTTATTAAAAAGAAAAAAAAAAAGATAAACAACTTGGGGGACATAATTCTAAACAAAAAAGAAAGAAAAAAGAGTTTAAAAAATTTCTCAAATCACGTGAATTTTCGGTCCCTTCAACAAAAATTATATATGATGACGTCTTTCTAGATATTGTTTTTTGTCGTCTCTACAATTTGTTTTACTAGCATCTTTATTTAAAAAAAAATTACTGCAATATCTCTAAGGCATGAGTAACCATGAAATGCAAATTAATTATTATCAGTAATACTCGGCACCATAACATTTTAGTTGACTTCTAAATAAGAAGAAATTTGATGATTTTGAAATTTGTTCTCCTCTAACCGTGTATCACTCTAAGAACCAACAGTATACATATTTGGACATTGATGATCCTCTTTGTCAATGATTTGTATTAGCTGAATTAGATAAGTTGGAATCAAAAACCTCATGAATTACATTTTTGAGACCCTTGATAGACTGAACTTTAAATTCTTGAAGTGTCTTTGAAATTTATGATTCCCCAAAATTAACTTAGAGTTATAAGCTTCTTTACGAGTTTTATCAATTTTTTCTTGATCAAAACAAGAAAATTCTTAAAAAACAATAATGCCTCCCGATCAAAGTTGAGATATGATCAATAAAAATAAAAATAGAGTTAATAACTAAATATTTTTAGGGGCATATTTTTTTCTCAAATTATTTGGCAACGGCAACATTCTCACGTTGAATCATTCTATGACTATTATAATTTTTCCGACAATATAGAATAATAAAAAAATCATAATTAATCTAAACAAAAAAATGCATACTCACGTTCAACTAAATAATTATAATTAATGAGAACGTAAAATTAGGCTGATCTTAGCCGATTTACAGTGTCAGTTAACTACTACGTTTAAACTTATTAGATTCCTATAATTCAAGGATAAAATTGGAAAATTGGAAAAGTGGCACTGGCAGGCAACGTTACAAAATGGTATTTTGTTTTCCAACCCATTCGTTCCACACTGAGTAATGTTACCGTTATACACCACACCTCTAACGTCTCTTTCCATTTCTATATTTCAAACCTTCAACACAGAATCCTACAATTTTTATACACACAACCATTCAAATCTAATCAAATCTTACAAACCTAACCATTCTCCACAACATTGATTCACAATCTCTTCATTCATTCATTCTGCAACAACAATGGCACTTAGGCCCATTGATAACGCTCTTCCAACAACAACCCAAGACAGACCCAAAAAACAACCTAAAATCGCTGTCGCAGCAACCGTAAAACAACAACAACAAAAACCTATTGCTTCCAATGACGAAAATCAAGTTCCATTGGAACCCACCATTGATTATATCTCATCCGACAACCTTAAACCCATGTCGGATCCCGAAGCTCAAATTCAAGTAAGCACAAAAATTCACTTTTTATTTGCCCTAATCTTTTGTCTTGTGATTCTAGCATTAACTCTTAGAAATCTTTGAAATTGCAGAGTTTGATTGAAGATTTGGATTCGAAAAACTGGATCAAGGTTTGTGAATCGCTGAATGATGTTAGGCGATTCGCATTGTACCATTCTTCTCTTCTATTACCCATCTTGTAAGGGTTAATCTTTCTGTGTTAATTTTGTTAAAGTTTTGAAATTTTTGTTATGGGTTCAATTGGGTTTCTAGGGGTTTTGTTTCTGATGTTGTGAAGTTTGTGATCAGGGATAAAATTGTGTTGGTGGTGGCTAAGACAATGAAGAACCCTCGTAGTGCTCTTTGTAAAACCTCTATTATGGCTGCTTCTGATATTTTCAATGCTTTTGGTGACAAATTGTTTGATCCTTCTATCTCTGATGCATTTGATAGCTTGGTACTGTGGTCTCAATTTTCTCTTGTGTGTTTTATTGGTGTTTTTGGTTTATGGTTCTATTGATTAAAAGGGTTTTTTTTGTTGTTGTTCTGTTCGAATTTCGACAGCTGTTGCAGCTGCTTCTGAAAGCTTCTCAGGATAAAAGGTTTGTTTGTGAAGAAGCTGTGAAAGCACTTGGATCAATGGTGGGTTCCATGACACCTCTTCCATTACTTCAGAAACTAAGGGTATATGTGAGTCACACCAACCTTAGGATCAGGGCTAAAGCTGCTGTTTCTCTATCCAAATGTGTCTCCAAGATGGTAAAGTTTGCCACTTTCATTGAACTTGATGTAACGTAGTGTTATTTATTTCTATTTAACTTATATTCATGGTCGTGTAAAAGTTTTTTACACTCAATGAATCATAACCATCAATTTATTAAAAACACTTGACTTTGATGATGACTACTTTTAAAGTGAATATAAATTAGTCTCTATTTATTTTAGTGGGGCTTTTGTGTTTATGCAATGTTTCTAAAGGGTTATTCTATTATGGCAGCAGGGAATTGAGGATATGGAGGAGTTTGGGATGGAAAAGTTGATTGAAGTTGCAGCTGATTTACTGAATGATAGACTTCCAGAGGCAAGAGATGCAGCAAGAAGTATTGCAACTTCAGTGTATGAGGCATTGATTAAAGATGTGGAAGTGGAACAGAAGATGGAGGTGTGGCAGAGCTTCTGCCACTCAAAGCTAACACCAATTCATGCTCTTTCAATTTTGAAAATAGTTAAGCCTTAGAATTGGAGGAATGTTTCTTTTGTGTAGATGTTTGCTCATACTTGAGGCATTTTTAGAATTTTAGCTTTATTTGTGCCAATGCTCATGATTCTACATGAGTTGCCATTATCAAAAATAAAATTTCATTTTGTTTGATGTAGCTACATTGCTTTAATATATTAGAATTATATTAACAGTTGTTCCCCATTTTTTTTTTCGTCACAAAGGCAAAGAAAAATATTATTATTCAAGTACAAGTATTGGGCATGGCACAAGAAAGGCCAAACCGCCAATACATAACAATGTAACACAGTATTCAAGTCCCTCGTCATTTTAATTACAATGCCCGCATCATCTCCATAACAGAAACTTGTCCAAACACCCCTTTTAAACATGTAGGAGCATCATCTTTCATCATAGGCTCACACTCCCTCCGTTTGGATTAATGGAAAGTGATAGAATGGAATGGTATAAATTCAGATTCCATTGTTTGGTTTTATAAAAAATGGATGGAATGGAATGGAGTATGATGGAACTCATTCCATCCAATACCACCATTTTATTCAATTTTGCAATCCCCCAATTTGGGGTGTATGCAATGGAATGGAACATACTAATAATGTAATTACATCTTTATCCCTATTTTTCTTCTTCCCTCGTATTCTATTCACCGTTATGTATCAAGACAGAGAGAACAAAGAGCTTTGCATAATTGAGAGTAAACTCATTTTCTGATTTTGATGAATGAAAAGTGGTCACAACATAAATGTAATTTGCTACTATAAGTGTTATGAACTAGCTAACTACGACTAGTAACAACTAACTACAGCTGTCATGAACTAATACAAGAAAATACATTTAAATTAATTGTGAGAGTTCTAATACTTCCCCTCAAGTTGGAAGATATATATCATAAATTCCTAACTTGGTATGAGAGTTGCAAGATGGGGCCTAGGGAGTGCCTTTGTGAGTAAGTCTGCTAGTTGATGCTTGGAAGGAATATGGAAGAGATTGATGAAGTTGTTGCTAATATGTTGTTCTCTCATGAAGTGAACATCAATATCAATGTGTTTTGACCTTTCATTCAAAGTGGGATTGCTGGCTAGTTGAATTGCAGATTTATTGTCACAGAACACTTTGCAGGAACATTCTTACGTGATTATTATAAAAAATTCCTATCTGATAATAGATTCATGAGAACGAGAGGTCTAATTCATCTTTTAAGCTATCTTAGTTCCTTTTTTTTGAAGTACTTGTTGAACCAATCTTTTATATATAGGGGATCTTCGAATGCCCATGATGCTATTACATCCTTTCAAAGATGAGGGTGAATCGGGACAGGGTTAAGGAGTAGTGAATATAGAGTAATGGTTTTAAATTTTTAAATAAATGGTGAAGATTGTTTGAACTTCTACTGGTGGTTGAATTGTGAATTTTTTTAAGTAATGAGCAAGAAAATCTATTTTAGTGGGATAATAAGGGGAGTGAACTTCAATGTAGATATATGAGTTATATGAGCTCATAAAGATAAACAAAAATTCTTTAAATTTAAAGATATGACAAATGTACTTATACTTGAAATAATAATAAAAAAAATTATTCACTATTTGTAAATAATATTGTAAATATATTATGTGTTAGTTAAAAATCTACAACAAATATGGATACATCAATGAATTAGTAAATGTTTTCATAGCAAAAAAATGGTCTAATATGTAACATGTGTAATACAATTGTAAATTGTTGACAAAACAACACCTCGACGGCTGTATTAAAACCTAACTCACAAAATATTGTTAAAGTCATATTCATAATTTATAGACATCTAAATAATAAGTGCACCGTGAATTTCTCTCACTACAAATTATAGAGGTTTAAATATGTTTTTGGTCCCGTAAATATAACAGTTTTTAATTTTAGTCTTTGTAAATTTTTTTGTTTGGATTTCATCTATGTAATATCATAAAAATTTATTTTTGGTCCTTAACGTCAAGTGGACCTTACAGAGGGAAACGTTACAAAAAAACGTTAATTGACAAAGGGAAACGTGAACATTTAAATATGTTTTTGGTCCCTGTAAATGTAACAGTTTTCAGTTTTAGTCCCTGAAAAATATTTGTTTTGATTTCATTCATGCAATATCCAAAAACTTTATTTTTGGTACGTAACGTCAAATGAACGTTACAAAAACGTGAACCGACAAATAGATGAAAACGTGGATCTATCGTAGCACTTCAATGAGAATATTAATTTCAATATTAGAATAATTTGTATACTTATTTTTATTTGTTATTTAAATATTGTTTCGGTTAAATTTGTTTAGAATAATTATTTAAATTTGTATTCCCATTTAAGTTTGTATACTTATTGTATTAGAAATAAGTATACAAATTATTTTTATTTGTTATTTAAATATTATTTCGGTTAAATTTGTTTAGAATAATTATTTAAATTTGTATTCCCATTGGAGTTTGTATACTTATTTTATTAGAAATAGGTATACAAATTATTTTTATTTGTTATTTAAATATTGTTTCAGTTAAATTTGTATTTCATGTGTTTCCTCTATTTGTCGGTTCACGTTTTTGTAACGTTCATTTGACGTTAAGGACCAAATACAAAGTTTTTGGATATTGCATGAATGAAATCCAAACAAATATTTTTCGGGAACTAAGTGTTATATTTACATGGACCAAAAACATATTTAAACGTTTGGTCCACATTTTCTTTTGTCAATTAAGGTATTTTGTAACGTCCACTTAACGTTAAGGACCAAAAATAAATTTTTCTGATATTACAGAAATGAAATGCAAACAAAAAATTTTACATGGACTAAAACTAAAAACAGTTATATTTACAAGGATCAAAAACTCTCATCCATTTTTTGTTGTGACCCTTGATACTGCAACATATAGTTGACCATGTGTAAAAATTAGTCTTGGTAGATACATAAGATATTATCTTCTTTGAAATTTGAATGGCAATCAAGAATTAAAAGGAACCAAATTCATCCTTGGAACATGTATTTTTTCACCAATATTCTTACCAGTAATTACAATTGCTGATATGATATTTTCCCCAAGTTCATTGACTTGCAAACGGGTTCCATTGCACAAACCATTTGCCTGATCAATATTTCTCAAAAGCATTATAGGAACTCCAACTTTGAGTGTTAAGCGATGATTAGGTATACTTAAACATTTGAAGTCGTTCAAAAACTCTGAGGTAAACCAATATCTTTGTACATGATCATCTTCATCAGATCTGGATGTTGTATCATAACTGAGATATTCCTTTGACTCTCTACGAATAAAGGACAACCAAAATCATTCACTTGTTTCTACAGACTCTAATGTTGGAGCTAGGATTGCTTTCTCTTCAAAGAGGTCTTGTCTCACAAAATTATCCAATATATTAGGATAAAGAAAATCAACCAACGAAAGTACCGTGTTTTCACATGGTGAAATGCACAATTCTTTTGGTATATCAATTACACTTGTTCCACTTTCATCTGCTTCTATTTGAACATCTCCAATTTTCAAAATCCAATTAGCAACTTCGTTTATTTCAATTGATGATTGACATGTACCTTGACCTCTTAACTGCATATTTTTAGTAAGCTTCAAAACTTTGCAAGCTCTCCAACTTAGAGAATAATTGATATATGCATGAATGATATCTATTCTTGAACCTCTTCTAATCACATTCAATATTTGTCTGAAATCTCCACCTAAAGCAACAACTTTTCCACCAAATGGTTTTTTAAGATTATCTTCACTACCCCTCTCATAATATCCCTCATAGTGCTATCAAAAGCTTGGAAGCATAATTTGTTCATCATTGGAGCTTCATCCCATATAATTAAACTTGTAGCTCTTAGCAATTTGACATGTAGACATCTTTGGGTGATATGCAAGTTTGAATGAGTTGTTTTCCCGCCGATAGCAACAAAGATGCAATTCTACTTGAAGCAACATTGAGTACAATTTTACCTTTGGATCTTAGAGCAGGTAACAAAGTTTTCCACAAAAATATTTTTCCAGTTCCATCGTACCCATATAAAAAATAAAATTGGCCATCTTCAGATTGAATAGATTTTATGATGGTATTGTTCCTCAGCCAACTATCTTAATAATGATGTGTGTAATTGTCCTAACTTCACTATGTCATAGTTCAACTCAACGCTATGAATCTATTTTCATAGTTAAACACACCCAAAAAATTAGGATATGGTAACCATTCAATTTTTTTAAGAGATTTCCCATTTGCCATTAGTAGCTTCTTCAATTATATGAGACATAGGTTTTGCAATTCTGCATCTTCAATTTGTATATCTACACACCAAAAAAATAAGATAACAACACTAATAATAATATATCAAGAAAAATTAAACATAGACTTATATAGTTAAAACCATGCATACAACTCTATAATTCATATAGTTATATGTGGAGTCATAGTTATACGTGGACTCTTAAAGGTAAACAAACTTAAAAGTACATTAAATGTGTGGCGGAGCTTGAACAAAAATTTTGGGGGTCAAATTTTTATAATTTTAATACATAAATAAAAGATATAATATACTATTGTATATAAAAAATTTAAATCATAAATTTATAAAAATATATTGACGATCAAACTCTTAACGCTTATAAGATAGAGCTAACATATCAAATTTTTGTTGACAATTTTAATAATTAAAAATTAATTTTTAAAAATCTATTTTTTTTCAAACACTAAAATTTTATAGTTGAATTGTTATGTTTTGTCAATGTAAAAAGTTTTACACTGTGAGCACATCTTAATCATCTATAAGTGTGACTTTAAAAGTAATTATAATAAAAGTCAAATTATTTTATTAATCTGACGGTTATGATTAATTGATAATGTAAAATATCTTTACATTGTCGACGTGTACAAATTAAATCCAACTTTTTATTAATCTGAATGTTAAGATATTAATATTGACATAGTATTAATAAAAGATAAGTGTTTGATTTGAGTATTATACGATCTATTTTAAAATTATGTGAAATTATATCTCAAATAAATAAATGTCGAGTTTATTAGTTTAGTTCAACTTGAACTCAAACTCATAAAAAATATCGATCTAATTTAATTAGGTATAGGTACATTTTTTGGATCATAGAATCATTTGGTTTGATTTTTATATCTCTATATAAAATTTATAATT
>JBBPBP010000002.1:9295425-9329864 GCA_037974735.1 Cicer chorassanicum
ATAATAATATTATTGAAACATAAAATTTAACACAAATATAATAATGTATAAAATAAAGAAGATTACATTTTGTATTTGTATCTAATATATATTATTGTACTTGTGTCTCATTTTGTGTCAAATTGTGTTTCAATAACATTACTTAAAAAAAAATAGTAGTATTTTTTAAAAAAATTATTAGAAATTTTGGATAGCCGTGATTATGTCTCAAAGAAGATCCGCACATATGTTCTTATATATTATTCATAAACAAAACTTTATATATCTTCAGCGAAAATTGAATAAAGATAATTGTGGGATTATCAAAATACATTGTGCTATGAATCTTTATAGATTGATGAACTGATGTTTTTTTAAGGATAAAAATAATAAATTCTTTTTTTTTTCTTATATAAAAAAGTAATAAATTATATAAAAAAAAAACAGAAAATAATAAATAAATATAAAATGGTAGGTTCGATTTATCCAATTGATGTTTTCCTTTTCCCTCGCATGTTGGGTTGAGCTTGTGAAGTGCAGTGCAGCAAATAAAATGAGTGGAGTGTGGATGTAGATGCCGTTTTTCATCTCAAATTTCTCTCAATTCGAATGGAAACCACTATCGCTCTCTTCATGCAAGCCTCTTCTTACAGGGTGGGTATATCTATCTCTTTCCATTCAAACCACGCTCTTCAATTCTATCAATAATAATACTGTTCAATTTTGAGCTCTTTTCTCTGTCTTCGATTAGTTAACACTTTTCTCTTAATGGGTCGCTTTGCTTTACGTTCAAAATGCGGAGTCAACTTTACCCATTGTCGCAGATTATGTGTTCGATAAATTGTCAAACAGAAAGGTTTATTTTTTATTGGATTTTACTTAAGTTCTATTTACTTTGTTCTTTTTATATAATTCTCTCCTCGACATTTCAATTTCTCCAAAAAAATGTAAGTGTCTATTTGTTAGAGAAAATGTTGTGTCCATTTGATGTTTTTATTGTTCTACTCTTGTTTGGAACGGCCTTCAATTTTGCATTTTCAATTCATCTTTTGAGTGTGATGAAAAGAACTTAAACAGCGTTGGTTGATTGATTCATTTAGCTGAAAGGCGTGGTAGTTGTTGTTGTTTGGAAAAGAACTCGACGTTCTCAAGAATGTGTTTCAAATAGAAAGTAGAAATATTCGAGTGTGGAGTTGAGCAACTGATTCATCATTTTATACTTTATTATCACTTTCTCTGCTTCATATTTGTTTCTTGACAGTTGAAGTCAAGTATGTATCAAGTAGATGTCTAAAACCTCTAGATTGGCATGAGCTTAATGCTTTATATCTGATGATTTGGAGAATTATTGTCTCCTGTTTGTATTAACTTGGAACACAATACTATTAGTCTGCTTCTGGTTAATATGTTTTTTTTTTTTTTTAATGTTATCAGGTGCTTTCACGAAATGCTTGTTTATCTTCCCGGAGAACTAATTCCATTGGCTTGTACTATTCCCGGGGAATCTCATCAGCCAAAGTAGTATCACTCCCAAAATTTTCAAACTATTGTACTCATTCAAAGGATGATATCTGTTCTTCAAAGCGAAGATCACGGGGGCCTGTTATGGCAGGAAAAAAGGCCGCAGAAGGTAATGTATTTTCTATTTCACGTATAGTTTCAGTTTTTTTAAACACATTACTTCATGTTAATATGTTAATTAAAGAGAGTAAGCATGCATCTCCGAGGTTAGTTACATAACCTACCTTAACTTTAGGAATCAAGCAAGATGAAGGTAAATACAAGCACACAGTTGATCTTCCTAAGACAGCGTTTGGTATGAGAGCAAATTCTTCGATAAGGGAGCCTGAAATTCAAAAAATATGGGCGGATAATCAAGTATTTAAAAAAGTTGTTGACAAAAATAGCGGAGTAAGTTCTGGACTTCCCCTTTGATATCCCCCAGATAATTATTAGGACTTAACTAATATGTTTCAACAATTTTATCAGGGAAGTTTCATTCTTCACGATGGTCCTCCATATGCCAATGGTGATCTTCACATTGGCCATGCCTTAAATAAAATTTTGAAGGATATTATAAATCGTTATAAGGTATCTTTTCCTTTCTTTGAACATGTGCTTTCAGTTTATTGCTTTCTCATTTGATACAAAGCATATTTTTGTTTTAAGTCTGTTAGCCTTTGGCACATGCACACTCTAATGATATATCTTTCGTGGGCAGCTCCTTCAAAACTATAAAGTTCATTTTGTGCCTGGATGGGATTGTCATGGTCTACCAATCGAATTAAAAGGCAAGAGTTATTTTTTTTAGTAGCATTGTGATGATGACTGGCTCTAACATGTGGTTGTGTTCAATAACAGTATTGCACTAAAATTTAGTTTACATGTTTCCAACATGTCAAATATGTAGATAGTTATTGGTATAATACTTATTAATAAATATGTTTTAAAGGGACATAAATGTTGATAAGTATAGGTGCTTATGAAGTGAACCCATTTACATGTTTTTGTTTTTCATTTTTTTAGGAAGTTTGTTTTCATGCTGTGTCAGTTAATGTGTGTACATATAATTTAAATATTGTATATGTACACATATAGTTCTCAAGTTATTATTAGCAATGCAAAATTTTGATGGACACTTTTTTATTTGCAACATCTTATGAGCCCAATCTTTTAATTTTGTTTTAGAGCAATAAATTCTTATGTTCCTATTACCTCTTAGGCAGGGGTTGGTGTTGTTATGATACTACAATTTCACAACTTCACATGTATATTGCACTTCAGCTTGTATCTATTATTACATTCTTTGAGCAGTATGGTTGTTTGAATTATTTCAGTCTTGCAGTCAATGGATAAGGAGGCTAGAAACAATCTTACACCATTGAAGTTGAGAGCAAAGGCTGCTAAATTTGCCAAAGATACTGTTAAAACTCAGATGTCATCTTTTAAGGTCCCTTCTTTGTTTGCACTCTATGAATTCCATGTATTATTGCATTAGTATCTGAACCATTATAGATCTCTTACAATTTACAATTCTATTTTGATTGCTGGGAAATTATTTCAACCATATACATGATTTTTATTTTATTTATTATTGTCTTTTTTGATTAAATGCATCTCAAACATGTTAATAAATATCTGCAGCGCTTTGGAATATGGGCAGACTGGAATAATCCCTATCTTACTCTAGATTCAGAATACGAAGCTGCCCAGGTAGCTGGTACAGCCTTTCTCGTTTACCCTTACGGATTTATTAACTGAACACAGAATTCGGCACTCTGGAAATTTTGGAATAATTTAGATATTCTATAGTTACTTATCATGTCAATTGCCAATTTTTGGTCATTGAGATTCATGGTCAATACAGATTCGTCCTATTCATGATGTATTATAGATATTAGAGTTTATGCTGTGAGAACTCTAATAGAAAGGACCTCAAAATTCAGTCAAGACCTAGGTAGATTGTGCAGACTGCTTTAGCAATTAAAATTTTCATTTGCACATGACTTCAATTATACTGGTTCCTATATAGTCCTCATAACTTGCATCATATGATATTCTAGATTGAAGTATTTGGCCAGATGGCCTTGAAAGGCTATATCTACCGAGGCAGAAAACCTGTTCACTGGAGCCCCTCATCACGGACAGCACTTGCTGAAGCTGAATTGGAGGTAAATTGATTTATCATGTTGTTAAACCTGTTGTCTAATGTCTTTTATTAGTGTGTACTATACAACTTGGTGTTGTATAGTGTGTGTGGTAGTCGCACAATTATTACCTTTTTGGCCACTTAAGCATGCACACACAAGTTTTGTGTGATTCTGCGTATGCAAATGCTTGCAGTTTTCTCTCGTGTTACAATAGATGAAAAATATTTTATATTTTTATATATTTTGATTTTATATTATAGTAATGTCTCAAGATTGGTTTCTATATTTCATTATATATCACAAATTTGTTTCCTGATTTAATTCGAATTAAGAGCTTAGTATTATTATAAATAAGGATCAATACCTTGTTGTTTGTAATAATATATAATCATCATTCTGAGCATTGCATTTCTTCTCTCAATACCTAAAAGATTAACTTAAATATTTCTACAATCTGATTTGGTGGAGATTTGAGTATTTATTTACCACCTACTCGGTTTCTATGTAGTACCCAGAAGGGCATGTTTCAAGAAGTATATATGCCATTTTTAGAGTTGCAAGTGCTCCTCTAATGCCAAGTGGCCTACTACAAGAATTTCCAAATTTGTGTTTGGCCATTTGGACTACTACTCCGTGGACTATTCCTGCCAATGCAGGTAGGTTTTTCATTTGTTGCATTTTCCATATTGGCTTATGAGTCCCTGATATCTCTCGTTGCTTTTGCTAGTCAGAATTGTCTTAATTTCTATGTCCTCTAATTGTACTTCCGTGAATTTCTCTGTGATAAACAGAGATATCTTGAGTTCTGTATTTATGGTTCTTTATTCATGTAAATAGGAACTAGATATGTAGGTTCAGCTTTCTACTTACTTAATCTGCTATAGTTATCACAGTTTGTTTTGTACCACTAGTTTTGTTTGTATCTGTTAGGGACCAAGGGGCCACAATACCCATCTGCCCATATAATGTTCGACGGGGTCTTCTTGCTTTAGGGTAATTGACCTTTCCAATATATTGAATGCATAGCTCTCCCCAAATCTTTGGATCTAGGTATTGGAAAAAATTTCCCAGGTTTGAACCTTCGTTCTTTTGGCGCCAAAAACTAAACCACAGCACTACCTTCAATGGTAATAAACACCAGCTTCAACTTTTCGGAAGCATGAATGTCTAGTACTTCAAATTACTTTTTCACCTTAGCAATCCACCCAATTTGGTCCCCCCCACTACAAAATCTGCTAATTCCATTTTCTTGAACCAGGTTATGTTCCTGTTAGAATCTTTTGAAGGCTCGCCTTCCTTGTATTCGATCTTCCCCTTTTGACAGGAAAAACCATTTCATTTGTGTGTTTTCTTTTTCGCTTCTAGTCTAATCACCTAACCACCTGATACCTTGCCACTTCATCTATTTGACAATCAGTTGTTTGATGTCTTCGGTGTTGGCCATATTATCACGGAGGTTAGCGAGTGTACTGTATGCTCCACTACCATCATCTTGAGAAATGTGACCTCCAGGTGCATTTCCATCCGTCAATTACACTAGCTATCTGTCAAGGATTCGTCGTGTCGGACCAATTTGATCAACTTTGATTGATCAATGTGGATAAAGAACATTGGTACTAAAACAAAAGGAAATAACAAACGAATTCATAGTTTATTAGCTCTGCCAAGAGAGTTTCCTTTCACAACTGTTACAACAGGTTAGAAACAATTCACAAACTGTGCTCTCTCCTCTTCTCTTCTCATTCAAATTTAAACCCTCTTACAAACTCCGTTCCCCTTGGGCCTCTTGGTCTCTAACAGTATCCTTTAAGTATTTGGTATGTGTATATATACTTATTTTCGCCCGAGTACCGAGGAAAAAAATATATTAGTACTGTTTTAGTGCACCTTATTTCTCTTAAAAAATATCATATCTGCGTAGTGTTATTGCTGGCACACATTGTATCAATCAATACATAATTTCTTTACTCACTTAAAATGTTATTATTTTATTTATGTCACTCGTTCTCTTCTTTATCTCTCTTCTTTCTACTGTTTTGTGCTCAGCTGTTGCAGTAAATCCCAAACTTGAATATGCTGTTGTTGAAATAGAATCACTAGATGGACAGGCCTCTTCATCTGGTGAAACTAGAAAGGAAAGGCTTGGAATTGTTTTGAACGATGAGAAAAAGCCGTTTCTTATTGTAGCTTCAGATCTCGTGCCAACATTAGAGGCAAAATGGGGTGTGAAGCTTGTTGTCAAGAGAAGACTGTTGGGTTCTGACTTGGAAAACTACAGGTTATTGGCAGTACCAAAATGAACAATTGGTTTCTTCTTTTTGATTTTGCCACTGATATTTGTTTCAGTAAATTTATGTGTTTAAAATTCTTTCTGTTATCTATGGTAAATGAGAAATTTTCACCCTAAGGATATGATTAATTATTATGGTCTCAGATACACCCATCCAGTAGATAAAAGGGAATGTCCGGTTGTAATTGGGGGAGATTATATTACAACAGAAACAGGAACGGGGTTGGTCCATACAGCTCCTGGACATGGTCAAGAAGATTACGTGACTGGTCAGAAGTATGGGCTACCCATACTGTCTCCAGTAGATGATAATGGCATATTCACTGAAGAAGCTGGGCAGTTTAGTGGGCTTGATGTTCTTGGTGAAGGTAACACTGCTGTTGTGAAATATTTGGATGAAAATTTGTCTCTCATCATGGAAGAATCATACAGTAAGTTCTTTCTGTCTTCATAATGCAGTTCTCTTAATGTTCGATCTATAATTATCATCACGGGTCCTTCTCTTTCCTTTGTTTTTTATTTATTTAGAACACAAGTATCCATATGATTGGCGGACGAAAAAGCCAACAATATTTAGAGCAACAGAGCAATGGTTTGCATCAGTTGAGGGATTTCGCCAAACTGCTATGGATGCTATTGGCCGTGTAAAATGGGTTCCACCTCAGGTATTGCATTTAAAGTTTCTTTGCTAAATAATTTCTGTTTATTTGTAATTTTCTGTTGGATCTTGCTAACGGGTTTCCTAAGGACATTGTTTAATGATTCCAAATAAGGTAATTATCTATTGAAAAAATTAAGTATATCAATTTCCAATGCATTAAATACACAACTTTCAATAAAAGCTTACTATTTTAGACTTATTAAACAATATCCTTAGGGCACTCGTTAGCATTTTCCATTTATATTCTCTTAGAGATGTGCTACTCATCATTTTTGAGGCTGCCTTTTGCTGATATATGTGAATTGCTTAGGGAGAAAACAGAATCTCAGCAATGACCTCCAGCCGCTCTGATTGGTGTATATCACGACAAAGGACTTGGGGTGTGCCGATTCCAGTTTTTTATCATCTGCAGTCTAGAGAACCTCTTATGAATGAAGAGACAATTGATCATATAAATTGTAAGTGAAAAAAATAGTGCTTAAGTTATGATTATGTACTCTCAATTTCTTTTTGGGTTTAATATGATTACTTTTTTGGTTGCCAATAAATATAAAACAAATATTATTATTGCCCATATTTGAGTACGTGGAGTGGTAATATTCCAAAGTTGCTTATGCTCGTTTAAAGCATGTTGGTCCTATGAAATCAATACGTCCTAATATTGATCTTTTGCTTTTCTTTCTGAGACTGTCAGCTATTATTGCCCAAAAGGGTAGTGATGCATGGTGGTACATGACAGTAGAGGAACTCCTCCCTGCTAAATATCGTGATAAAGCAGCAGAATATGAAAAAGGAACTGACACAATGGATGTGTGGTTTGATTCAGGTACAAATACAATAATCTACCTGAGCTAATCTTGCCGGCATATAGTTGTCCATTAATTTAGTTCATTGTTTACTTTCTTTGAATTTGGTGTTTCTTGGCTGGTTATTTTTACTCCAGGTTCCTCTTGGGCTGCAGTCTTGGGAAAAAGAGAGTCCCTTGGCTTTCCTGCAGACTTGTATCTTGAAGGAACAGATCAGCATCGAGGGTGGTTTCAGAGTTCATTGCTAACTAGTATAGCTACAACAGGTAATGATTTTTTTGACTTACAATCAAGATAAATGTCCTCTGTCCCTCAAATTAGCAAGGAAAATAATCAGATTATCAGTCAACTTAAATAACTTAAGATTGTAATAAGTGTATACATTTATGGTACCTCAAATATGATTTTTGTTTTTCATTTAGTTATTATTTAGTCTTTAAAAATACAGAAATCGTGTGCTTTTAGTGCCAATAGGGACTCCAACACTGTTTTTGTTAAATGTAGGACTAAACAACAACAACCAAAGTCTTTTTCAACCAAATGGGGTCGTTATATGAATTAAATAATGTTCTATATTGTGTACCATATCTGTAGGCAGACCATTTAATTCTATTTCTCTCTTGAGGGTTTGGCGTATAAATTTCTTTGGTCTCCAGTTTCCTCTAACTATTTTACTATCCTTTATCTCTAGTCTATCCCCCTACATGGTGCTTTTATAATTTTTCACTATGCATGTCCAAACAACCATTTTACAATTGGAGCTATCCCAACTTTTCCTCTAATGAATTCATTCCTAGTCATCTCTAATGACTTTCAACAGGACTGTTTGGGTGAGAATGTTTTCTAATATTTATATTTATGCTAGTCAGACACTAATTCTTTCATTTTTGTCTAATACAGGAAAGGCTCCATATTCTTCGGTTTTAACTCATGGATTTGTATTGGATGAGAAAGGCTTAAAGATGAGCAAGTCTTTGGGTAATGTTGTGGATCCACGTAGTGTGATTGAAGGAGGAAAAAATCAGAAGGCAAGTTATATAAATGGATTCTGTAAAATACAAAATATTAGTTCTGGAACTGTATCAAACCCTATAATTTCACTTTATCAAAATTGCATTGTTCTCAGGAAGCACCTGCTTATGGAGCTGATGTCCTTCGGCTTTGGGTTTCTAGTGTAGATTATACCGGTGATGTGATGATTGGCCCTCAAATTCTTCGTCAAATATCAGAAATTTACCGGAAGCTACGGGGAACTTTAAGATACCTCTTAGCAAATCTTCATGACTGGAAAGTAAGTTCAAGTCCTGTGGCTGAGTTAAATCCTTTTTCTTTTTCCTGGACATACTAATACTGCCAAATGTATCTATGAGCACATACCTTTTTTCCACTTTTTCATACTTCTAAGTACGTAACTGTTTTGTTGGCAGACAGATTATACTGTTAATTACGACGAACTTCCAAGGATTGATAGGCATGCACTATTTCAGCTTGAGAATATTGTAAAAAACATTCAAGGGAATTATGAAAGTTACCAGTTTTTCAAAATATTTCAGGTATGTTGTTTTAGATCCTAGAAGAACATTCTATATCTACAGAATATGTTAATATGCTTAGTGCATGCATAGGTGTGAATGTGGACGACATATTTTCATAGATCTATCTAACTTTGCTATAGTGGCACTGAAATTTTTGAAAGGCACAAATGTTGAAATGCGCATCTATTTGATGGTAATTTGTTGTAGTAGAATTGAAAATGATATTTGGGTTGAAAAGGGGTTATCTGTGGCATAGGATTCATCCCTCAAGTTTTTATTTTCATATAAAAACTTTTATTATGTTCTCTTAGGATGACATTTCATGTAATTTAGCTGAATTTTTCTCATCTAATAGTTTGATTTACCAAAAATTACGGTGTGTTTTTTTCCCCATTCTCAGATTTTACAGAGGTTTGTGATAGTTGACCTTTCGAATTTCTATTTTGATGTTGCCAAAGATCGACTATATGTTGGGTACGTTTCTCTCTTGTTGTATTGCTTATACCCTCCATTGTGCATTTGCAAAAACAATTATGGACAGATATTTAGGTTTTGATATACACAACTCGGCCTTTGTATGGCAGCACAAGAGATGAATATTGCCTGTTTTACATTTTATTCTGTGTTTCTGTTTGGTCTCAAAAACACATCTCTTTACACTTATTTTTCACAGTGGATCGACAAGTTATACAAGGAGAAGTTGCCAAACAGTTCTTGCAGCTCATCTCCTTTCTATTGTGAGAGTAATAGCACCAATATTGCCCCATTTAGCTGAGGATGTGTGGCAGAATCTTCCATTTCAGTATACAACTGAATATGGTTCCTTTGCTGAATATGTATTTGAATCAAGATGGCCAACATTTAATGAAAGATGGCTTACTCTACCTGTTGAAGAAATTGAATTCTGGGAAAAAATTCTTGAGGTACACTCATTCATGAAAGAGTTATAACTTATAAGCACAATTTTCCCAATCAAGAGTAATCCAAACTTAGCATCAATTTTTCGTTAAACATTATAAAATGATAAAATAAGCAAATTGCTACTTAATCACTTAAAATTGATCAAAATATGCAATGCAATAATCTCTTTCAAAGTCAGTATCTTAGTTTTTGTAAAAATATGAGTAATTTATGTGTGTCTAAGAAGATCACATACCTTCTATTTATAGTAATGCTGCAATAATTACATTTAATGTCTAGGAAGTTGTACTGACTAGGACTACTAACAATTAGCCTAAGGTGTTGCACAATCAAGTAATAATAACAACATACAATGAATTTTAACACTCCTTCTCAAGTTAAAGATTACTATGCTTTAAGCTTATCACATCAAAACATTTTTTCACAAAAATTGAAACTAAGTTTGACAATTGTTGGGCTAGTGTGAGTCATAACCAACATAACTCACCATCAAGATGATCATCAACGAGAAGAGAACACACTATTAATGATTAATGTGTGGAAAAAGAGTCACCACTGTATTGGTCGTCAGTGGGAATAAAAGGTACCACTAATATGATCCATATGTGGGAGAAGAATCACCACCGGATTGATCGTCGATGAGAATAAAAGACACCATTAATATGATTCATATGTGGGAAAGGAGTCACCACCAGATTTATTCTTTCTCAAATTTTCTAAAACTTGAAGGTTATAATTAACATATTAGATATTCATTCTATGTATCTGTTACTAAATGAATGCACCATTTGCCAGCTGAGAACCGAGGTGAATAGAGTGTTGGAGGTGGCCCGAACTGGAAAATTAATTGGTGCCAGTTTAGATGCTAAAGTTCACATTTATACATCCGATGACATAATGGCATCCAAACTATCTGAACTATGTACAAGCAAAATTGATGCTGATACATTGAATCGGTTATTCATAACGTCTCAGGTATGTCTAAAGCTACAAATACTTTTCAGTGACGTAAAGCTAACGAAGAAGATAATAATATTTAGGGGTTGCTATTTGTCATATTATGATTCATGTTTTGACTGAGCAACCCTTGCATATTTAGGCTTTATGAATCAACAAAGAATGGCTAAGGTTTTGATAGTAGTATTTTGTAATACATGTCTTTTACCTTGTTTGTCAACTTGGCTAGTTTAGATTCCAGAACTAGTTATTATTTTAAATAAATTATCTGTAACAAAAACCATTAAATTGCATGATCAAGGCTTCTAGATTAAGGCAAAAAAAACTAGAATTGAAATATAGTATCCAAGATGTTTCAAATTCTTATTCAGAATTATTATTTTTTATTTAGACATTGGATATACAACACTGTATACTATAAATTAATTTTTATTCTATCCCATGATGGCACATTCAAACTTCAAAGCAGATATTTATGTTTTGGAATTTTGGCATTGCATCACTTTGTGCCCAAGAGTTGACATTTCACCCCTTGAATTTCAAAACCCGTCCAAAGAAAAAGAAAGAGAAATAATTTAAAAACAAGTATTGTTTTATGATTTGAAGCTTTTATTGAGTGCACATGCCATATTAATAAGCTTTTTTATGTCATTATTTAAACTGTTTTTACATTTTTTTTTGGTACAAGTTTTAACATGTTTTTATTGGCAATACTCAGGCTGAGATTCTTCCTTCATTGGAAGATGAAAATGTTGCAAATATACCATATAGTGGTGAATGCCTAATTCAGGGGAACAATAAAGTGTGGATTGGTGTATCTCGTGCTAGTGGTTCCAAATGTGAAAGATGTTGGCATTATTCACACGAGGTTGGTTCATTTTCAGACCACCCTACCCTTTGCAGCCGCTGCTATGATGTTGTTGCTGTTCAGATGCCTTCTGCCTCTGAAGTAGCTGCTGTCAGTTAAGATTTCAAGACAAGATGAATTTCAACCTCATTTGTTTTTAATTAAAAATATTTATTTTTGAAAATGAATTGAATAAATTGTAAATGTAAAAATTATTTATACCACCTACAATTTGTAGTTGCCTTGCATAATTAAAAAAATTATATGTTGCCAAGTATAATATTTATACTGTCGGTGTGTAGTAATTGATGAGTGTTATCACGAGTTCTAATGTTACCGTTTTGGGATGAAAATGAAAGGAGACTAAAGTGTAAGTAGAAATGAAAGAGGTTTTTGGTGAATAATTTGTGAGATGTAGGAAAGAAAGGATGAATTGTTCTTCATGATTACACCTCATCATTTTAATGACGTAGGATTATAAATGATTAAGTGTGAATCAATTTTTCGAGGACTATTTTTATCTATTAGTTTACTTAATTTTTTTAATTTTTTATTTATTATTAGCCATTTATTTCAACTATATCAACATAGTTAAACTGATTGAATCAATTAAACGATGTGATAGGATTCTTGGGACCAAGAATAATGACTCAACCAGTTTACTTGGAAGATATCTTTTAAGCATATTTTGTTTAGTAGCACTGCTATTGCGAGGTTGATGTAATTATCTTTTGTATATGCATCACATTTTATAAAATACAATCAATCAATTTTTTGTTCTAGGTTCTTTCTATTAATTTTGGAGTGTGACCCTCTTCGAATTGGGTCGTAATATTTGCTGTTGTAATTTAGAGTTGTTTTGGGTTCTTTCTATTAATTTTAGAGTGACTCTGTTCGAATTGGGTCGTAACATTTGCTATTTTTATTTAGAGTTGGGTCATGAAATATGTTTCTTATCTATCGAATTAAGGTACTCTATCGAATATTAATAGGTGGGTGAAATCATCAAAAAAGAAAGGGTTATTGTCATGTTAGTGTCAATAGAGTGAAGATCATCATAGGCGTCGGTTTTTAAAGGGTATGTCAATATTAGTAATCTCACATTGAACAAATAAAAGTGTTTAATGTGGTAACTTAAGTCAAAAGACTCTCTCACCTAAATGACTAATCTTTTGAGTGTAATCTCCTGATTGCTTAAATTCTAACAATTTTTTATTTTTATTTTTTAAATATTAAGTCCTAACAAATGGTATTTTCATTTTAATCTCATTCCCACTTCCTCAATGACAGCGATAACGATTTCAATTTTTAATGCCACCAAAGATGGCTTGGGTGGATTTTTACAAGAGATGTTTGCGATTGCCTAGACAATGAAAGACCCTATATATATTTAGAGAAGGTCTATTAAAAAGTGTTACTAGCCTAATCCTAAAACTAATTTACAATGTAATACCAATTTTAAGAATTTTAATATTTTTTTATTTCAACTGTACCACTTTTTAGGAACTTAAAAAATACACGTCACGTTATTTTTCATTTTGCTCTTATATAAAAATAATTTACCCATGACATCGTCTCATCCTCCTCCACTATCCTACCAAGAATCATCATCTATCGTTTACCCAATTTGGTTATACACCCTAGAGAACAAATAGAAGCCTTAAAGCGTCTAACCAGAGCCATTTAATATTTGTAGCTCGTTTGTTTAAGCTGTTTCTGCATGAAATTTTTTATAAATGAAGCCGAATACATCATTTTTTCCTTGAAAAATCACAAGTCATCAATAACTTAATTTGATCAGATAAGCTGACTGAGAATATATTTCTGAACCTTAGAGGAGCTATTTTGACCAAGATCATGAAATATAAAATTTTCAAACAATTACTCTCTTGATAAAATATCCTTTTGACACTAAAAACGTTTTGCGTTCCCCTTTATCTATGTGGATTGTAGCTGATATTATTGTCAGCATATTCAAAATCTAATAGTTTTACAGCAGTTCTCAACTTTCACACAGGCATAATACATTTTTGGTTAAAAAAAATATGATGCAATCAAATGCAAAATCAGCAGCACAAACACTCAACATACAGCTGATGCAATTTGATTAATTTACAGGCAAGGGGTATGTCCAAATAAAGACGGACACATAAACACTCAACATACAGCTGATGCAAATTTGATTAATTTACAGGCAAGGGGTATGTCCAAATAAAGACGGACACATTCCCCCAACTAGCTGATTCATGGTACAAACAGAAGCACAGGTTTTAGCAGTATTCATTGACTTATGAATTCCGCATAAACGAGTCAACCTGAGCACATGAAGTAGGTGAAGGCTATTGCATTATCACCGTGTCATCCATATCCTGAGATTGGATCTTTACATCCTGCCAAAGAAACTGACAGCACTTATGCAGTTTCAAGTTTCCCATAAAATTTAAACTCACAAAGTAAACATGGAATGATAAATAGATGATTATAAATTCAGTACCTGTGTCTGTAACAATGGATGAGGTTGCTGATCTTGGGTTGTTGGATAAGCTTGTGGTTGAGACATTCTATAGTATGGTTCTTTCAGATCAAGTTTACAGGATGATGTTTGAAGAATCCCTCCTTGTTCAGCGCCAGGCCCCCACATTTTAGCTAAATGCAAATTGATACTGATTCAACCACTAAATAGAGCAAGATGTATACATAAATAAGAAAGAAAATAAAGAAGACCAACCTGACAATGTTAAATAGATTGTGTAACTCTGTGCACTGTGGGCAATCAAGTGCAGCCTGCCAGTAATTTCTTGCCCTGCCATGACATATATGGGTTCGGAGAGAACGCAGCGTATCTGATACCAATGAGTTATCGGTGAACCAGGGGCAGTGGTAAGCCACCTTTTCACAGTACTGTGGATTTGGAATAATTGCATGACAAATTAACTGATAGGAACAATGACAAAACCTTGATGAATAGAAAAAACAGACAAAACCATACTAATAGAATAATGGTTACCTTCCATTGAACAGTACATCAAACCAACAAGCCAAACCGTGTACTCTGGCACCCACTGCGGCTATAAATCTGAGAGGAATGTCAATTTCATAAAGCTCTTCTTCCTATAGAATAAAAAATTATTGATTCCAAAGTTATTTTATTTCAAGCAGTTAAAGAACATAACACGAAAATGAATACAACCAAGTTCATAACCAGTGACAGAACCATTTCAAAACACAACGATAATAACCCGAAAAATACACGGCTTAACCAATAAAGGTCTCAGAATTTTTATTCCGATGGAGAGAACCCGAGAAATTCAGACTGGCAGATGAAAGTTGTCTATAAAAAAAGGTTTTAACATGGAAATTTGATGTTAAAAGAAATGCATCAGATGGAATATAAGCATGACAGTGATATAAAAAAAAAAAAAATAAGATCAGCTTGTTTTATGAGAAAGATGAAATTCGTCAAACCAATGAGACCCCAAAAAAAATCTCAGCATATCAAATACGCATCTTAAAAAAAATAGTTAATGCCTACCTTTATTTTGGTAAAGTCCATCACATGGAACATAGGAGGAGCTATTAACAACCTTGGATCAAAAGCATCCACAACAGGCTGCATGAAGAAGAGAAAAAGTAACAAAATGGAATAAATATATCATAAATTTATCCACCACATCATAAATTTTAGTAACTTTTTGAAATAAAATCATATTAATTTTCCACTTTCCAAGTAGGCTCGACCAATGTTGTCAAGATAGAGATCCTACGAGATCCTACTTAGGATTGGGGAGGATGAAGGATACAAATGGACAAAGGAATAACCTGCTTGCAGAAATGGAAAGGATGTAAAATGAAATGTAAGGTATTCTCTTTGAAGGAACAGCCTTCTTGCTGCATCAGAGATTTCGTATTGTGCCTAGATGTCTCAATCTCACTTTTTTCGGTTATGGCCTATGTTCAGAGTCTCACTTCCTTTCCCTCTCCTCTTGTACACATAACTGATGGACCTAACGCAAAGCATTCCTCCATTTCATCCACTTGGATCCTGTGGTGGACATCACCCTTTATCTCCTCCTCATTTTGCATGATGGACCCAAGATACTTTAAACATAGGACTTGTGGTATTGTATAAGCATGCCAGCGTCAAGAAAGTATAAATAGATGCCAAGTTTTGATTTGATAATCTTACTGGTTTGAAAGATTTTATATAGATATAGTTCAAATTTCAAAATATGATATCCTTATAGGATAAATTAGAAAACTTCATTTAATTTTCTGAAACCAAGCTGGTATGATACCTGAGAAAAGTATCCTTGAAAGGCAGTCCGGTGTAAGGGCGTCAAATCAACCCCAAAATAGTTTTGTTGCTGCCAGAACAGCCCCTGAACAGATAGAAGAATATTGATAGTTGAATACAAGAAAGAGGGGAAAAAATGAAAAATATATGTACAGAAAAATGGAGTATAAAGAATAGTCAAAATCAAGGATGGACCCTTTTATTGACAGTCACTAAAAGAATGCTAGATAATGGTGCAATTCTAAAACACATTATGAAACCAACAGCTAACAACTTAGATTCTACAAAGCAAACAGAATATTAATTTTGGTGGTAATTTTGGGTACTGTCATCCAGTTAACTAGAAAACTAAAGCAAAGCTCTGTAAGAGATACATCTAACTAGATGTTTATTCATTGGTGGCATGTTGTAATCCTGAAGAGGATTTTTTATAAAGATGGGTCTCCTTTAATCTATCTTGATGCTAACTTTAGTGCTGAGACAATTCATTTAAAGATATATCAAATAACTAAGAGAAGTATGAATTACTGAAAGAAATATGTATATGCATGTGCGAACATGCACACACAAATAACATTATGAATCTTATTAACAATTTCAACAAACATATTATCACATACACACACATTCTTTCAAAATCTCATTCTTCTTACAAGTTACAAGTAGGCATGTGTCTATAAGGAGTATTGAAATATATCAAAGAAGTACATATAGAAGTAAATATGTCAGGGTGCATATCCACATATAATTGCGCACCTTATTAGCAATTTCCGTGAACAAGTATTCATCACTGAAAGGTGCCATGTGAATCCTAGAGAAGTAATAAGTCCAAGGTTATGAGGAGACAAATAATTGTAAAAAGTTGGGAGGAAAATGTAAACTTCAAAATCCTAACCATTTGTAACAAAAATATTAGCATTTTCAACACAAAAACTTCGCATTTAGAACAAGCATCTACACATGAAAAATGTGGGACAAGAAATTAAAAACAAAATCTAGGTATACATAACTTTTAAAGGGAATGTGATTATTTCAATTCTGAACAATTTTTCTCTGTAATGCCATATCATCAAAGTAACACTTTGTAGTATGACAGAAACACACAACATCTAAAAATAAATAAACAAAAACAAAGGATGCTTCAAAGTTAAACTAAACCTTCCCGATGTAGGAAACATTTTGCCATTAGGAGTAAGAAACCTATCCCTGGCAATAACATAAGACTCCAGCATTCTTTCATTAACTAACAAGGTGCCTGCACAGCACAGAAGTTTCCAAGTTATTAAATAGTACCAACAAAATGGTTAAAAAAATTATGTTACTACCCAGAGAAATGCATTTAAAATTTTATGACACAACTATCTCTACACCACAGAGCAGCAACAGAAAAATCTATTGACAAGATGAAACATAACTAATGCAGTGATTGATTGTGCGTAGAATATGAACTTACCCATGGGCTCGGATATCAGAATATCTGCTTTCTCTGGCAATACAACATCCTCGACTCTGCCTTTGATAACCTGTATATATAAATAATAAATAAGCAAAATACACCCTGTAGTCCTTTAAGTTACACGAAAATAACATATTAGTCCTTTATCTTTTTTTTTTTACAAGTTACTCCTTTATCTTTCTTTTAGTGTCAAGTTTGCCCTTTATGTTTGTAAATGTTTACCCCTGTGATCCTAATTTCAAACCAGCAAATTGAAATTCAAAATTCTCCATATTTTTTCAATAAACTCGTGTAATTCTTAAGGGGTTTTGATTGCAATAATTATAAGAACATAAACCCCGAATCAAATTTTAGAAAAACAATTAAACAAGAGAGAATTCGAGTGAGATAGATTTTAGGGTTCTTAAAATTAAACACAAAATTTCTCAATTTATGTCATGAAATCACATGGAAATTTATTATGTTCTTTATATGATTTGTCAAAATCTGTTTCTGTTTTATTATTAAAAATATCCCTCAAGTATAGTTGGTTGTATAGCTAATAGGGATTTGGTTAGATAGGAGTACTAATAGGGATTTGGTTGTATAGTAACCTTGTATATATATATGATGTATTGTCAACATATTTCAATTCAATAAAATATGTTTTTATCCTAATTCTTGAGATGATTGATAACAAAACTTATAGTACCATTTTAAAAATCTCTAACTAAAAATGATTGAAATGAGGTTAGGACTAAAAACAGTTCAACATTGTAACTTAAAGGACTACACAATGTATTTTGCCTAATAAATAATACAGTGCATATTTCTCTGACGTATCTAATAACTAATGGACAAACTACAGCAGAAAACTGAAAGAAGAAAAAAATGTCTCACTGTGATTCGTTGACCCAGTAATGGGTTCCCAGCTATAAGTTTGCGTGCATATTCTGCCATTTCAGATGCCTCTACTGCATAAACATGTTTTGCACCTGCCTGCAAAGAAATAATATAATGCCAACGAATAACATTTATATGTTCATAATGAGACCAACAACAATTTGCATATGGTACAATTAGACTTAGCCAATCAACGTGCTAAGTTACCTGAGCAGCAAATAATGACAAAATACCACTACCAGCACCAACATCAACAACTACACGACCAAAGAAATCAGTGCGATTCTCCATAACAGCAGCATAATATGTCCCTACAAAAAGATTATCAAAAACTTGTAAAATAAATATATAGATAAAATTAAATAAATAAATAAAAGACTGCAAGCATACAATTAGGTATAACCTGTCCTCACATAGTCCTGCATCATATTTTGCTGATGAAGAAGTTGTCCATAATAATGAAAATACATTTTTGCAGAAGATGGCTCTATCTTCTCATCAAATTTGCTTTTAGAAGTCATTACATTAGTTCCATTTGGTATGTTCCTTCCTGAATTGAAAAGATGGAATGTGTAATTAAACAAATATCATATCTTACCAACAAACTATGAAGTGTAATAATGCATGCAGTGCAAAGAAACTTGTTGAACAAGCAAAGTACACACAGAAAAGTATAATTAAAACAAAAATGTATATATGATTAAGAACCCTGTTCAAAATGAACACTTTTAACCAATAAAAGTTATTTAATGGGAGTATCTGTCTTCAAACACTAATTCAGATGCTAGCTGCATAAAGAAGCATATAAGAGGGGTATAAGACAAAAGAACGACCCAATTTTGCCTAGAAAATAATAATTACAATGAGATCTGAGAAAACATGAAAAGCAATGTGATGAAAAACAAAACTACTTTTTTAAAAAATTTATAAAATGTCACCAATTTCTCAATTACGCAGTGATCCCTGTCAAGCATAATATAACTAGTATCAACTAGCATCACAAATATCTAAAACACCATTTAACCATTTTTTATAATCTATAAAACCTTAAAAAGATAAAAAGAATTAAATAGTAATAATATGCTAAGTAACAACTGTTGACTGTTATACTCTTAGATTCTTTGATTTTTATGTATCTCATCTAATAGTTAACATTAACATTCACTTGGTTTATAAATGTCACTCCATGAACCAAATATGAGCTGAAGTAATCAAGATCAAAACAGTTTGGCAAAAGCCATTTCTACAAAAAGGTTTACACAAACTTTCCAAAGCAGCACCTTGAACATTGAGTTCCTTCTTCCATTGTTGGAATATACAATGGAAGGCCTCACTTTCTTCCTCATTTCTAAAGTGTATAGCAACTCCCCTGGAATAAGATGTCTGGTTCAAAAAATAGCATAGTTAAAAAAGATACCTATTTGGCAGTGTATCAACTCATTAAACAAAGAAACAACTGTGACACAAACCTCACAAGAGCACAATGATCAGTGCAAGTAGCACAGAAACAAAAAACATGAAACAACATTAAATGCTGCAGGACCCTAAAATATTAATTCACATACGTCCAATCATATCTTACAATGAAACAATTTTAAGAACATGGCATTAAATTAAAGTCTATTTTAAGAACGTGTTTAACTTCCCTTTTTTCACCCACTCAAAAAATTGGTCCCTCTATTTTAAAATCCTTTAGTCTCCTTCAGATTTTTGGACTACAAAATTGTGATGTGACATGTGTTTCAAATGACGTGGCAAACAAACATGGAATGATCAACACTTAGGATATTGCAAGAAAACCCTCTAAAAATTTCGTTTTCAACTTCAGAAATTATTCATTTTGTAATTTAATTAATGACATGTAAATGATTAACCCATCTGGATTCTACATCATCAAGTCGTATGTCACATCATTTAAAACATATCATGTCACTATATTTGCATCCAAAATTTGAGGGAGGACAAAAACTAGTAGATTTTAAAATGGAAAATCAATTTCATGAAGAGGTGAAAATAGTCAGAACTGCATTAAAGCCAAATAATAATAATAACAATAACAATAATAAACACTGTGAGTGTGCTATTAATTTGATGATGATGCATTAATTTGTACCTGTTTGCCAGCATCAGAGCCTTCTACCATGCAAACCGATTGAACAGGACTTAATCTGAATATCTGTAAGACATAAATTCACAACAATCTTTCAACTACCGCAATCAAAACAGATCATTTAATTACAGCATACTTCATCATAAAGTGAAGTAGTGAAATTAATTTTTTTATTAAACAAAAAAAATGAATTACTCGAATGTAATGTTACAGAATCGAACCTGAACATGTGGAAGATTAATATCGAGAGCAATCTGGTGGTGAGAACTGTGCTGAATTTGAAGAGCGTCGTCGGTGAGGCGAGCAATCCCCGGAGAAGCAGAAGAAGGAACTGAAGAAAACTCACCGATGCATGTCAATGGAAACTCTCGCTGCTTCTGCTTCGTCGCCGCCGATTCTTCCATTATCGCCGAGCTCAACTACAGCAAAAACGTTTTTCTTGCTGTTTTTCTTTTTATTTTTTCGAAAATTATTTAATTATGAAATACTCCCTCCTTTTTTAACACAGAAATACAGTAAATAAATTAAAAAAATATATATATTTTTTATTAAATTATTCTTATTAACTATAGTATATAAAAAGTAACTGGAGAAAAAATATTTAAATAAAACTTTCTATTTTGTATAAAATATTTAAAGAGAACTAAATATGAATTTGGTTTGTAAGAATTTTGATAAGAGAATCATCACTTTAAGACGTGTTTAGTTACGAGAATAAAATGACATAAGATATGATGAAAAATATGAGAAATATAATAAATTTGATATATTAGTTGGTAGAATATGATATTAGTATATAGTTGATTGCTAATATGAGTGTATGTTGTAAGTATCTTAATGAATGAATGATCGTATTTAAAGATGTATATGTTTTAAGGATGAAAATTACAATCTTAAAAATGTTTTTTCTTAGAACATTATCTATACCAATAATAAACGCAATACCCATGTTTGTTGTGGTGTTCAAAAATACAATAATATCACGTACAACATAAGAGTAAACTGTTTTCAGAGCAATTTTTTCCTTTTAACAAGTTGACAACATTGACGATCCTACAAATAAGAGCATTTTGTGTTTTGTCGTCGAATACAGTTTTATCAAATAATAAAACATGAGAATTTATAATTTTGTAGATAAAAATTGTTCAGGAATAACATGCATTAATGCGCAATAAAAAAGTAGATACTAGGTATCCCGTCTGGACGCTAGTTACTAATAAATTTATTCTTATCGATGTGTTTGGTAATTGAGTTAATTTGTAAGCACTGACAGTTGAAAATAACACATCATTATTACCAATTTTAAAAGTGGTTACCATACAAGTCAATCATCATTTTTGAATATGAGATGATTGTAATTCAGTGTTAGTGTAAAAATTATTTACATTAACAATGTATATAAATTAAATCCTTAGTAAATAATTAGAAGTTCTAACAAAAAATTTAAAATTCATTTAATTTTAAAAATAGAAATTTTTAAAAAAAAGAAAAAAGTGTTCAAATGACGTGGTTGGGAGAAGTTATGGTTTGTTACCTTTTATTCCCATCGGAATGCAAGATTGTCACCCTTCCACATAGGAATAAAAAATGGTCAATATAATAGTAAATTTTATTGAGTTTAATTGTTATGCGTTATAAGTGTAAAAATTTTACACTTTGCTATATTACAACTATTTATGTGATAAATTTATAGGTAATTTTGATAAAAGTCAAATATATTTTATGATTTAAGAGTTGTGATTAATTGAAAATATAAGAACTCTTTAGACTGACAGTGTATATAAATTAAATTCAATTTCAGTTATTGAAATAAAAATTTATAGCATAATTTATTAAAACTTAAAACAGACATCAAAATCTCAATGTCATACTCCTTAGAATAAATTTCTAATTCATGAAACAAACAACCAATAACAGTGATCATGTCCACCAAGTCCTTATCTCTTAGTGAATGAAGATTGTAGTACTTCATCACAAAATTTTACTCGAACCAGTTAAGGAGGGATTTTGATCCTCTCCACCAAGTCCTTCTCTCCACTCATTCCACTTCTCTATCTCTTTTATTATTTTATTAAAGAAAATATTGAAGAAAAAAAGATAAGGAAATTATTTTCTCTTTTTACCTCTAAAATTCAACTCCTAACACATAGTCTAATGGTATTTTTAATGGGATCGCTATCAAATTAGTGTTGTCTAAAAAGTTTTATCAATGGATATTCTTAGCTTTGATGACGACATGAAAACATAATATTAATATATGTACCATAATATAAATATAAATGTAGCACCAAGGGTGTTCCTAACTTAAACCTTTTTATGTGCAAACTTATCTTAATGGTTCCGCATGTTTATCAACCAAGTTACTCTTGGAAAAGTATATTGAAAGCCTATTGGGTGCTCAAAAGTAGGTGTTGTTGGGAAGAAGGAAATAAACAAAACATTGATATCTAAAAGGACAATTGGCTACCCTACCAACATGGGTACAAGGTTTGGAGCAAGAATTCGGAAAACTAAAGCGTTAACAAGATAAATACCTCGTATAAAAAGTTAATCACACTTGAAATGATAGTTTGATTGATCAAATCTCTATGTCTTTTAAAGCTGACCAATAAAACAAATACCTCATCTTTCACCTACTGATCCGAATCCCATCACATGGCAAACCTCAAAAAATGGCAATTACTTTGCGAAATCTAGATACCATACCATTATTAAATGGGAAGGGTTAGATTCCCAAAACCCGAGCAGTAGTAATGCTCAAAGCCCTACTTGGATCAAGTTATGGAATATTAAGACCCTCCCTCGGTATATTTACTTTATTTGACGACTACTCAACAATTATATTTCAGTTATATCTATGCTTAGAAAAAAAAAAAAAGGTGTCCAATATCCTCTTCTTTGTCCTAGGTATGACACCCACATTTAAACAATTTATCACATTTTCAGATATTGCGTTTGGGTGACAAAGATCTAATCCGGTTCATCCCTAACAATTAATTTTACAAATACGAACCATATTCAGTTTATTGATTGACTAAACAACTTAATTTTATCAAACCATAAGGACACCATTAGAGTACCATGCTCTATTATACATGGAAAACGGATTGCAAGAAACAAACAAATCTACAACAACACTATAATTATTGTGGAGGTGTTCATTGCCGATTCCATGAAAATTTTCTATCAATCTTCAACCAACCTCAGACAACAACAAAACAACAAGTAAAAGAAAGCTAGTAAGCTTCAATCGGTCACTTCCTCCTAAGGACAGCTTAATTAAAACTCAGCATGGATGCTCATCTAACCAGTGATGGCAGTTGGGGAATAGGCCTCGTCATTAGGAACAAGTTGGGTAATTTAATTTGTTATCTCAAATAACATCAATTGGGGGAGTATAGCAGCAAGATGCATAGATCTGATCCTAGAACACTACACTGATAATCGAAGATCTGAGCAAGTTCACAATCTTCAGCAACAAACAACAATAATCAAGACGAAGATAACATGCAGGAACCGAATCGTGGAAAAGAAAAAATGGGACGAAACTCGTATGACCAAATAAGGATGGCTTGATTATACTATTATAGTAAACAATAAAAGAAAGGATTAAAGGGAATGTAATTTGGCTTGATTAATGTTGGCCCACACATCAAACAAACACATGCTGCAAATTCCTTCGACTCTTGTGTGTGAGAGAGTTAAGTAACACTTCTTCAAATTTTTTATTTTGATATATATTTAGTGATGTAAATTTATATATACCTTGTTTATATTACTCAAAATTAATATATTAGAAATATGAAGATTTAGAGATGAATTATCAAAAGAGTTCATGATCACAATCAAGACAATGATACCATATTAGAAATATCAAGATTTAGAGAGAAATGATCAAAAAAGTTTTAGACGCTTGAAATAGAAGAACTCATAAAGAATCATTTTGATAAAAGATGAAATATGATACAATGATACTTTTATTTTTGGTGGTTAATGAACATTAATCTTTTAACTATTTTCTCCAAATAACTCTAATCGTAACTAATTAATTACTCTTAAAAAAAAAATAACTATACAACATGTGGGATAGTTTCGTTGCAAAAACATGATCTCCACCGCAACTAGATTGCAATTCCTTCTCTTGTAGCACTTGTGATCTCTCTATGTCTCTATCGCGTTTTTGTTCTCCAAACCTCCTATCTATTCCACCATTCTTCACAACCATTTGAATTTCTCATCTTGCTCAAAGTTTTTGCGCTTTTTTGTTAGAGAGAGAGTTTTTCCTTTACTGAACCTAATTTTTTTCATAGCTAATGTTGTAAATGGAAAATTTTTATGACTTTTTTTAGTTACATTTCATTTCATAACCATAATTATTCATGTATGTTTATGTAAAATTCATAGATACATACTTAATCAATGTTTTTGCATGTAAGGAGATGCATAAAACGAATTTTCATCTGCAAGTAATAGATGCCATTGTCTCTCCCATCCATCGTCATTCCTAATGAATTGATAAGTGATGATATGATTAAAGATCAAAAAAGTAAATAAATAAGAGTGCAAAATAAAGCACAAAATAAAGATTGCTAACAATTATACATTTTTCTTTTCCTTAAACACAATCCTATGATAATTTAAGATGGGTATTAATTTCCATTATCAAGTCAATAACAACTATACAAAACTATAATCAAAGAAACATTAATTTGAAGCTAATAAGAGTAAGATATGTTGTCAATGCAAGACACGGTTTAGCCAAATCTTTAGCAAAAGGATTAACCTTTCTAAACCTCAAGTAACAAATTAAGAGGGTTCCACTATTAACAATACCAGATACCAATGCAAGCCAATATGCATTCATAACAAGCACAAGTGGGTGCCACACAATGCTTAGAGCGATATGAGCTACGTAGAAAGCCAATGCATCTGATTCACCTTGAAACCCACCATCAGCCCAAACTAACCAAGCGGCAAGGCCCATGAAGAAAGATGAGCCCAATGTGGCTAAGTTAATGAACCAAATTGGTGCAAACCAAAAGGGCTTGGATAAGACATTGAACTTTCGGCCTGAACCGAAGAGGATGATTATGATTAATGTGAGGGCAAAGGGAATTGCAACTCCTATAGCAAGGGATCGTAGTGCTCTCTTAGCTTGTGATTTCTTTGTTTCATGCAAGGTTTGAGAAGCCATTAAGTTTTTCTTTTTTTTTCTCTCTCTTAGGGAGGAGGAGGATGAAATTAGAGAAGAGTGGAGACAATTAGAATGATAGATTAAATCGGTAAATGAGTGTTTTGGAGAAAAATAAGGAGAATGTTAAATTAAGAAAATGATATTCGTTAGAGTGTTTTTGGAATATCAATCATCACTAATATATATGGTTACTCTTCTCCTTTTACAATCCATCGAAAATTAAGGAAAGCAAGAGCATGTTAGAAAACTTAAATGAGATACATCCTTAGATAAGTTTTTTAAGAGATAAATTTGTTATATTCTATAAGAAAAACTTAAATTAAATTGTAATAAAAAATTTATTTTAAAATCTATACCTCTTTAATGAGTAAAATATGTATTATGTTTGTAGTTAACTTTAATATAAATCAAATTTTTCATAATCATTACTTATCTATTTATCATTCATAAGATCATTAATTTACATATACTAATTGTGAATGTTTATTATCAATTACGGACGAATTAGTTCTTAAGTCATAGCTCAGCTAACAAATGTCGATATTGTTAAGTTGAACGTTTTGTTTTGGATTAGAATTCAGAACTTTACGATTGTGTGAATTAATTATGGTAATATTTATTATCATTTTTAAGACAAAAAACTACGGACCAATTAAAGGTTATATGTTATCAAAAACAAAAAGTACAAAATGATCTACAATATCTTTTAAACCAATAAAAAATCTATTAATTCGAGAATTTATCTCTCTAATCCTTTTTAATTATCAATTTTTACCGAAAAAAAAAAAAACTATTCACATTTATATGTTGTTTTTAAATTTAGTTTTAATAATACTAACAATACTCATAAACTATAATTTTTGTATTTATTATAATATAATTTCATTTAAATAATGTGTTATATGATAGTGTTATAGAATATTTGCATATGTGTTTCAATTCAAGAAGCTATTCAAAACACAATTTTTTTTTTTTTAAATTCACAATCTTGATCTAATTTTGATGTTGGCAACTATGTGCACCCACAATATTGATTTTGATCAAAAGTTTACAAGTGAAGTATATCATCCATTGATTCAAGAAGAGCACTTTTGGAGATAAAAAGCTAAGATGTATTGGATCAATGATGGCAATTTAGTACTAAGTTTTTCCATTTGCCAGTCTCGGCTCATAGTAAGTTCAAGAGGGTGGGCAATTTGTTGTACAAGGATAATATTTTTGTTAGAAGTCAGTCAAAAGGATCTTTTTGATGTTGTAAGTAGATACTTTGACAATATTCTAGTTTAAATGAAGTAATCTGTGACACGGAGAGGATGACTCCTATTCGAAAAAGTGATTTGACACTTAATATCGTGTGAGTTTTATCAAGTAATCTGCATTGGTGAATTTTCATAGAATGAGTCTCGTTTATCCTAGTATAGGTCTTCATCGATGAGATCTCCAATCACCCTATTTCTTCACCGTAATTGCTCAAGGCTTATATACCCTTATCCTCCAAGCATTTTGTAACTCGTGGGGATATTTGTGGAGTACAGATTTGCAAAAGAATTCTAGTAGTGTCCCACTTACTTTTTGCAGATAATTATTTTTATTTTAAAGGAAAAAATTGATAAGGCCACTCACTTGCTATGCATCATGAAGTTGTATCAAGATGCCTCAAATCAAGAGATTAATCTTTCCAATTTGATGTGTTCATTTTAGAAGCATTAGAACAATAACTTAATAGAATTTGGCGAGTATTTGGGAATGAGGCATATTGGGTACATGAAATTATTTGGGCATACATTCAATGGTTGGTAGAAGAAAAATGTAACTTTTGCCTTCATAAAAGACAACGTGTAGAAGAAGTTAAGTCTTGGAGTGGTAAAATATTGTCTAAAGCGGAGAAAAAAGTCACTAGGACAATCATATGTCCCACATCCTCATAATTGCTCTCCTAACTTCTTTCTCCACTTTAGACAATACTCTACTACTTGATATTCATCATCACATTGTCTTTTATGAAGGCAAAAGTTTCTTTTTTGCTTCTACCAATCATCAAATGTAAGTTCAAATACTTTCATGTACCCAAAGTAAGCCTCAATTCCAAATACTTGTCAAACCTTATTAAATTGTTGTACTAATGCTTCTATAAATTAACACTTTAGATTTGGAAGGATTGATTTCTTGATCTCATACATCTCTATACAACTTCCTGATATAAACCAAGTGGGTGGAATTCTCAATTTTTGCCTACAACTTTCAACATGTCTTGTAAAATAGGCCTATCTAGCAAAATGATGGATTCTCATTGGGTGAGAATCAATGCAAAACCATCAACTATCAATATAAGAAAAGTAAGTACTAACGAAATTACTTTACTGCCGTAATTAATTTTATTGTGGAATAGCTGATAAAGGGAATGCAAGTAATTAACACTTCAAACTGAAGAAAAACAAAAATGCATATGCAAAAAACATCAATTAATAAAAAAGTGGAAAAAAATAGCAATGAAAATAACAGCATTGAAACATAAAACTACAAAATAAAACTACACGTAAACACATAATTGTCGTCTAAATAATTGATCTCAAAAGTAGAAGTACTGGCGGATGCATTAACGAGACAACGATATAATTATACAAAGAGAGATTTGAAATTTCAATGCAAAATTACATAAAAGAAAAAAGTGAAATACATAATTATAATTGATGCATAAAAAAGATGCGACAAATATTTTTCAAGAATAAATATAAAAATCACGACATAAATATTTGCCACTTATAAATAAATAAAATATAAAACAAATATTTATTATTAATTAATAAATATTCAAAAAGTATGAGATAAATATTTATCATCGACAAAAAAACAAATACATATTTATAACCGATTCATATAAAAAAACATATGACATATTTGTCATTAATAACTATAAAAAATCATGAAACAAATATTTATCAATGATGCATAAAAACACACGAGACAATATATTTGTCACGGATAATTAAAAAAACATAGGACAAATCTTTGTCAATGAAAAATAAGAATATCAAAAAAAATACGAGATAAATATTTTTGAGTAGCACATACAAAAACTCGAGAAAAATATTTTTCGCTCATAAATATACAAAAATACGGAACAAATATTTGTCACTAATATATAAAATTAAAATTTTTGTTTGAAATATAAACATTACAAATATAAAATAACAACGATGTGCACCCGTGGTATAGCATGAGTTTCTTGTTAATTAAACTAAAAAAAAAAATAAAAAAAATATAAATTTATCCTTTATCGTGCATTTTATATAAAGGACCTATTTAACCCATTCTTTTTTTTAAAAAAAATAATAATTTTTTTTTTTGAAAAAATAATTTCTTTTATCCAATTAAATTTAAATTTTTCAAAAAACTTTTGAATTTTTTTTTGAAACACATATACTTCAAAAATTTTGAACTTTGTGTACCGAAAAACTTTTCTGGTACACAAATGTATTTTATTTTTGAAAATTTAAACTTTGTGTACCGGAAAACTTTTTTCAAGTTTGTTCAAATTTTTTTTTTTAATTTTTCGAAACTCAAATTAAATTTAATAGAGTAGAAAAAATTATTATTATTAATTAGTTTTTGAAAAAGAATAAAATAGATAGTTTGTATAAAATGTGAGGTAGGAGTAAGAGGTGGGTGGGGTACACGGTAAATTTTGTTTTTTTGTTTTATTTAAAAGTTCATATTACGAATCAGCCCATAGTACAAAGCTTTAGTTGGGCCATTACAGAAAAACCCGGCCCATAAAGTGAATGATTTTAGGGTTTATGAATTTACATAGTCTTCCTTCTTTTCATCTGGTAACTGTCTCTCGCTGCCTACTCATCTCATAATCTGTTAAGGCGATTCAAGAAAAACCTAAAGATGCAGAACGAAGATGGACAAATCACCGAGCTCTACATTCCTAGGAAATGGTATATACACTTAGGCAATCTCATTTTTTATATTATCGTTTTGAAAAATTAGGTTTAAGTTGTTATTTGTAGATTTGGGTATGGATTTTGAACTTTTTTGTGTGGATTTGGTTCAGTTCTGCTACAAACAGATTGATAACTGCTAAGGATCACGCTTCAGTTCAGATTAACATTGGTCATTTGGATGAGAGCGGTGTCTACAATGGTCACTTCTCCACTTTCGCTCTCTGTGGCTACGTTCGCGCACAGGTCTTAATTTTTTTAGTATATATAAACTGTTTTGTTTTGTTTATTATTACTTGGTTTGTATTGACTTAGGAGATAATTAGGGATTTGTATCATGTTTCCCTATTTGTTGATTATGTGGATTAAATGGTTGATTTACTATGTTTTCTATTAAACACTACACTTCCGTGTTTAGGGTATTTGCATCGGTTTTTTTTTAATTTAGTTTAGGTTAATGTTGAGTTGCTGTTGGGCTAACTGATGATTATGTAGCATTGACGCCTTTATTGTATTTGTGTTATCTCTGAATAGAATTTGAATTTACTTTAATTTAGATTGTTGATACTGTTTAACCTGTTGATATTTTGCCTTTAAAAAAACTTTTTTTTTGGCGTTGGGGATTTTATGGAAAGCATTGGGTTTGATTCTTTTGTCTCCCATAGTGTGGTGTCGTTTAATTTCCCCCGTATTTCCTTCTGTCGGCTTCTACTGGGTTAGTTTGTACTTAGGCGCACTTGTATTTATATTTGGAGATAGATATTTCCTCACTAAAACTTGAAATTTGGTAACTTATATCTGTAACAGTGTTCTTTCTTAAGAAACATTGAAATATGTGCTTTTAGGGTAGAAAACAAATAAAGAATAAGGATTTTGGGATGAAATATATATTAAAGCTTCATTATGTTGGAAATTTATTCTCTATGTTGTATTCTGATTTCTGTCAGCTTTTGAATATACTTTGATGTTCATTTGATCCACCCTGACGATTTAGTTGTTATGAATTTCTTTTCGTACATGATGATTTCAAGTTCTGTTGTTCTCGTCATTCGTCATGTTCTGATATTCTCTTCCTTTAATTTCCAGGGAGATGCCGACAGTGGAGTTGATCGCCTGTGGCAGAAAAAGAAAGTTGAACTTAAGCAGTAGAGGGTTTAAGCAGCAGAGAGCATGATCACATCTTTGTTATGTGTTGAGTTCAACTTTTGCTAGAAATTTTGGATTATTGTTGTGATTTATGTATTTCAATACATGTTTTGAATTTGATTTGGTACCTTCAACTGAAGTTGTTTTTACCTATAAGTGCTTTAAAACATATTTAGTTTTTTCTCACAGATTGATTTATCTGTTCTCATCATTGGTAAATTTTAGTTTAGCCTTTGTCAAAAGCCAAATGCTCTACCCCTGCACATTTTACAACCATTTCGTTTGCTGGGGTAATTCGGTGTTCCAATTTAATATTTTTGGAAATTTATTTCGAACCCATAAGTAACTTTGAGACGTAATAATCAGGATGCAACTTTTCAGTTGTTTTTGGTCGAAACACACAATGAGTATTTGAGAACTATGTAGCATTTTTTTTTGTTTTGCATGCAACAGTTGTTGGTTTTCTTTTTGCAAGATTTGCTCAAAAACTTTTAAGACGATCGAAATTAAATTGTTCTTCTGTGTTGAAAATTTGAGTTGAGATTTCAGATTTAATCCCTATGCCTTATTCTCCTTTTAATAACGAGATGCATAGTTCCTTAGTGTGTGCTAGTGATTCCCCATCAGCTGTTGCTTTTATTAAAAGAGCTATTGTGCCAACCGTGTCTATTAGATGCTGTAACCTTGTTCACCTCTTGATTTCACTTAAAATTTTCGGCGGAGTTAGCCTTTATATAATGTAGTTTCAAATTACAATTTGTCACCTGATTATCTACTAACATTGTTACTTCTATTTTATTTCCGATGAGATGAGATTTTTTTTAATTAATTAAACGTCCAATTTTTAGATTTATGTTAGTTTGATTAGTAATTTTGTAACAAAGTATTATATTTGTAAAAGTCATTTTTTGGTTTACATACACAGTGAAATGTTTAAAATATTCAATCTTGTAGACATAATTGAATTATTATCTAATTTTGCAATTGTCATACAGGTCAATCTGGTCTCTATTAGATTTAGTCTGCATATGACATGCAAAACGTTGTGTTTCTGTGTCTGGAGACGAGTTTAAGTTTTAATAGATGACCGGGTCAAAATACAGAGCTAAATTAAGAAGTAGTATGATTTGTTTCAATCTATCTGCCTCTTAACAAACCTTATGTCTTGCATCGAGAATATGTTGAAAAAGCTTGGTTTAGTTTGTGTTTTTTAAAATCTTTTGAGGGGGCATCGCGGTTGTGGGTTTGTTTAGCAACTTTTGCTCATTCTATAAAAGAAAAGGCTAGTTTTGCTAACTCTATAGTTGGATTTTCATATGTTAGTTTCGTTGCGGTAGTCTAAGTCTTGCTTGCTGTCATGGCGCCGCGACATATCCGATTTACTTCATTCACCTCCTAATATTTTTATAGATACTTTTTTTTTACTAAGGCAAATGGAAATAATTAGAATATCATTCTATTCGTAAATAAATATAAATAAAACTAATCACTTACAGACTTATTAATATAATTATAGTGTCATTTACTATATCTTCTAAAACAAAAAATAGTTAGTCACATCAAATAAAAAATAATTAGTTATTTACATTTATTATTGTTTAATTTCATTTAAAAATTTAATTTTATTATCTAAATTACTCCATCTCATTTAAATGCATAAAAATAATGATAATTTTATATGTGTTAAATTTGCTTATATTTTATTACGGTGAGAGTATCTTAAAAGAGTTACCCTTTGAACACTAAACTTTATCCTTAAATTCTTTTAGATATCTTAGCTCAATCACTTGAAGTACACTTTAAACCCGTAAAAACATAGTTATCGAAAATTTTCACATGATTAATTGTGAAATTAATTCTCGTGTCAAAGGTGATAGTTAAGCCTTTTTACTAACATTAAAAAAAAAAATACTATTTCTGATTTTAATATAGAGTAAATTGATTTAATAAAAATTGATATATTTAATTTAAATTTTTTGATTAAATATATTAATTTTTGTTAATTTAATTTTCTATCCTCAACAAATTTTGATCTAAGAACTTTTTATGGGTGGCCCTTATTTCAGCCTAACTCTTCAGACAATCAACAGACATGAAAATGTAAAGTCCAAAATTATGAAGAAAAAAAATTAGGTGCATTTATTTAATATGATTGTTCGTTCAATCTTATATTTATTTTTTATTTTATTTTTTATTGAGTCTCAATTTTCGATAATCTAAATAAAATATATTATCAAATCTTAACTTTCCATAATATATTTAAAAATAAATAAATAAATACTAATATATTTAAGAATATAAACAAATACGGAATAAGCATATCTTCAATTCATCGGCAGCTTGACGCATGGTAGGCAATAGTGCCGCAAAAACATCCTTTTCAATGTTGTTGTCGATAAGAAAAAAACACAACAACGAAAGAGATTTCTATGATACTTTTAGTTTTTCACACTCACACACGTGACACACCAAAGTCGACTTGTTCTAGTCAAAAGATTATACTATTGAATTGTTGAGTTCATTACTCCCAACATCCTTAAATATAAACATTTATTATATATTTTATTTTTATTAATAAAAATTTATAATGCATTTGTTTTATTAAATTCATAGGATAGTTAATGTATTTATTTTATATAGTTAATTTTGACTTTTCATATTTCAAGATATTAAGTGGTATTAATTAGAGGTTTATTTGCAAAAGAAATAATTATATATCTAGCACTAACATAGTATATTTGGGAATAATTTTTTTGTAAAACGTAGGTTTATATTTCGAGATAGAGAAAAAATAAAATATAGTTGATGTTATATTGTACAAGAGATTTAAAAATTATTTAAAAATCTAATGACGATTGACGATACACTTCGAAATAAGTTAACATTCCTCTTAATGTTTACATAATGATTCGATAGATCTCAGTTCAATGAAAATAAATGTGTCCCGTAAAATTTATTTTGTCGAATTGATATCAATCAAATCACTATCTTAAACGTAAAAACGAAAAGAGTCACTAATTTATACTTTTAAAAAAATATTGTTAAACATAACTAAAATTTTAAATGATTTTTAAACAATAACTCACAATAAACCGACTATCAAAGTGATCTATCTTAAAATTTATCAATAAACTATACTACATCCACCGTCTTAATTATAAGACCCTTTGGGAATGGGTGCATAAAGTTTGCATTCATATTGTCTACATCAAGCTATCAAAAGGTGGATACAAGTTACGACATTAAACCTCAGAAAGGGTACCAAAGTATAACAAATCCATCCACCTTTTAATTTAGTGATATTCACATAATTACATAAATTTACATTAGGGAATTTAAACTTCAATATGTCTCCAGCTTTGAATTATCAATTAGTCAATTTACATAATCAGAAAATCATTTCAATCCATTAGCCAATTTTGTAATTATCTTTCTTCCATCTTCAAAGATAACTTTGCAGCTAGTTTGTTCAGTAGGTAATGAAGATAACATAAATTAGTACAATCGTTTAAATGTATTTTTGGTCTCTCAATTTTATCTGAAATGAATGTTTAATCTTCTCATTTTTAATTTTTTTAGTCCCTTTATTACTAATTCTTGAGATTTTATTTGGTCTTCTACTATTTTTTATATGCGACACTCTCATTAAATTATTTTTGTTATTAATTTTATTTATATATTAAAATTCAATTTATTTTATTTATATATATATATATATATGTATATATATATACATTAAAATATTTAAAATTTAACTCTTTTTA
>JBBPBP010000002.1:9334529-9347961 GCA_037974735.1 Cicer chorassanicum
TTATTCTATATATTTTACTTCTTAAGCAAATATATATTTTATAAGAAGAGGAAAGAAAAATGTATATTAACGATTCTCTCAATAGTAAAGAGTGTAAGTTATTCTAAACAAAAAATATTAAAAAGTAAAAGAAAATGATTGAACTATTTTCAATTTACTTTTTAACAATTAATTTTTTTGTTTCAAGTGAAAAACAGATATATTGTTTTTAAATTTCAATTTAAAACTTTATGTTATTCTTTTGAAAATACAATAACAATATATACCATCCTATATATCAGGTAGACTAATTCATCTTTAACAATAAAATTAAAAGATAAAAAGCATATAAAAATTAAAGGCTAAATAACACACGTGGTCTCTTAACTTAATTTCGATATTAACGATTTAGTTTTTTTTTTCTTGATTTGGTCCTTTATGTTTTTAAATAATTTCAGCGTTACCCTTTAAACGAAATTTCGTTAACAAAAAGTTAAAAAAAATCTCTCATTTAGATTATTACATATATTCATCAAATCTATAAGAACGATTGTCACTTGAAGTGATGTCTATGAAATATAAATACCTATAACTTCAATTTTAATGAATCAATCCTATTACTAAACTTAGAACAAACTTTAAACATTTTTCTAAAATATTTTCAAAACATACTGGATAGCTTTTTTTGAAAACGAATGAGAGATTTTTTAACTTTTTCTTAACGGAACTTTAAAAGATAATGGTGAAATTATTTAAAAACATAAAGAACCAAATTAAAAAAAATTAAAATAAAATAAAAGACTAAATCGTCAACTGAAATTAAATTAAGAGATAAGAGTGATATTTAACCAAAATTTAAAAATAAAATATTTTGATAAATAATTTGGGAAGTGAAAAGATAAAGTTATAGTAGCATAAATGTAAGAAATGAAGAGAATGAGAAAGCATGAAAAAAAATTTGTTCCTCACGAAATTGGAAAAAACAGCTTCTGTTCTCTACCATTCGAATTTCCAACGACTTCGCTTTTCGCGTCTCATTGAAGCACTTATTCTCTCCACTCGCATTAACAACAACCTCTCTTCTCTTCATTGCTTTTTCTCTTCTCCCTCACTTCTTCTTCTTCATCTCTCTCTCTCTCTCTCTCTAGCTGCATTCTTTGCTTCTTCACTCTCTGTTGCATCTGCTTGGCTTCTTCAGGATCTGTTAGGTAACTAATTTTTCCTTCTTTTTTTAATATTTAATTTTTATGCTATTTTTTTAATAAGGTCTCTGTGTATGGTGGAATTTTTATTTTATTTTATTTTTGTGTTCTGAGTTTTTTATGTCATGTATTTGTCTTTCTTCTTTGTGGGTTTTTGACTATTTTAATAAAAAGTTTATACTTTTTTGCTCTAGCGTCCATACAATTAATTGGATATTAGAATTCTGAGTAATTGTTTTTAATTTTTTTTTAAAGATTATTGTTAGCTATGAGGCACTGATACCGACATGGACACCAGAAATTGGTAATAATTTGATAAATGAATTAATTGAATGTAATTAATGTATCGGTGTAACACTGGAACACATCTTTAATAAGAAGTGTTTGGTACTACAGTGATTGTTAGGTGGGGGAAGTGTGTCATGTGGTGTATCCTGAACCGATACTTGAAAATTGTTCAAAATTTTGACCACAAATGGCATAGTCACTTTTAAGTAGAAGTTCAGACATATCCTTACTGCTGAGACAGTGACCTGGTAGACATTGGTTAGATAAAAATAAGAGAAAACAAATGTAAGTTGAGCTTTGATTGTTTTTTGTCAAATTGACACCATTTGATGTGATTTTACATGAAGTTTTGTACTGAAGTGTTAGTTTTAGTTAATTTGGCTCTTATGTTAATCAATAGTTGTAAGTATTATAAAAGTATAAGTGTCACTGTCGATGACGCTTAATTGAGTGTGTGAGAGAGAGAAAGATATTGGAAGCAAGCAAGCTAGGACATTGATTTTAGTACATATATATTTGTGTTTCTAGACTTTTGTCTTTTGTATTTTTTACCATTAACAGAAGCTGCTTTTTGATTGACTCATGGTGAACAATTGAACAGAATTTGTTTTTTTTTTTTTTGTTGGAATGAAATGCCTGAATTTACAACTAGAGATGGTTGGCATTTAGCTACTGTGATGTGAAGTTGGATTATCTTCTTAGCCTCTCTATGATGTTATGTTGATAGTGTGTTTAAAGGTGAAAGAACCTTTGAGTTTATCTCTGTGTGTGTATTATGGCTAAGAATCTATTCATAAACTATGTAGTTTTGTTGAACCAGTTCTGATTTTCTTAGGAGAGTTTTTTTCCATTGTTTGTATATGTTGAGAACGATAATCTGAGGCTGAATATATATAACCTACATTATTGGAATTGAAGTTAATTTTACTTCAATGAATCTCTATTACTTTTCCATTTATTGTATGTAATTAATGTTATCACCGTGATTTAGATTGTCATTTTCCCCCTCCTCTTATGTTATCATCTCTGTTGCTTGTTTTTTCTTTTAGCGGCATGCTTTATACTAATACTCACTTATACCTGAAAACACTTGAATACTCACATTTAGATAATTTTGTGTACTAACCGACAAAAAAAATGTTTCCACGCTTCATTGCTAATTAATTTATTGTTGTCATCTCTTTATCTGTTGACCTGATGGCTGCTCATCCTGTATGTGGTGCAGGCTGCAAAGTTTATTGAATGAACCCTTGTTGGAGCGTTATTAAGTATATCAATTGAGCTTCCACAATCTAGAAAATCAATCAGTAAGTGTCCTATATGATTAAATGGTTACTTCCTAGGAGATAATATTTATGAATATAAACACTGACTATAATTATTTTGAGGCAGTTAATTTACATTTCGTATGTGGCTAAAGCGATATTGATATTGTTGAGAATGGATTCTTAAACCAGGTGAAAAACATGCTTAGTTCTGAAGGTGAACTTAAAATAAGTTTTGGCTATCAATGCAATAGCCACAAAGGTATCCCTTGCAAGGTTGCCAATGGCCGCAAATGGAGCCCCGAAATCCGCAGAACAAGCAGTTTCTCTTGCTTATCCGGTGCTGCCTTAAGTGCAAACGCTACACTTGCCAACACAAACATCTGCAATGGTGTGATAGGAGAAGAAATCCTTCCGAGTTTGGACTCTCCTAATTCCTTCCGGCGGGTACCCTCTTCTCCAAGTCTTGCAAAGTTGGACATGCTATCATCTTCTCTCCATAGTACTTTGTCAAACCTAAGTTGCAGCCCATCCAGTCCAAGTAATATGCTTGAATATGACTTTTGTTCATTAAAATCCATGAGTGCTTCTTCTAGAGGTGAATGTTTTCTTAATGCTACGGAAGTGCAAGTAGCCGGAGGAGCTGCTGGTGAAGATAGAGTTCAAGCAGTTTGTTCTGAAGAAAACGGGTGGCTTTTCTGCGGAATTTATGATGGCTTTAATGGGAGAGATGCAGCAGACTTTCTGGCTTGTACTCTTTATGACTCTATTGTATCTTATTTAAACACAATAGATTGGGATTCGGACCCAAATTCCACCAATGCTTCTGACAATGACGATTTGGACGATAGTCTAATTCTTCACGAGCATCAATCTCCAAGATTTAAGGGAAACAATTATCACAGTAGTCCACCTGCCAATTCAGAGGCAATAAGTAAATCATTTTCGCACGTGGTACTTGATAACCTCAAACATGTTCTTAATCAGGTAGAGAATGACTTCTTGTACATGGTCGAGCAGGAAATGGAGGAACGCCCCGATTTAGTTTCTATCGGATCTTGTGTTTTACTTGTGCTTCTTCATGGGAACGATTTGTGTACGCTCAATCTAGGCGACAGCAGAGCAGTGCTGGCAACGTGCAGTGCAGGTAACGGATTGACTGGAAACGAGAGATTGAAATCTATTCAGCTTACGGATAGTCATAATGTTGATAATGAAGCTGAAAGAGCTCAACTTCTTGCCAATCATCCTGATGATCCTAAGCCCATCGTAGCAGGGAAAGTGAAAGGAAAACTGAAGGTTACACGTGCTTTCGGAGTTGGCTACTTGAAAAAGGTTGATATCTTTTAAAATTTATCTTTTAAAATTTTGGACGATGAGTTTACAAATGATTTTATTTTTTTCAAAATAAAGTACCGAGTGATACATTTGGGACACCTCTTCGGCACTTTGGGATATAGCTTCCAAAACTTGAGTCTTGTTCTTTCATCATGTTTTTGTGAGCACAGTTAATGTGCATACTTCTTTATTAACTCTTCGGTTTAAAAAAAGAGAGACATGATTGTGGAATACTAGTGGATGATCCCTTTTGATGATGATGGTGATCAACTTCTTGATTTGGCAAAGTTATATTTTGGTGAATTAGATTTCGAATCTATGCTTGTTTGAATGAGTAGAATACGGAGAAGAAAATCATACAGCTAGTATTAGACTGTAACTAGTAATCAATTGAATAAAGGCTCATTTAAAATAGGACTAATGATATTTTGTGACATTTTGACATCAATTAAAAAAACTAATTTATTTTTTATATGGATTAGAGAAAGATATGTATCTCTGCTTTCTTGTTGTGATTATAAGTATCTTGTTGTAAGTCGTCATCATCATTTGCATATGTAGTTATATATGTTAATAAAAAATATCAACATATATTATGCATTTATGTAAATATGTTTTTCTTTTGATTTATAATTTAGTGTTAACATATCTAGACCGTATCATGTCTTTAGTTTTTAAAATTTTTCTATCCCCATATCTGTATTGTATTAGAGATTAAAGACTATACACTGTTAGTGTACAGTTATTTTAAATTGACAACAAATCATTACTTGCCAACACATCAAAAAAATGTATAACTTCATTTTTCACTTTTTTATTAGATGTGTTGGCAAGTTGTGATTGGTTGTAAGTGTAAAATAACTTTACACGGAGAGTATTTTAATCTCATTGTATTATACTCGTGTTGTATCAAGTATCTGGGCTTCATAGAAAGATAAATATTTCAAATTTATGTTGACATCCAAGCTACGAATGGTGAGTAGATGGAAGACTGTTATGATTTTCTGAGTTTATAAACCTAATCATTGCAAAGAGTATAATATTTATTTTTCATACCAAACAAACAAACTTGATTTTTTCTCATGCAGAAAATTCTGAATGATGCATTAATGGGAATCCTTCGAGTTAGTGATCTTAAAAGCCCGCCATATGTCTCGACAGATCCATCACTGAATGTGCATAAAATCTCTACTTCTGATCAGTTTGTTATAGTTGGGAGTGATGGTTTATTTGACTTCTTTAGCAATGATGAAGCAGTGAATCTTGTTGAGTCTTACATCCTGAGCAATCCTTATGGTGATCCAGCAAAATTTCTCATTGAGAAACTAGTAGCAAGAGCAGCTGATTCTGCAGGTTGGTTTCTTAGATCTCGTGCTAAATTTACGAATAGATATTGGTGTTTTTGTATCGGTTACCTAATAGATTTCTCTTACAGGTTTCAGCACGGAGGAGTTGATGAATATTCCGGCTGGGAGGAGGAGGAAGTATCACGATGATGTAACCGTAATTGTGATAATCCTTGGGATGAATAAACGGACTACAAAGGCATCGACTTGCATCTAAACAGTGGCCAAAGAAAATTTGGATGTGAAGCTTTTCAATGGAACACCTTGGTCATGTAGTGTTTTCTAGAAATTTGTTGTGATATTAAAAAATTGTACATATGACAATTTTGAACTTAGAATCATTAATTTCCTTAGGTATTCAAAGATTTTGCTCAGTATTCCAAACAAAAAACAAAAAAGATTTTGCTGTACAAATTTATGTTAAGTAATAAATAGGCTGCTCTACAGATTATGATGAATCCAATCCATGTTTTAAATAGCATGGGAACAACTAATTGCTTGCCATAATAATATATTTGTGGAATTCAAATTGATTCTCAATGTCCTTGCTGTTCCTAAGATAGAATAGATCTCAGTTTTTTCTAATGAAAATGAATCTTTTAATTGCTTGGACAAAAATGCATTGATGAGTATTTTCCAAAATTAATGTATATGTGAATGTATAATGCTTTGGTCTTTCAGGGGAATTTGTGCATACATCAATCTTGTTCTAATTTTGAATATTAGCTCCACTTCATAGTCACCAATGGCTCTTAGGTAATTTGTCAAAAAACAGACTCTTAGGTAACATTGACTTATAAAGTTGGCTTACTATTTAAAAATTTGTTTATTCAACATGCCCATATTTCTTCTAGAAAACTCAAAGATTTAAACTGTTGGTGGCTGGAAAGTTTTACTTTGACCATATAATTATATATTCTCATTTCTTCAATTTAATTACTTCTAGAATGATCAAATTCTACCTGTAACTATACTGTCAAATAGCTTTATATTTTTGCTCCTTACCAGCTTTTCACTTAATTGAGTTTAACATTTATTTTTTAAAAATTAATCGAATCTAACATTATTAGCGCTAGCCACCCTTTTGTTTATCAAATTTAAAATCCATATATCACTTCTTTTCTTTGCTGAAACAATTTTCCTAAAAAATGCCTATTGAGCATACTAATTTTTTAACAGGATTATCTTGAGTATTAATTACCCTTTTGCAGATGAGCATGCATTTTCTTTTGATATTTGTAGATCCATACCCCTCCATAAAGTCAAACTTTTTAGGTGACTATCAAACTATAACAACGAGGTTGATATGTGTTTGGAAAATGATTTTCTGACATCAAAATTTTGATGTTAATTACGGTGTATTTTAATTTGTGTATATTTTTAAAATATGTTAAGTTTTATAAGATAAAAAGTCAAAGATAAAGTAAAATACATTAAGTATCACATATGTTATTTGTATTATGATGTTCAAAACTCAGAAGAATTTACTGTTGAAATCTGATCTATTTCTTTTAATAAACATTTATAAATTGCAATAACTTTTTTAATATCTAACTTATAAACAAAATTTTCACATAACAAATTTATTTAATATTGTAAAACAATTTTGATATTTCTTTCAAAGGTGCCACATATAGTACATGATTTACTATTTGAGATACCTAAAGTACAAAAACAGTACTTAACGCTTACAAGACAAGGAAGAGATCAATACATATTGATATTCCTTTCAAAACCAAATTTGATTCTCTTCGTCTACATCCAACTACACCCTAAAACCAAAGGTAGAAAATTCAGATTCAAAACAACCCTTAAACCTATCATTAGAAAACTAACAAGGACCATAAAACCTAAACAAACAAAAGTACAAAATCCTCTTCACAAACCTCACATAATGGAACATCCATTAGCATTTTCATCACTAAAAATTTCAAAAGAAACCAACGGTCCTGATTGAAATTGATAAGTAGCATGTTGATCTATGCCATGACACGTGTAGGGTGAAGGTGGAACATAATAAGAAGGATCACCAACTCTTCCCATAGGATATCCTCTATTGTAAGCTGACACATAAACCATTGGAGCCGGAGGGTAACAAGTTTCTGGTGGGTACAAGAATGATTGCTGACGTGTAGGGCTGAGATTCATTTGACCAAGATTCTGAAATTGCAATCCAGTGTGTGCTGGTCCACTCTTAGCTACTGTAGTACTCAAACCATTGCTTCCAATCCCACCATCTTTCTTTTTCTTCTTCTTATCAGACCCCCCTCCACCACCTTCACTCCGGCCTGTCACCGGAGGAACATGGTCACCGGTCGGTGACTTTTCCGGCAACTCTCCGGCGCCGGTTTTTGAATGTTTGTTCTTCTTTTTGCTTTCAGTTTCAGACTTGGTAGTTGCAATTTCAGTTCCCTTGTTTTGCAAGCATTGTGCTTCACTTGCTTCATTCTTATTATTCTTCTTCTCGTTCCCGTTGCCGTTGCCGGAGCTTTTTCCCTTGCCGGAGATATTTTCCGGCCAAACCTCGGCGTGTTTTCCGGCTCTGACCAGCTTCCTTAAAAGGGTCTCAACACCCACATTTCCAGTTACCGTTACTTTCTGCTGTTGTGAATCGATTGTTGCAGTGAAAACACCTTTGAAGTGTAAAATTTGTTATGCATGGTAAAAGAAAAATGAAGAATGCTTAGTAAAAAATAAAGGGTACCCAAAAAGTTTTGAAATTTGAAGTCACTTTCTCCTTTTAATATTCTACAAAAAAAAAAATGATTTTTTTTCTATTTACTGATTTTTTTTTAAATAACAACAAAAATTTAAAGATAAAAAAATGCTTATTTTATTCTATTTTTTCTCTATTTTTTATGGCTGTAGTAAAGCTTAGTAGTAAGTAAGAATAGTTAGTAGTAGTAAAAGTACCATCAATGCTCTTCAGAACTTTCTTTACTTTCCTTCTGCAACCTTCACAGTGGATAGAAACTTTCAAGAACCATGTCTGAAAATATCACAAGACAAAAAATAAAAAATAAAAAGCTAGAAGAGTTGAAAAAACTAAGTGTAAGTTTGGTATCACAATGCATTTGTTAGAATCATGATGAATTACCATAATTTTGAAAAAAATAAAATAATACTAAATTGTAACTTTTGTAAAGTCATGTAATTTATGGTGATACTCAACATGCACTAAGATGTGTAATGTGTGTAGCTTTTCATAAGGGTATGGATTTTTATTTTTTTGAGTTGAAGTTGGGAAAACAAAATGAAGGTATTTAGTTAGTATACCTGATACTTCAAAGGTTCTGAAGAAGGTTTTGCATCCATTAGTGAGGAACTGAGGGAAGTGGTTTGTGAAAAGTTGAATTGAAAGGATGGGAGAGTTGAAAACAGAGAAAAAGTAAAGGAGGGAAAATGCCAAGAATGTAGTTGGACGGATATCAAAATACAACAACAATATAAGAAATACACTATAATTTTTAATATATTCATTAAATACATTTTTTTTATTTTATTCTCTTTTTCTATCCACATATAGATTACTCTTTTTTTCACTTTTATCTCTCAAAAAGTAGATACACATGTATGCTTGTACATCAAACACTTTTCAACAAAATATAATTTGATGATGAAACACTTTGCTGCTTCATTATTTTGCCATTGAATATGACTTTAGTAATAGTCGTCTTGCTTTATTTTTTCGTAGAAACTTGCATTTGTTATTTAGCGTTTAATTTAAGTTTTAATTTTTTTATTTTTATCTATTCACGAAATCATTTCTTCTATTTTAAAATTTAATAATTTTGGTCATTTATTCTGATTTTTTAATTAAAAAATAGCAAGGAGATATATTTTAAATAACGGAACATGATACGATGATGTAGAATAATTAACACTTATGAAATTGCAATAAAATCTCTAAAAACTTAAGTTTTAACTTCAGAAATTTTTCATTTTTATAATTTAATTAGTGATATATAAATAATTAAACCATCTAAATAATTACATATCATGAATCTGTATGTCACATCATTTAAAATATGTCAAATATACTTTTTTTTAGTTCAAAAATTTGAGAAAAATGACCAATTTCATAAATTGGTGAAAATTGAATGATCAAAAGTACAATTAAGTCTTTATTTAATAATCAATCGATTGTGGGATTTTTTTTCTATTATATCCCTTTTTATATTTTTTTCAAATACCCTAACTTGAAACTAATATATCAAAATACTTACTTTTTTTCTTCTTTTTAGCATATTGCAACATGTGACTGTGACCATGTGAATGACTTTTTTATGTCCTTTAGGAGGCCGCATCTTGAAGATGCGACAATGTACTTGTTTATTTATTTGTTTAATAAATTAAAAATATATTAAAATAATACATAAAATATAATAAAAATAAAAACTAAATTATATTCAAAAAATCTAACAAAATACATTAAATGAAAAAAAAATATCAACGTTAATGCGATTGAGTAGATGTGCCAACAACTTTTGGATAACGCTTCATAGTATGGCCAAGAATCCGACATAACCCACACTTTCTTCATCATCTTTATGTGGTGTCCATTTATGTTCTAATGCGCTTACTCTTTATATGACATTTCTTGACTATTTGCATTTGAGGATTACGACACATCCTAACACCTTCATATTCGAGCCAATATTTTTTGTTAGATATATGTTTGATTGTTTCGATGTATACTTTAGTACCGTTTTTATTTTGTACACATCAAGTATAAGCATCCAATAATCATACTTTACGTTAGAACATGAGGCTATTACGTGTGAACAAGACATTAAAGTATGGTTGATCCGATTAAAATCATCTACTCTATGAATATTAGACTTAGGTATTTCTAATTTCATAAAATTCATGCATTTTTCTATGTATACCTAACCAGATGCTAAAATTAATGGTTGTAGTTTTCCTATTATTAGAAAGAGTGACCCCAACTTATAATAAGTTGCTTAGACCAAAACAATAACTTCATTGATTGATTTAACAGATTGGTTGTCATATGACTCAAACGGTCTATCAAACTCTTTAATCTATTTTTCTCGCGATATGTTGCGACTTCTTAAAGTCACAAAATAGAACATTTTATATATTAGTTTCAAAGTTGAGATATTTTAATTTTTCTAATGATATATATATATATATATATATATAAATCATCGATTGTAGGCAAGGCTTAGTAGCACAGTCACACTAGGGAAAGTAATCATCCTTACTTTATTTGAGAAATTGAGAATCGTACATAAGACATTGGACATGATATCACATTAAAAAAAATTTATAAGTGGTACATAACTTCATCATACGTAGAATTGAGTTAGACTAAATTTAATTATAAGAGAAATGGATTTTTTATTGTGGAAAATAAAAACATTCCTAGTCGTGAATCTCCTACATTTATGCAATCAAGATCTTAGCATCAATTAATTATTCAATTTATTTTTAAGGAGTTTTTTAAATATTTTTAATTTAATTTAATTTAATTTATCAAACTCATAATTTGAGACACTCTTAATAAAAATTAGACAGTGCAAATTTGTTTATTATGTGAACGTTGGATATTCCCAACAATAGAGAATCAACTTGTCCATTAATGACTATTTAGAGAAATGTTAACTATTGATAATAATTTAATAGTTAAATTTACAATTGAGCTGTATCATCTAACACAAGTGATGGTGACTATAAGAATGACTAGGGAGTGCAATCGCACAAGGCCTATTTTTCAAAGGCTCCGATACATTTTTTTCTTTGTTAAAAATCTTACAGCTTCAGGGGCTCATATTCTCCGACCTTAAGATTGAGGGTGACATTACCTAATTTTTCTTTCTAATATGTTTGCCTTATTATCCCCTAATGCTCCTAAGGTCGATATCGCACGTGGTCCCAAAATATTAGTTATATATTATTAACATTTTCAAATTATTATATTTCTTGTAATGGTTTAGTGGCAGAACGCAATGTATTTACATAGTTGCATAATTTTTTTTTTAGTTTTAGTACTTCTTTTTATTATGGGTCCAATTTTCAAGATTAGAATAGGGTATGGGATCAATTCTAAAAAGTTATATTTTTTTGCATAATTTTAGTTTTTTTTAGTTTTTAATGCTTCTTTTTATTAGAGACACAATTTTTAAGATTAGAACATGACTCCTAAATTGTTTAACACATGTTGTATTTAATTTGATTCATGCAAAAAAAGCTAACCTTCTCTCTCCTTTGTAATTTGACATTTAATTATTTTTCTAATACACATACATGACTTAAAAAAAATAATACTTCCATGTCCTACAATAATTGATCTATTTGTGAAAAAAATCATCTCAAAATGTTTTGACGCTTTTAATTTTAAAGGTGATATTAGTTATATATTTTTCAATTGTATCTTTTAATTAATAGAACGTGCATAACTCTCAATTCATTTTCCACTACTATAAATAAGAGAAATTTATACCAACACTAAATTGTATTATTTATTTCTTTGTATCTAGTCTCTCACTTGATTGTCTCATATAGATGTACTAGTAGTCATTTGTTCCATTTGTAATATATTTTCTTCTTCTTAAAAATAGTATTTATTCATTCATATTAAAAGAGTACATCGATCGAGAACAACACAAAAATAAAATCGTTAAAAACGAAAATGATGAATTTGTGAATAAACTCACAATATTTTAATAGCATAAAAAGACAAAATGTCTATAAATTTGACAAAATGAAAGTGATTGAAAAGTCATGTTTCTGAATGTGCAACGTTGAAAAGGATGAAGTCATTGATTGAATTTGGCTGATCTAAATCAAAATTAATATGTTAATCTGAATAAAATGAACACCATACTAAGACAAGAAAACAACACAAAACCGCACTTAATTGATGAGATAACGAAAAAAACACAAAAAAAATTATCTGTTTAAAAATCATTTATTTATATAAAAGAGTAAAATAAAAACGATGTCGATGAGTAATTTTTGAAGAAAAAAAATAATAATCATATATCACTTTTTTTAAAAGAAGAAAAAGAAAGAAAAAAAGTAAATATGCCTGCTAGGATGTTAGAGAAGTACGATATTAGTCTAATGTTGTAGCAATGTATTTGATGTTGTTATGAAAAAGAAGATTCTTCGTTATAAATTTGTGGCCTACATAAATTGACACTTGTATCATATTCATCATGAATAGTACATTTTGTTGAAGATTTTAGAATAAAAAAAATGCTAGTATGTGAAAGTAATGTAGAGAAAATAGATGACAAACAAATTTGAATTCTCTAAATTCAACTTGAAATATTAGTCATCGATCTTAATTAAATGATTTAAAAAAAACAATTTTTTTTAAAGTTTTAAATATAAAATTTAGATTTAAATCATTTTTTTTTTTAAGTTGAACCATCTAATTTTTATAAAAAATTATCAATGTCTCAAATCCACGAGTGCGGAAATGTGACAAGTGTATGTATCCGTGAGAGAGTGAAAAATGACTTTTGTTTATTCACAGGTAACGTGCTACGTTGGGTTAGTTTTAAGTTATGAGCGCAGTTTAGTACACCTTCAGGCTTCAGCACCAATTCCTTGCACGATCAAACACATGCGAACAAAATTTATGGGCTTTGACCGTTAGAATTTGACCACCCTCCCTATTTGTTAAACCATTTTCTTCCTTTTTGTAAAGAAAAACAAAATCATATAAGAAAGAAAAAGTCATTTCCAGTGAAGGTTAAGGAAATTTTGAGATGATTTTTAAAGTTGAGGGAATTTTAATAATTAAACTGGCCGGATCATAAGAATTCATGTGATCATATTATTTTTCTAATTTATAGACCATTTTGAAATTTTGTTATTTTAGCAAATCAAATTGATTGCTGTCTACTACTTTTTCTGTAATTCTGTATTTCTTTGAAATAAAATATAAATAAAAAATAATATTTTAAAAATTAATATATTTAATTAAAAATTAAAATCAAATATATTAATTTTTTAAATATTATTTTTATTTACTAAAAGG
>JBBPBP010000002.1:9353562-9387579 GCA_037974735.1 Cicer chorassanicum
AAATAGCTTTTGAGTAAGTAGTATTTTGTAACATATTATACATATTTGCTCAGTTTTCTCAAAACCTTGATTGTTCTTAGTTAGAGTATTGTTTTTGCAGACATATTTGATCTTATCTACTACATAAAAATATATTGGCTCCTCAAAAGACAAAGAAGATTGTCCATATTTAGTTTTATATGATTGTTATTATTGTGTCTTTGGGAGAAAACTATTTACCATTTATAAATAAAAGAATAATGTTTAATATTTAGATTAAAAAGTTATTTGTTGTTTTTTTACGGAGATGTTTTTTGTTGTCAAATTTTTTAAAAATACCATCAATTTGAAATTTCTACATTTGTTTTACTTCTACTCAACCGTACATACGAGTTGTTTGTGAAAATTATGAAGTCATGTTGTATAGAAGTCTCATTATAATGAAATGAATAACAAATGACAAAATCACTTTTAAAATTTTCTAACAATATTTTGACTATAAATTTAGATTTGACAACACAAAAAAAGAGCATGACTAATCTGATTTTGCGGTAGATAATTACATATATTAATATTTATTAAAATACTTTTAAGATTTTTAAGACTAAATATAATTTATGAATTTTGTTTGTAGGATGATCTTCACTATGGATTTTTAATACTAAATATATGAATTAGTTGCAATTATGTTTTGCAAAACATTTTACATATTCTCAAATGTGTGTTTGTCAACTCATACATAACAATTACTCAAATAAACTTAGTTGAAAAAATACTCTACAAACAAAATGAATAAATTATATTATTTTTGAAAATTTAAAATCTTATTCACAATACTACTAATATGTTAAAGTCTATATATTTCGTACAACGCGCGGGTTATATTCTAGTTATATATATTAAAATAGACTCCCACGTAAACGTAATCTACTATTGTGACATTTCATTCAAATATTACCACCTCAACAAAAAATCCTATGTGCCACGTATAAAAGGTTTTTCCTCTTCAATTCTCTTTATTGTTTAACTTTCAATTTGCTTTAACAGACATTTTATTATTATTATTATTATTATTATTATTATTATTATTATTATTAAGCAACTAATATTATGAATAACTATTAATGTGTCATGTGTTACAAATTAAAGTACAATCAATATATAATTTTTTTTTTTACATATACTATTCTACATTTTCAAACAATCTCTACGATTAGTGCCTTACAATCCAATTATTTTCAAAGAAGTAGATATAGTTGTTTTTTTTTAATAGACTCCCACATAAACATCATCTAATATTGTGCCATTTCATTCAAATATTGTCACCTCAACAAAAAATCACATGTGGCACATCTAAAAGGTTTTCTCCTTCAATTTTCCTTATTATTCAACTTCAATTTGCTATAACACACATTTTACTATTATTATTATTATTATTATTATTATTATTGTTGTTGTTGTTATTTAGGATCTAATATTATGTATAACTATTAATGTGTCATGAGTTACAAATATAGTTTTCTACTTCTTCAAACAATCTCTACGATTACTGCTTTGCAACCCAATTATTTTCAAAGAAGTAGATGTAGTTGGTTTTTTTTTTTTAATAGACTCCCACATAAACATCATCTAATATTGTGCAATTTCATTCAAATATTGTCACCGCAACAAAAAATCACATGTGGCACATCTAAAAGGTTTTCTCCTTCAATTCTCCTTGTTATTCAACTTCAATTTGCTATAACACACATTTTACTATTATTATTATTGTTGTTGTTGTTGTTGTTGGTGTTGCTGTTGTTGTTGCTGTTGTTGTTGTTGTTGCTGCTGTTGTTGTTGTTGCTGTTGCTGCTGTTGTTGTTGTTGCTGTTGCTGCTGCTGTTGTTGTTGTTGTTGTTATTTAGTATCTAATATTATGTATAACTATTAATGTGTCATGAGTTACAAATATAGTTTTCTACTTCTTCAAACAATCTCTACGATTACTGCTTTGCAACCCAATTATTTTCAAAGAAGTAGATATAGTTGGAAAATTATTATTTTTTTGTGCACAAATAGCTTTTGAGTAAGTGGTATTTTGTAACATATTATACCTATTTGCTCAGTTTTCTCAAAACCTTGATTGTTGTTAGTTAGAGTATTATTTTTGCAGACATATTTGATCTTATCTACGACATGAAAATATATTGACTCATCAAAAGACAAAGAAGATTGTCCATATTCAGCTTTATATGAGTGTTATTATTGTGTCTTCGAGAGAAAACTATTTACTATTTATAGATAAAAGAATAATGTATAATATTTAGATTAAAAAATTATTTGTTGTTTTTTTACGGAGATGTTTTTTGTTGCCAATTTTTTTTAAAATACTATCAATTTGAAGTTTCTACATCTGTTTTACTTCTACTTAACCAGGATTAGAATGAAATGAATACTAAATGAAAAAATTATTTTTAAATTTTTCTAACAATATTTTGACTATAAATTTAGATTTGACAACAAAAAAACGAGCATGACTAATCTAATTTTGCGGTAGATAATTACATATATTAATATTTATTAAAATATTTTTAAGATTTTTAATACTAAATATAATTTATGAATTTTGTTTGTAGGATGATTTTCACTATGGATTTTTAATACTAAATATATGAATTAGTTGCAATTACGTTTTGCAAAACATTTTACATATTCTCAAATGTGTGTTTTTCAACTCATATAATAATTACTCAAATAAACTTACTTGAAAAAATACTCAACAAACAAAATGAATAAATTATATTATTTTTGAAAATTTAAAATCTTATTCACAATACTACTAATATGTTAAAGTCTATATATCCCGTGCAACGCCCAAGTAATATTCTAGTTAAATGATTAATGCGCTAAACTTTTGTACTTTTCTCACACTCCATAACAGAATCGGATTCTCTACTGGATAATCTAAGCCGTACAAACTGAAATCAAGATTGAAACTAACTAGTGTGATTGAAACTGTATTATGTACGGTAGGAAAGCTAACAGAGGTACAAACGACTAAGTAGTAACAAAGGATTAGGCGAATGCTTTATCAGTTGATTTTCACTAGGAAACTCAGGTCACTAACAATAGCTTCTGGTTAATCAAATAAATACATAATAATGCAAGCAACATAGTTATGGAGCAGTACTTTGATATTATTAAGGCTTGTTTTCTCGCGTCGAGATACTTATATGTCAGAGCTTCTTATTCAAATTGCGTTTGTCATTTTTTTAATCATCCGATTCTTAGGAAAATGGGGTCCTAGTAATATAGTGAACACAAAGGGTAGGAAACTTTTTATCATTGATTTACTTGAGTCCTGCATTGTACTCAACAGTACTAATCAAACAGAACATAAAACTACTAATACAAACACACATAAAACCATTCAGCACTTAGGGTATACATTTATAGTATAGCAAATACCCCAAACAACAGGCTATTTAATTTTCAGTTACTTTGGCATTCTCCTCTTTTGGCAACACTGGCTGCTCTTCCTTGACAATTTCTTCAATCTTAGCCTCTTGTGATTGAGCTTGCTTTACATCTCCTGAGACATCCTGAAGCTGCAATACATTTTGATGTATTGGGAGGAAGCGATTTTCAAAAATTAACCCAAGAAATTGTTAAATAATAGAATTTTGCTAAATACTTACCCCCAAGTTTCTTAAGCTAGAAGTAACATCCTCTTGTTGCTGCTGAAGAGTGGTTCTCAGATCTTGAAATTCCTAGTTTCGATTTTATAAACAAATTTCACACAAGAATTCAATTTGAAAGAGAGCACTAGAGGAACTTTAAAGAAAAAAAAAAACTTACTGCTCTAAGTTGCTCCACTTCGACATTGAGTGTTTTCTTAAGGTCTGACAGCTCCTGCATGAACAAAAATAAACCCATCAAGAGTTGCAAAACTACAAATTTATCACTGGTTTTTACATGAAATAAGTATAAAGGTAAAATAACATTTGATGTAGTTATAAAAGAAGAGTTTAGCTACAATAGTAACCAAAAAATAAACAAGACACAAGAGGATCAAATCATATACTAATCTCTATGAGCTATGACCATTGAACACATTATGAACAACATGAACCCTATCAAAACCTGGCAAAAAAGAAGCCATGGACCATGGATAGTTCTTTCATTATTAATTATTAACAATAGTCAAAGCAAACCATATGACACGTGTCTGTAAATGATAAAAATATTTTTACAGGTTTCTTTTTAGGTGTGCGACTCTGCATGTTAAAAGTCAAAAATAGGTTTCTTTCCAACTAGCTATACATAATGAAAGGTAGAAAATACTTTGGGTCCGTAATCAGTATATATTTAATTCATATTAATGAGTTTTCAATCTAATCCTAGACATGGTCATTATAACACCATAAAATATGCATGGAATTACTATGAAATAAAAAGGACCAAACTTGAAATGGTTGTCATATTTAGGGGGACAAGAAATTAAATATTTCTAATCCCTATACATGAGACTCATTTTCAACTCGGTTTCTACATTTCAGAGTGAAATGTAGAAAGACATTTGAAAAGCAGCAAGGGCTAATTGAATATATGTATAGGGACTAAAACTATATTTTCAATTTGGTTTCTACATTTTCAATTAAATATATGTATAGGGACTAAAACTATATCTCAACCGTTAAAGAAGCTCTTCAGCAAACACGGGCAGCAACAAATTAGAAAAGGACCATATAATGTAAATAAAACTATAACTTTCCTTGGTTCTAGAATCTAGACAACCAAAAATAGATATCCAGAAGACTAGCAAAAATCACTCCTTGTATGAATACATCCCAAGTCCGTATTTGGTGCTGTATAAAATTTAATTGGATAGGATAAAGATAAACTACCCTATCTTGCATGAAATTTTGGCAGCAAACATTTTAGTGTATTTATTATGCGACATCTGGTACAATCCTATTCAACCTGTAGATGTGAGATAAGGCTGAAGATGACAAGCTAAACACTATACTCACTTTGCTCCCATCCAGGCACTACTAAGTAACTACACCATCACTTTGAGTTTCAGTTTAAGAAAACAGTTGTGGAACATGTAACTAAAGCACCCATCCAACTCTAGGAGCCATTAACATTTTTTTAAAGCATTGACTCAACACACTTGATTTTATCCTTCCTGTTTGGAAAGGCTGGCATGCCAAAGAGATTTTTGCAGTTTTAATCTAATCAAATCAAATGCAGTCTTATTCAATATGAACATAACAATGATGAAGATGAAGGCTTTCAAATTAAAGCTTAGAAACTATCCTCTTTGATACAATGATTTGGCATAAGAAATATCTTATGGAGTTAATACTCCAAGCCTGTGTTGTCAATCCTGTGCGATCCCACTATCCCAGTGCGATGGAGGGGCTGGCTGCGACACCACCGACTGGGAGAACGCATTCAACAGTAGCGGCGCTCCCGGCTGCGAAACCCACTATCATTGCAACCCGCTATCCCAACCCGACCTGCTATAGGGCTTTTTCAAAAACGCATGTTTTTTTTTATTCTTCATTAAGGGTATCTGGATCATTTCACACCCACTTAAGGCATAATTTTTTATTATTATAAACCCACAAAGGGGTTGGTTCAGCATCGTGAAAAAGAAATCGTTTTTGTTCTTGCTCTGTTGCCATTGTTCTTTCTCCGCCCCCATATTTTTTTTCTCTATTTTGTTGATTACGATTACTACTGGAACTTGATTTTGATGTTGGATTTTGGTTATAAAGTATGATTACCTCTTTAATTTGGTGAATTTTACTATTTTTGTATACTGTTTGTATTTTATGTTTACTTTATATACTGTTTTTTTGCCTTTGCAATAGCGGTGATCCCGCTATCCCATTTTTACGGTTCGGCGTTCCGCACCGCTATCTGAGACTAACAACATAGCTCCAAGCAAAATAACATAGAAGATGTGGATAAGTATGTGAACCAAATTGTACAACTTGAGAATCTGGGATGCCAATTCTAAGTCAGCATAGTGTTACTGATGGACAGATATACAAAGCAGAGCCAGCACAAAGAAGTATGTGTGACATATAACACATCAGTAACTACATAAGTCTGTACACGCGAAGTAGGAAATAGGTACTCTCCTGATATTTGGTCATAAAATTAGAACAATGATCATACTGATACCAGTTTGTATACCTTAGGTTATGTAATGTGCACCGTAAGGCTTTGTTTGGGAGGTGTATTGGAGGGGAAGGTAAGGTTTCAAAATAAGCTCTCCCCTGCTTGGCAGTTTATTAAAAAACAGAGAAAAGGTTTAGGCATTTATTAAAAAATCCTTCAAAGCCCTATGTTGTTTTCTTATATGGTAATGTTTGGATGGGTGGTATAGGATGGAATAAGTTGGAATGGAATGATACGAGATAACATCCAATTTTTAAAATCTAACTAACCTATTCAATTCCATTTCATTCTATATCACAAATCCGAACATACCCTAAGTTCCCCCAACTAGAGAGGGGTTTGCCCTTCCAAGAGCTTGTTTTTTTTTTCTGAACGGCGCACCGTCATGGTGCCATCATGAGAAGCTTGAAAGCTTAGCTTCACTTAAACGTGCCTCAGGACGTGAGAATGATGTGTTGTACCGCAAATCCAAACATATACCAAGTCCTAACTTAAAGCCCACAACCTAATATATTTAGCTAAAATGCACAACTAAAACGAGTCTTGAATTATAACATTTGCTCTTTAGAAACACCCAAGATACAAAAAGGGAAATCAGTTATAGGAAGCATAAAACTCTAAAGAAAAATGTTGTATTTAGCATATTGAGATTCACGAGCGTCACTTACATCCCGATAGACCTTGACTTGTGTGTCTAATTTTGACCTCCAACCTTGCAAATCCTAGTAATACATCCAAAAAACAAACAAAAGAATCAGTTATAGATAAGAATAGAAACACGCATTCGCGTAGAATTAGTGAGAAAATGATAAAATGTTACCTGTTTCAAACTCTGAATTCTACCGAGAAGTTCCGATCTTGATTCATTTAGTTCCTGAGAACAGTACGTATTACATTTAAATAAATGATGTTTTGATGATTAATTAATAAAAACATGGTAAAATAAGTCCCGTAAAGTACCGCGATTTTAGTGGAAATGGGAGTGATGTTCTCCTTCTGAAAAGAAAAAAACAAAGAGAGAAGAGAAAGAGGTGGTTAATATATATTGAAAATGAAGAATAATATATAATAGAATATCGAAAATGAATTGAAGACGAACAGTGGAGAGAGGGAGTGGAGGAGAAGTTGAATCAGGTGCAGACATTGGGGATCTCGTTGTTTCTAGGGTTTGGTACACAAGACTTCAAATTGGAGCAATGGAGGAACGAAAATACCAACGTTATTATAATTATTAATAAACACACAAGAGAGATAGAGAGATAATGAGTGTGCAACAGACAAGAGAAGAGAGGAGCTCAAATTTGAAAAGTCGATAACCAGTTTCATGATTGGGCGGGATATATATGGCACTCTTTTTTTCTACTCTCTTCTCCAACTAACCATTTTTCCTATTTTTTTTTCCACTTTTACTTATTTCAAAATATTGTATTTTATTAAGAGTAAAATGGAGGAGCACTAGTTTTACACTAAATTTAATAAAAATTATTTATTTTATTACATTTATTGTAAAAGTGAAATGAAAGGTTGTGACGTGGTAAAATACATGAAATGAAAATAAATTTTATGATTAAGTTGATTAACGTCTAGTAATGCTAGGAAATAAAAGACTAAGTTAAAATAAATGTCAAAAGTTAGTAACCATTTTGTGTGACCTATTCACTTTTTTCTAATTCAATGTTCGAAAATATTTGATGTACATACATGCATCTAGTATACACTTTGAATGAGAAATAAATAGAGAGTGATGTAATAGATGTAATATGTTAGTGATATGATAGGAAGATAGAGAAAAAATAAAATGTTGAATGAGTACATATAAATTTAAGATATATATATATATATATATATATATATATATATATATATATATATATATATATATATATATATATATATATATATATCATTATTTCTTAATGTTATTAATGCATTTGAGTTTCAATCGAGAGTATGACATTCCTTAAATTTACGTTTCTGAGATATGTCATGAGACTAATCATACTGTGAATATTTAAAATAAACAGTTAAATAAGTTTGTAGTCCCTATAAAATTTCAAAATTTTGTTTTTAGTTTATATAAATAAATTTCTTCATCTTTAATCCCCAAAAGTTTTTCTAGTTTTGTTCTATATTGCTGTTTTTAATTCAACTCATATTTACCATTCGAATTTGTTAATGATTTTTTCATGCATGTTTAGAACATTACAACAGTTTCCTTAACAAAAATTTATAAATTTTAAAAAATAGATGAATTAAATAAGAGTTTTAAAGTGTCAAAAGCTTAAAAATTCATATTTAATTGATTATTTATTAAAAAAAATCTAAATTTTTGTATGAAATATGTTTTTAATGTTCTAAATATGCATGAAAAAAATCATTCAAATATTTGAATGATAAACGTTAGTTGACTTGAAAACAAAGATTAAAAACAAAAGCAATTTTTTTTTAGGGATTAAAGATTAATAATTCTTTATAAGAACTAAAAATAAATAGTGAAATTTTGTAAAGATTAAAAATTTATTTAACCCTAAATTAAAACATAAACTCCTAATTTTTTCAATATATTGTTTTATTACGATATAACTTTTAATCACTTCTATTCAAGTATAATTGTATTGTCTACACTTACTTTTTTCTCTTTTTTTACTCTCTCATGCTTCTTAGTCTCATACTTCAACTATTGTATGTGTCAAGAATAGGAGAACAAACAACAACTCAAGTCGTAAAAGGGACAAAATTCTCCACCAACCCCAACAGCATCCCAACACCAAAACCAAAATGAAAAAGTACATTACAAGAACAAAATAAGTAGCATAAAATTCCCCTCAAATTTATAAGTACTTGTTCGCATAAAATTCAACATTGAAATCTTTAACTTGAGATTAAAGCACCAACAAGATAAAAGTTTGACACACTTCATCAAATAGTTCAGAGCACATTTTTATTCTTTAAAATAGATAATTTATAGTTGTTTATATAGACCACACATAAGTCAATCATACCACAACAAACCTAAATGAAGCTCCTTTTCTATCAACTAAAAATAAAATAAAATTTGAATGAGAAACTTGATAAGATAAAGCAACATAGATAGAGAAGCAAAGTCCACACATTTCTAAAGAGTTGATACTATAAAAGTAAACGTGAAGAGAATTCTATAACTTCACATCGACCAACATATAACTAAGATTCTCGGGATAAAGTTCTACGTCGGATCAAATTATCCTTCACGAGAAGTTCATCATTCAAAAGTATCAGAGCAAAGAGAAACATATTCACAGCCCCACCTTGTTCCAAGTAAAATCAACAAATGGTTAAGGATTGTCATTAAAAATCTCCATCAACATCTTGTTGGCTCCTTTAAGTGTGTATTCATCATTGTGTTTGTCACTCTACTGTCATTTGTCATACACATTATTCTGCTCATCAACTTTAACCAACAAAAAAAAACATTATTAAAGTAAATCATTTTTTCATTGAAATAATTGTCTACTCCACCACCACTCCAAACCAGCAACCACAATCTCACTCCTCACCATAGTCACTACCAAATCATCTTTACCAGAAATGATACTAAATAACCTATTAAATTTGTCACATAAAATCTCACCATTTTAGACATATTATTAGTAAACCAACTCCCTTATTCACATTCTACCCCATTACAAATGATATAAATATCTTCCACCACAACAACTTTCTACTAGACCCTCTGAAACCCCATTCGATGCTTTAATCTATACTTTATGGGATAACACTTTAAACCGCACCATTCACATAAAATGGGAATATTAAAAGGTCGCAAGTTGTGTATACCAAATCCGCCTAACTCATACTTAAGACACAACTTATCACAATTTATCTAATGGGTCTTATGCGCTTGCTTACTCCGCCACAAAAAAGAATTAAAAAGGGATTCAAATTTAGAAATAGTACTTGGAAGACCCTTGAAAAAAGAGAGTAAATAAATTGACAATGCATATATGACAACTTTAAGAAGAGCAATGTGGCATTCATTGATAAATTCTAACACCTCCACCATGATAGCCTCCTTCCAATTCTTTCGATAACTGGATCCAAGAACGATAATCTCCTTGAATTTTCATTAATCGGTAACCAAAGATATTTTAACAACAACATACCTAACTTACAATTCAAAACTCTCCCCGCTTATTCTATTCAAGAGTAATTTATATTAACACCAATCAAGCTGACTTTAATGAAAATTAACCTTCCATCCAACTACCAGCTCAAAAAGGAGAAAAGTAGTCTTAATCGCTATAATATTTGCTCAGTAATTTTCTCCCACAATCAAAGTGTCATCCATAAAATATCAATGTGACAAAATACATTCATCTTCATTACTAATTGGAACACCACAAAATTGGACATAAGATACCGATGTATAAAGCATAAAGTTATGGCCTTCAACATTGTTGCAAACAAAAAAGAGGAAGAGGACATTGTTGACATAAACCTCGACTCAAATCAAATTCATTAGTCAGACTCCCACTAAGTAAAACCAAAGTGGCATGTTAATTTACGAGCACATTCTAATATCCACCCCTCCATTTGGTTGGGAATTTCATCTTCGATATTACCAAATTGAGATAACCTCACTTCACTTAATTATAATCCTTTTGAAAATGTACCTTAAATATAATATATTGTTTGTTACTTCTCTTTGCCTCATCAAACATTTCATTAGCTATCAAGATTTCGTCTAATATTTGACAACAACTTTTATAAAAAAAAATAGACTAAAATTATGAGATTACCAATCCAATCATTGTTTCAATCTATTTACAAAAACTTTGGACAAAACCTTATACATGCACCCCACCCTTCCTGATCCACCCTCCCTTATACATATATTATGAGATGACACATATATCGTTCCACAACCTCTATTTCTCATAACAATACACTTTCATCCTTAAAATCTAATTGTTTAAATGTTCTACAACCTCTATTTGTCATAACAACACACTTTCATTCTTAAGATCTAATTGTTTAAATGCTCCTCAAACTAATTGACTTGAGAATCGCGATTTCTTCTATGTTTCTAATGTTACTCCCACAATCTACATTTGATTACTTTAAACAAATCTAGTTAAAATCACTGCTTTACAAAATCATGATCCCTCAAAACTAGACGAACACTTCAACATCTATAAATGGTTTAGGGCCCTAGTTAATAACATCATCGCCGTGAATAGTACTGTGCTCACATAAACCATAATTCACACCAATTCTCATGGAAAATCCACAACTAGAATATATTCAATCTACTCATGGAAAATCCATGCAATCGAGTGTACTTAAAACTTCGACCAATCAATAATGGGTGATCCACCAACTATGTATCATCTATATATAAAGAAACAAATTATACTAACACTCTTCTCATATTGACCCTCTCATACTAACACTCTTTGTTTTTCACCTAAAAACAAAGAAATAACTCATGATAAGGTGTGATACAATATACAATCATAGATGAAACCAACTTTTATTTATTTTTTCAATTTATAAAGAAAAGTGAGAAAAAAACACTAAAGTAATAAGTGAGATATGCCCCTTGAAGCATGCATACAAGCAATAATTAGATATGTTTGTGTTTTTTTTATTTTAGAAAAAAGGAACCAAACAAAACAACGGAAACAAGCAAAGATAAAGCAGACCCTCCAACCACAATTGCCGCTCACTTTCACTTTAATAATGCAATTATTTATGTAATTTTTATAAGCATCTTATCTTAATACTCCAATCAAATTCGTTTTTTATAGACACATTATTATTATAGAAAGGAAATATTTGTAGTGTAGATGTAGTAGTTGTAGATTTCGTTTCACACCTAGTCAAACACAAGTCAGTCATACAAATCGATCATGACAGCTAAAAAAGACTTAATACAAACACAATTTGCAGTCACTTTACCACATTATATATTACAAAATTAATTAACTTTTAGACTGAAAATAATGATAAATAAAATAAATATAATATATTGGTAAATCTTTATTTTTTTTAGGAGTAAATCTATAATTCTTTAAATAAATAGATAAGAAAAATATTATACAGGATAATTTTTTTTCAAAAAGTTTGACAAGCCTACGATTCCTTAATTTAATTCTAAAAAAATGATATTTTTGTTATCTTAACAGCAGACAATATAGGTTTTAAAATTTATATAATTATTTAATATAAATCACTCATTTGATTGGGAAAATAATAAAGTTATAAATAAATATTAACATTAAAATATAAAATATTTTAATATTTGCATGTAGATTCTTCTAAAAAGTTAATTATAAAAAAATTAAAAATAAAATAGTTTAAATAAATAAACAAATTAAAAGAAAAATCTCATCAAATTTGATATTATAAATTTATAAGAAAATTGATTTAATTGATAAAAGTTGATTCATAATCTCATAACTACAAAAGTTAATTCTTTTAACATTAGAATCACTTTGATATATAATTTGTTGGTCAGTACTCTTTGAATTTTAAAGACTATTTAAATATACTTTAACATCCAACTTATCTAAACCTTTTTTTTGTTTCAAAAAATTAGAAAGACAAAAAAAAAAAAGTCTAGAAATTGCTAATAACTTGGGCGGTAGTAGATGCAAAACAACCAGACTAAGCTTTCTCTTTCTGTCTCTTGAGTTACGAGTTGACTCAGTTACAGAGAACAATGAGTCAAGAATCGTTCATATACAGCTTTGTAGCTCGTGGAACAATGGTGTTAGGTGAGTACACCGAGTTCACTGGTAACTTCCCTGCCATTGCTACTCAGTGTCTTCAGAAACTACCTTCTTCAAATAACAAGTTCACCTACAACTGTGACCACCACACCTTCAATTTTCTAGTCGAAGATGGTTATGGTAATGTCACACTTGTTTGATCTATTGTTACTTTCTTTTATCTCTGTGTTGTTGTTTGCATTGCATGATGTGAATGAATGGATTGTTTTTGTTTGAACCATAATTGGAATGGAATCTGAATTGCATGTTTTTTTTTAAGTGCTGGATCTGGTTTTGAAATGGATTTGTTGATGAGGGGTTTTGAGTTTGCATAAAGTTTTGATCTTTTGGGTTTTATTAGGCTTTTGAATTGATTTTAATTGGTGGGTTTTGTTTGGTTTTGTGGATTCTTTCCATATTTTGGTGATTCAAGTAAAGAAATAAAGTGACAGTTAAGAGAAATAGAATTTGATTTACTGTGTTCTAAATTCTAATTAAGGTTTCTTAGTCAATTAAGGTAATTTTTTTTTGTGGGGTGCATTTAGATGATGAAACCGGCTAGAAATATACCTTTTTGTAGGAAACCACCGTAATTAGGGTCTTTGGCACTCCAGTGGCTCTACCGATGTCTTTGGTACCCTAGTGGCTCCACCGACGTTGTTAGATGATTCTATTGGTATTACTAATCTCTGCTCGAATGCTTAAGTCGTAGCTTAAGGCACTTCGGTCCTCAGCGACAAACTCAGTGTGGCTTAACCAATTGAGTCACACTGATTAAATAGAAGTATTTGGTTTTGCTTTCTGGTGATTTTTTATTTTATTGTAGTTATACGTTCTTTTTTGGAACACCTCATTTTAATGTCATTTTGTACCCTTGTCTGTCAATAATTAGGGATATTGTTGGGACATCTGATCAAATTTGTCAATCATTTAGATATAGTCATGTGTGAGAAATCTAGGGATGAGAGGGGTAAAGGTTTTAGGCATAGGATAGGTAGAGAGCATACTTTGAAAATAGCTTATCGATTGATTGATAAATGATTGATAAAAGATGCAGAAAATGAATACAAGATGTTCCAAATATAAGATTATTGAGGATTAACAAACTAATTACATGCTAACACTAACTTTTATACTTCTAAATTTTAATACATCATATAGTCTTTAAAAAAGGGTTAATCTTCTGTCAAAATAAAAAGAAATAAGGGTTAATCTTGCGTATGTGAAGTGAAATTGTGTCGAAGCTTCTGAGCCGAGCTTAGGCTGCAATGAAATGGATGGTCAGTTGGTCACTAGGGGTCTTTGTTTACAACTTTTAGGGCAAGTTTAGAAACCCTTTTCAAATAAATTATAATCATCTTCAACTCCTCAATTTTTTTAAAAGATATGAACCTATAAATGTACAAGGGTTCTTTCATAAGCTATGATTCACTGACACTTCGAATTAAAGGCGTGTCCGACACGTGTCAGTGTGTGACACTGACACACATGATTACATTACTTCTATTTTCTTAGATTATTACCGATGTCTAATAGTCTATGTGTTGGTGTTAGTTTTGTGTTTGTGTCTGTGCTTAATAGTTCATAAGTTAGGAACCAAATACTTATCTCAGTTCAGAATTAAAATTTAAGTAAAACAATCTTGACCATTCATGTATGATTCTGTTAAGGTGGAATTATGATGGAAATGATCTTCCTTGTTTATTGACAGATTTCCATATAAAAATGCCGACTTCACATCAAGTTATATAAGTTCCAGCCCTTTTGAGCAGCAAGGGCAATGATCATTCTTATGGTATTTAGTCTGCTGACAAGAGCAAACACCTTTGTATAATCAATACCATGTTTTTGTGCATATCAACCAGCCTTGCTTTCTACTTGTCTACTTGTCCAAGTTCATTTAGCTTAGTCTTGTAAATGCATTTGACACCTATCTTCTTTGATCCTCTAGGCAAGTCAGTTAATTCCCATGTCCCATTCCTTTCAATAGAAGCTATCTCAGCATCCATGGCTTGTCTCCACTTAGCATCTTTCTTTGCAACTTCATAGGTTTCTGGGTCTGCATTATCAATTCCTGCCATGTTAGCTTCTTCCTCATCTGAAAAACCTTGACCACTTTCATAGTCATCAAGCCAGTCTGGAGGCCTTCTGCTTCTACTTTCATTATTATTCATCTCTTGTGCATTTTCAGTCTCTTCTGCACTACTTTCATCATCTTCTTTTGTATCCATGACTTGATCTATTTCTCCCCAATCCAAGTCCACAGCAATTTCTTCTTTATACTTGTTGTCCTACCTCCATCGTTCACCTTTTTCAAAGATTACATCTCTGCTAATTATAATATTCTGTTTAACAGGATCAAACATCCTATACCCCTTTGATTCTTCACTTACTCCAAGCAGTACATACTTGCAACTCTTATTTTCAAGTTTTGTTCTCTTAACATCTGGAACATGAACATGGCCAATGCATCCAAACACCTTAAAGTGTGATACTGAAGGTTTGCTACCACTCCAAGCCTCTTCTGGTGTCTTGTCCTTCACAGCCAAAGTAGGGGACCTGTTCAACAGGATCAAACATCCTATACCCCTTTGATTCTTCACTTACTCCAAGCAGTACATACTTGCAACTCTTATTTTCAAGTTTTGTTCTCTTAACACCTGGAACATGAACATGGCCAATGCATCCAAACACCTTAAAGTGTGATACTGAAGGTTTGCTACCACTCCAAGCCTCTTCTGGTGTCTTGTCCTTCACAGCCAAAGTAGGGGACCTGTTCAGCACATAGATTGTCCAGTTGACAGCTTCTGGCCAAAACTTCTTTGGAATTCCTTTTCCACACAACAAGGATCTCACCATATTCATAATTATTCTATTCTCCCTCTCTGCTACCCTGTTTTTCTGAGGGGTGTATGCAGTGGTAAGCTGTCTCCTTATTCCACAATCTTGACAAAACTGATTGAATTCATTTGATGTGAATTCTCCCTCTCTATTAGTTCTAAGACATTTGACTTTCAAATCAGCCTCCTCATACTCTTAAAACATTTAAAATAATACAAAGCTTCTGATTTTTCATAAAGAAAATAAATCCATGCCTTTCTAGTGAAGTCATCTATAAGACACAAGAAATACCTTTTGTTACTGTTTGAAGAAGGCGTGATAGGCCCACAAATATCAGCATGAATTAGAGCTAACTTCTCCTTAGCTCTCCACTGGCTTTGCTTTGAATCCCTATGCTGCTTTCCCTTCATACATTCTCCACACACTGATTGAATTAGACAGATTTGGAAGTCCTTTTACCATGTCTTTATTCTGTAGGACCTTCAAGGCTTAAGTGTTCATATCTGCAATGCCACAGGTATGACAAGTCTTCACTTGTAGTGTGGAAACAGACATCACTAGATTGAGAAACAGTTTGTGCAGGCAATTTGAACATTTTATTGGAGGCCATGCTTGTTTCCAGGATTAACCCATTTTCTTGGTGATATATCTGCAACTTCCAAGATCTTAATACTACCCTCAGACCCTTTCTTGCAATTGTCCAATGCTCAAAAGATTATTCTTGAGATCAGGCACAAATTAAACATCTGAGATGAGATAAGGCACACCATTCTTGAGTTATTACCAAGTTTCACCACTTGATTGAAAGTCTCATCCAACTTGGCAAACCACATTTTGTTGCCACTCATGTTATTAGAACAACCAGAATCCAAGAACCAAGCATCATCTTTATCTTTCTTGAAATTCAGCATGATTCATGAGCAACATGGTCTCTTTTCTTCATTAAACTCAGCATAATTTGCTTCTTTATCCCAATCTGGACATTCTTGAAATGACCAAGTTTGTGAAATTTGAAGCATTCAACTGTATCACGTTTACTCTTCCTCTCCCCCTTGCACCACCTCTGCCCCTGTTGGCAGACTCAACCTTGTCTTGAGACAGAATCTTCAAAGCCTGCTCCTCACCACGAGGCTTATGAAATTTTTGTTCGTGGACAATCAAAGAACTCTGAAGTTCATAAAGGGAGAGAGTATCTGTATCCTTAGACTCTTCAATAGAGCAAACAATGTAATTGAATTTCTCAGGTAGAGATTTGAGAATCTTTTCAACAATGGTGACATCTTGCATCTTTTCACCACGAATACGCATCTTGTTTGCAACAGCCATAACACGAGAGAAATAGTCAGTAACAGACTCACCAGATTTCGTCTCCATGGTCTCAGTCTTTCCTCGATGCCTGAAGGAACGAACGCTTGACGCGTGCATTTCCTTGGTACTTACGTTTCATAGAATCCAGATCTGTTTGGAGGTGTCTTCCTGCAGAATACTCTCCACAATTGGCCTCTCAATAGCTTGAAACAAGTAATTTTTAGCCTTCAAATCTTTAAGCCTTGATTCATCAATCGTCTTCCTTTGAGCAGCTATAACAACTTCTCCTTCAGCAGGCTCCATGATCCTCGTCTCAATCAAAGACCAATACTCCTTTGATCTAAGAAAATTCTTCATGAGCATACTCCAGTGATCATAATGCCCATCAAATCTGGGTATAGAGGCTTGCACAACCCATTACTTCTGTCCATATTCACCATAATCGTGCAATGAAAAACTGTTACTCTTGATTTTCAGGTAAGGCCTCTTGTTGAGGCTCTGTACCGATTGTTAAGGTGGAATTATGATGGAAATGATATTCCTTGTTTATTGAATGAAAGTACAATGACTTATATAGTCTTTACATGCTTAATAGAAAACTGAATGAAAGCTAACTAACTAACTGCCTAACTGCCACCAGCTCATAAGAAGCTTACAGCCAGCTCTCAACTAGCTGACTGGCTTAGAGCTTGCAAACTGATTCCAAGAACTGGCACTGGCTGATGCTCAACTAACACTAAGCTGGCACAAGCTTACAAAAAGTTTAACAGATTCTGTATAATGTGAAAGTGTTTTTAACTTCTATTGTATGTTGCCTATTTTTGCCTAGATTATAAACATCTAGTTGCTAAACAATAATGTTTCAATGCTTTACATCGGTGCTTTCTATAAATTTCAGCTTACTGTGTTGTTGCCAAAGAATCTGTTAGCAAGCAGATCTCTATCGCATTCCTTGAGCGTGTCAAAGCTGACTTTAAGAAAAGATATGGTGGTGGAAAAGCAGATACAGCTATTGCCAAAAGTCTAAACAAGGAATTTGGGTATACTCATTTTGTTCTAAAATCTTGGTGATTTGTTGCCTGGATAGACAAATTGTATTGTAAGTTTATTAATATGGATGCACAATTGCAGGCCGATTATGAAAGAGCACATGAAGTATATCATTGATCATGCTGAAGAGATTGAAAAGCTATTAAAAGTGAAGGCTCAAGTTTCAGAAGTTAAAAGCATCATGTTAGAAAATATAGACAAGGTACTGTTTGTTCATAATAAGATTTGGATTTTTTCCCCCTTATCTTCAGTCATTTCTACCACAGTTGTCATTATGCATCTTGTACTAACTTATAATCCATTTTTGTGTTCTATCTCAAAGTGAAGTATGCGTTCAGTATGACTCATATTTGTTGATAAGTGGGTAGACGCTTGAGTATAGAGCGTCTGCTTTTGGGCTTGGCCCATTCGTTTGTTTTGATTACGACTAGGAGGGTTGGGGGTGCGGGGAGCGTTGCCTGCCACAGTACGGTTAACGAATAAACTTGTAAACTGGACCTTACTATTTAAACAAAGCTTTGTATTATGTAATGCTAATTTATTGCATAATAGAAAACTACATCATCCACTATGCTGTCGGAGACGTAGGCATAATTGGCTGAATTTCATGATTAACCGTTGTGTTCTTGTGCGTTTATTTATCTGCTTACTTTAAAACTAGAATTGCTACTCTAAAAGTTCACTATCATTTTGTGCCCCTCTCAAAACTTCAAAAAATTTCAAGAATTGAAAATATTAAAGACATACTTGGACAAGCATTATGCATCTATGCTTGCTCCTTCCTCACCCTACCAGTTCTGTTGATTATGACTTGCAATCTCTGTTTAACTATTATTGTTGTAAATCTTGTTAGAGAAACTATTTGCTCCTAATCTGTTATTCTCCTCTGTTTGCCGACAAAAGAAAATTTCATTCCACTGGAAACTTTGAGTGACTAACTTATAACCTATGAAGTTTTGTATAACCATAAAATTTGTTTCCTTGCATTGTCTTATTTGTATGTGTTACCAAAGCTCTGCTTAAATGCCTTATTTTAAGTTTTATTTAAGCTGGGTTCATTTATTTTGATGCTAGACATGACAGTACATATATACTTAAACATCTTTATTTTCATCATTTATATTTTCAGGCTATTGATAGAGGAGAAAATTTAACTATTCTTTCAGACAAGACTGAGACACTGCGCTCACAGGTACGTCGACTAAGGTTAGACAACATTGTTTTTGAAACTTATGCTATCTAATGCTAATATTTTTTCCTAATTTTCAGGCTCAAGATTTCAGAAAGCAAGGAACACAGGTTCGTCGGAAGATGTGGTATCAGAACATGAAAATTAAATTGGTTGTTCTCGGTATTCTATTGTTTTTGGTCCTGGTTATCTGGCTCTCAATTTGTGGTGGATTTGATTGTTCAAATTAGCATTAATTGAAACTTTACAAATCAGGTTTTTCTTATAGGAGTTTTATAACTACAGATTGACGGTATTCATTAGTTTTACACCGATGTCTAATCATATTTTACCATGTCATAGTATAACTTACAATTTTTTCTGATGGCATCAATGAAGATGGTGAAAATATGATTGGACAATTATGTAAAATTTTTGTATACCGTTGGTTTATAGTTATGTTTTTATTTATAAATGATGTTTTAAGTGGGCAATTTAGAAGAAAATCAACCAGCAGGGACAGTTTCACAATTGTAAAAAAATTTCCTACCTTGTTGCTGGTGGATAAATTAATGTGTTATTGGAAATTGTTGAGTAGAGGGAAAGGGTCTACCAGTGTATCCTGCGATGGACTGTTTGATCTATACAATCAGTACAGTTGTACTTTTTTCTTAGTTTTTACTTTTTAGCATACAAAAATGGACAAATTCTAAGGTGGACTAGTCGACCGTGGACCAATGTTTAAAAGTTATTTGAAAGACTATCGACGTTCGACAACACTCTTTACGTTTAAAACAATGACTTATTGACATGGACTTGACGAGTTGTGTTTCAAGGGATAATTCGTTTTTCTTTATTTTTATATTGATCGCGTCATTGTCTTATCCATAAAGTATAACATGACCGTTTTGAGGAGTGTCGTGGATATTCTTTAAAGTTTCAAGTAATTTTTAAGTATTAATTCACCGAAATATTTGCCTACAAAAATGTTGATACAGTACAGGATTGGGTAGAAAGGAGTGCAATTTTCCACGAGCTACATGGAAAATCATGACATGCCACTGGTATGATATCAAACATACACTTCATTCTATCCAATACCACCAATCCAAAACATACAAGTTGGGGTTGGAAAAAGGCCAAAAGGTCTTCCCATAACACCATTAAACTTGCAAGTTGAAGTGGTCTTGTGATATGAGTTCTAACTAAACTATATGTGTATATGGCCAAAAGGTCTTCCCATAACACCATTAAACTTGCAAGTTGAAGTGGTCTTGTGATATGAGTTCTAACTAAACTATATGTGCATATACGCTCACTTAGATCAACGTGGATTTTATAATTGGTTGAATTAAATGGATTTTATTAAATGTATGTCTACATGATTTAGTGAGATTTATTTGAATTTCAGTCAATTAGAAATTGTGTTTTAAAGAGTATATTAGAGAATGTATTGATAACTCTTTTCTATAGTCTAATGAATTGCCATTCAACCATGGGTTATTAAGTTTGACGAACTAAAGAGCTTCATATTAATTTTTGAATGGATAAGTCCATGTAAAACTCACTAAATAAACAACAAAAGAATTTGTGATATATAAATCCACATCAGGAATTCAATGGAAAGGGTTGATAATAATTTTGTAAAAAGCGGAAATTATAAACAAAAGGCTTTGATCAAACATTAAGATAAAAGAAATGAGATCCACTTATTCATTGTCGAAAGATTTTTACAATGTTATAGCCTAATATTCAATAAACCCGAGATTACAATTTGTTGACATTTGAACATATATAACTCCTTACCTTGTCGAGTTTGAATATATGTTAATAGGGGAATGTAGAAACTCCATTGTTAGGGTTTGCAGAGCTTGAATTTGGGGTTATTGTATATGAAATGTATGGTTTTTTCTTTTTTTTCAATTGCTTGTGCAGTTAAATTGAAAGATAACATCTTCAAAGTAAAGTCCGATCAAATCTTAGAAGTTGGGTTGAGATTAAGGTTATGTTTCTTTAAGATTTTTTTAGTATTTTATTTTTTGTTATAATATTTTTTAAAAAAATTTAAATTGAAAATTGGTTTAAATAGTTTATCTTAAAATATTACTATTTAAGTATTTCATTTATTTGCTACCACTTTTTTTGAATAGTAAACTTTTTATGAATATTTTATAAGAATTATTTTTTTGACCGGTAGCTAATAAATAATGAATTTAAAACAACTTATACTATTTTTAAGTAAATGTTATAAAAATTGTTTTTAAAAATATAAAATTAAAATTGTTTTTTTTTAAATCTTAAATGAACAGGCTCTAAATCAACTCTTCAAAATTGATCTGTAAGATGAAATATGAATTTTTTCCATTTATAGGGCCCGTTTGATGGACCGAATAGGATAGACACATGATATGATAAGGAGCAGGGTAGACAGATAGGATATGGGTAGGATAAAGAGTTATCATGTCCTGTGTTTGACGTGCACATGATAACAAACTTGATAAAATTAGTTTATCCTATTCAGTGTTTGATACACAACAGATAACAAGATGATATGATTTATATTTTGATAAAATGATAAATTTGTCCTTATAATCTATTTAATTTTTTTCTTTTAAAATAACATTCATATAATTTTTTATAAATACACAAAAATGCTAAAAAATGTAAATAATTTATGAAGTAATTTTATATACTTGAAAAAATTGTGATTTCTCTGCCAGTCACAATTGAAGAATGACTCACTATCATAAAAATTATGATTTATCTATCTATCACAATTGAAGAATGACTCACTAACATAAAAATGTAAATAATTTATGAAGTAATTTTATATACTTGAAAAAATTGTGATTTCTCTATCTACCACAATTGAAGAATGACTTAGAGTTTGTTTGATTCAAATCCCAAAAACTCTATTTAAGTATTTTAAAATTTAAAACCTAAACAATTTGTTTGGATTAGTTGTTTTTAAAAACTATTTTTAATATTATACTTTTTAAAACTAAAAAAAACAAAACAGATAAATGATGTTTTACTTTTTATTTTTCAGTTTTTTTAATTCTCTAGTCAAAGACTGTTTTAAAAAATTAAAGTTAGCAAACAAATTTTTTTAAATTTTCTTTTTAAAAATAATTTTTTAAAATTTATTTATAAAATAGTTTTCAAAAACTAAAAAGTAAAACACAATCAAACAAGCCCTTACTATCATAACATTAGAAAATAATTATTATTTTTCATCAATTTTTTTTATATTGTTATAGAATAAAATAAATAAAAAAACAATCAAAAACATAAAAAAGAAATCAATTTAAATTATGGCAAATATAAAAAAAATGGAAGAGTGCCAAAAAATAAAAAATGGAAGAGTGTCAGACAGACTCGAACACGACTTGATGAGATTAGAGGAATAGAGAAACGCGAACAATGATATCCGGTTGAGAACGGATTATTTTAACCCACCTCAAATTAAGGATAACAAAATGCGGTTGCAACCTGATTATTTAAAATTTTTGATTACCGTATCATATCCGATTGCTGCATTGGGAAGGGATATGGTACCTGTATCGTATCCTGTCTCTTTATTCTGTCCATCAAACCGGCCCATAAACACCGTGTGTAAAACATAACTCATCTCATATGCAAACAATATTAATTGAAATTTATTAACTACGTAAGGTTAGTCACATAGCATTGAGTTGCTTAGATTTATGAGATTTGTTTTATACATTTTATAAGGAGAAATTGTATATTTTTACTCAATTTTATCATTCATATATTTTTGAGGTTCATCTAGGAGAATTTAACCGATCAGTCAATGAAAAAAAATTATTTTAGATTGTACCCTATTGTTATACTTATGCTTTAAAATATCAATTTTACCCTTTTTCATTTTTACTATTTTACAAATTCATTGAACTTTTTGTTTTTCACCATTTAAATTATTTTGGGATAACTAATCCAATTTTTCCGACACGCAAAAGTTTTTTGAAAATTTCTTGAAAACTTAATTTATGTTCTTCGGTATAGAAATTTATCGTAAAATTCATATAAAATTCATCAAAAACTATCAAGAAACTTTTTATAAGTTTCTCAGTACAGAGAATAAAACAGAAACTATCGAAAAACTTTTCACAAGTTTTTTTGGTATATTTTTTTGTACCGGAAAACTTGTGAAATACTTTTCAGGTACACATCCTTTTTTTTGAAAAAAAGTTATTTGTAAATTATTTAACTTGTTTATATCATTTTTAACAAATATAGATAAACCACTACTATTATGTGATAAAACATGCTTAGATACTACCAATATTTTTGCCATTGATCATGTATGAATAATTATAATTAATATTTATATTGTAAAAACTATTATTGTGATTAATTATTATAATTTATTTTAGATATTTGATACACATGAAGCTATTGTGAATTGGGCTAGGGAGATTGGTATTAAAAACAAAGTGAGTATTATCATCATTAGATCGGATAAAGAGATTAGAGAGAGGAAAAATGAATAAATTAATACTAAGTTGTGAAAAATGAGGAAAATACAAACGTGATGGACTATTAAAGTAATTTGTGGAGTTCACAACCATGTATTACTTGATCACTTGATTATGGACATAACATACAAAACCAATAAATACATAATGTCATTACTTGAAATTGTTGGTACGACGTCACCATAAATGACAACTCTAGTTGGATTTGCTTATTTGGAATGTGAGCGTGAAAGAAAACTTTTTTTGGACATTAGATAGGTTACTAAACTGTTTCTTAAACAAAATAAATTTTCTCATGTAATTGTGACCGATATAGATCTTGCTTTGATGAAAGCAGTTGATATTGTATTTCCACATGTTGTTAATTTGCTTTGTCGATTTGATATCGACAAAAATATTGGAGCAAAATGCAAGCAGTATGTCTTGAAAGATAAGCAAGAGTTAATACTAAATATGTGGAAATACATTATGTATTACAATGTTGAAAACGAAAACATCATGCGCTTGCACATATTTGAGCTAGTATGGTTGACTCCTCACATGAAAATGTTTGTTGAAGCATGGACTAAACGGGTGATGCATTTCGGGAACACAATGACTAATATGTATGTCACATCACTATAAAACTTCAAGTTTGTAATTTTAGTATATGTTGTTGAAAGGCTTCATAGTGACAATTTACGAATTCATGTTGTTGAATTGCTTCACGTGTAAAATGTTGGAAGACTATGAACAACATGATAAGATTGCAACTTAAAAAAATCAGGGGCATGTTTTAGAAAAGTTTATATGATAAAGAACATAAATACAAAAATCCATTTTACCAAAGATTTAAACATGAGGTGTGAGCTCACCCCAGACTCAGAAGATGGATCATAGTTGGATATGTGTAATGAGATAGATTCATTGTGGAAACGCTTTCGGTCATTCGATGTTATAGGAAAAAGAGTGTTGAATAGTAAGGTGCGTTAACTTGTTTTTCCAACTACAAATTCAATGTGTCCACCACTAGAAAAAGTTAAACCGAAGGACGGGTGAAGAAGACTATGTGTAAAGAGCTGAAAGGATACAATGTGTATCAAGACCCTTCTTACTTTGAGCATGATATTGCAAAACATCCTGATTCTCAACCATCTCAATCATCAAAGAAGAGATCAGTTATCAAAGAAACAACCCCCTCAATACTCGATGAAACAACCATCTCAAACCTCAATGAAGAAACCATTTTAATCCTCAATACATCTGTTCTCGAGACAATTTCGTGATGTTATTCAACAATACACTGATGACATACTTAATATGATAGTTGATGGAAATTATGCCTATCAGGCAATTGGATTATTGCTTGGGCATGATGAGGAGTCTTGATCTTTGGTCCGCCATAGTTGGGACTATGAGATTACTTCTCATATAAGTCCATATGATGGTTTGTTCCCATGACACATTAAAGAAGTCAATATTCTTTAAAGATAACAAGTTTGGATATTCAACCCCTAGATAAATGGATGTTCATACCAAATATAAGTTACATGATAGAGACAAACATAATGTTATTTTAGTCATGTTTGGTCACACATTCTATATGACTTTTTTTTTTCCTATGAGGGGTTCACGTTCAGGATTAACAACAAATGACTATATTATATGGTTTTGCTGACCGAGATCATTGGGTTCAGATAAAATGATATTATTATTTTCTTAAGTAATACTTATTTTTTCAAATAATAACCTTAATTATTATTTCAACCGATTTTGTAGTTAAGGAGGAAATATGGGTTTCCAATGTCAAACATTGCACCAAATTGGAAGAAATTTTATACTGATAAGATAACTTCTTAGGCAATAACATATACATGACATGTACAACAATGAACGTATTTATTAGGGTATAGGGCATACGTTAGACGCGATTTACCGAAAGAACTCGTAGATGTCATGTCATTAGATAAAAATTGATTTTGTATGGTTGAGACTACACCGACACATTTTATATGGTCAAGATTGCACTGTCACATTTTGTATGGACACAATACTTTAAAACTTATATAAAATCACTTGTTATGTTTTATTATATCCTTGCTATGTCTTTAATAATCTTTGAATAATAATAGTAGATATTAACATGCTACCAATAATAATAAGTTCAAACTCTAAATATAAATAACGACAACGATGTTCATCAGAAATAACATTAAAAACTACTAACTAGTGTCATCGTGCGCTAAATGTAAAGCTCTATAAAAATAACTATACATGTCATCGTCTGGGTCGACCCATGTACTTCTGACCACCGCTGTATAAGATCGCCCACCTGTTGTAGGGTAGATGGTTGTGAACCAAAAGATTCTACAATGGTGGTCGCGACATCAAAATCTAGAACATGAGGTACACCATCTGGCTGCACTAAATGTGGATGAGATACCCTCACTCCAAATATCCATTCTTGCACTCTGATGGATATGTAGTTGGATGTATCCTATGATACAACTCAGTGATAGGACTCAAATATCCCATCCACCTCACATCTACATCGGATAATCTATCAAGAACTAGAGGTGGCGGTGGTGTAATATGTCGAATAAGACAAACTGTCTCAAACACCTGTCTTACAAATACGTCATTAATGTATTGTACAATCGAAGGTGACCTGTGTATAACATGATATCATCGAAGGGAACAATGTCTCTATGATTCTCTCATTGTCTCCAGACGACGTTAGTAAATGTCAGTGCATCAATCATTTGTCTTTACTCAGGGATTTTGTGTTTCCTTTGTTTATAGCTCAATTTATTCATTATGGTAATGCACTCCATGTTGGCGTCTAAGTCTCTTTTTTAAGAAATATTTAAAAAATATTCGTAAATCCAATACTGTTACAAATAAAAAAAATTAATGATAATGATAATCATAAAAATTAATAAATAATAATCATAAAAATTTGTATAAAATAATACTTGCATTAGAGACATATATTCAGCTCAATTTCTTTATATCGTAACAAATGCCATTTGAGAGGTAGTCATAAAACACTATGAGTGCAGTAGGACCCAAGCGTACCTACCGATACCTTCAAAATCTATGAATAGCGGAAGGTACTTCACATCAACTAATGTATGGTTTTAATCTACGATAATAATACTCACTACCAAAATTCAGCAAGTATGCCTTGACAACATAATCAAATCTCTTTGCAAAACATTGTCTTTTGAAGACCTCTTTCAACCAATTCAACCTGTAGTGCACATCTCTTGTCTTTTTAGTTTTGTCTCATATCTCAGCAGCAGACATCCCTAATAAATTAATAACAAGATTACATGTCATAACTTTATCTAGGTCGGATGGTGGAGTGTAGAACTCACCCTTAATGCGAATGCCTAATAGGTTGGCAACGTCACCAAATGAAATGTGAAATGACGAAGTCTCAGGGTGCCATCTGTCCCCAAAATGAGGCTGTTGTTGATCAGCTTCAGACTACCCGTTGTAGTAGGGCTAATCCAAACAAATTGACCCACGTCTTTGTATCTTGCGGGAGTACTTGCGGAATAAATTGTTGCAGCTTCTTAACATGAACAACTATCTTTAGCATCAGTCGTTTTTGCATACAAATAAAATTTATGTAATTAAATCATAATATAGAACAAAAATAGTAATTAATTTAAATATTTTAAATGCACCATAAAAAATTAAAAATCAAAGTAACTAGCATACTTGGCCAAACCATGCTCTGCCATCAACATAATACCGATATCGTGTAAGGACAAACATACATACGATCCGCCAAGTTACTGGGTAAACTCCAATTTCTGTTGTACATATTCCTCTTGATGCATATGGTCTTCATCCCTCTCTGGCAGTAAAACCCCCTCCACATGCTTCTCCTCCTTCTGTATAGCCTCATGTACATATGTCGCTTGTATAGACTCCTCAATCATAAGCATATTACCCTACTCTCCATCACTATCCTCCTCCACTATAAATCGACGTTTCCTCCGGGATGACGTGGGGTCAAATCCTTGCTGGAATAAGATCCTTCAAAGATGATGAAGTATCCGCATCGCGTGTCTGCTTTACTATTTTGTCCTCTCGTCCTCTAGCTCCAGCACCCACTGAAGATAAACAAATTAAAAAAATATGAAAAATATATTTTTTAGAAAACTTGAGGGTTTCAGGTTTCTCAAAACAAGTTGTGTACTGAAAAACTTAAAACAAGTTTTACGGTAAATTAGAAAATTTGGTCGCTCACTTTTTTTTTTATCAAAAAACATAAATGATATTGTGAATAAAAATAATTTTTTTTAATATTTATATGAGAGAAAAATGAAATTTCATTAGATTTAGAATATAGGAGTATAATTGAGGGGATACGAGTAAAATTTTCCATTGAAAAATAGCATCCTAGCCCATTCAAAAATGCAATGGGCTTCAAGTACTGCACCATTCCGTTATTGATTGGTGAGACCGCAAGGTAGGTATGCATGGAATTACCCTTTTATTGACTTTTAGTTTCTTATATGATTAACCAACCATATTATCTCCAAAAAGGTGGGGGGTGGTAGATAAGGCTCTTATCCTTGAGTTGATTTTGTGACTTTGTCAATTGGTTGAGAAGGGTTTTGTTGGATAGGGCATTGAAGATCCTAATGATCCAATTCCAACAAAAGGGACAGACATTGCTTGGTCCAATTAATAATACATGGTCGTATATATGTGTAATATTTTTGAAAATAATATTTTTCAGGTACGGCAGATTTTCAAAGTAGATAGATACCAAAGAAAGATTCTTCCTTCATGACCGAATATGGAATGTATTACTAGCGTTTCAAATAATTTTTATTAAATACATTAATTTTTTTTGTGTTGATTTAACTATATTTTTTTATTTAAGATTAGAAAGAAAAACATAAAAAATAATATGAATTACATGATTGAAACAAATCTGAACAAATATGACAATTAAACAAATCTAATTACAGTTTAATTTGTAGCATGTTTGAAACTATAAATGAATTATACAAGAATAGTGTCCTAACTATTTTATCCAATAAATTTAATCTTTGTTTTATTGTCATTTTATTGTTTTAACCATCAAAATATTTGTTTATTTGATATTTTAGCTAATTAAACTAATTAATTAAGGAATATTTAAAATCAATCATTGTACGATTTTATATAATTTCACACTTACAATTTATTGCAACACCGAACAAGAGTGACAGAAAACATGATTACAAAGTTCCATTTGTCACCCGAAAATCAAATTTCTCATGTACATACTAATTAAAGAAAATCAAAGAATCAAATGACGAAGAGAACCAAGTTAATGGATGCATGTGAGTTTAAGTATCAATCGACACCTTAGATTTTTTTCTTACTCAATGATGTCAGAGTTGATCCAACACTTACAGCAAATTGTAACACGATATATAAAACGTATTTTTTATATTTTAAATAATATTATTAAATTAATATAATTGATGTTATATAATATTTTTTTTTCAATTGATTTAATATTAATATTAAATTTTAAAATAATTTATATGTTTTAATGTTAAAAATATTAAAATATGAGGTCTTTTTATTGAGTAAAATCTTTTTGGACCTTTTGATAAAATAAAAATTTTATTTTTCATAGAAGCTTAAAGTGGTTAGTTTAGGGCTTTAACCTCGAATTGACCTTGAATCATCCAAATCAAATTTTAGTATGATATATATGTTGCCTACAAGAATCACTCGAAGAAAACTTATGAATTGAAGAACAAAATTGTGAATATATATTAGTGGGATCGGCTCAAGGGTATGATCACCAAAACAACTGTACTTTAAAAATAAATAAGATTTTATTTATTAAAAAGACTTCTAAAAAATTATGTCTTTAATAAAAATGTCTCTAAAAAATTGTGTACTTAATAAAAAAACTTCATATTCTAATATTTTCAAATATAAAAATAATAAAATTTTATCTAAAAATAATATTATCTCAACAAATTTTAAATTAATCGGTTTGATTATCTATTAAAAAAAATATATTATACAAAATCAATTATATTAATTTAATAAATGATTTTTATATTCTAAAACATCTAAAAAAAGTTTTCATAAATAATTTAGTAATTTTACTAAAATGTTATTATAGACTATAAAATTGTTCATATTTAAATTTGTCTCAAGCATTTGTATGTCTTGGGTTGGTTCTTTGTATTAGCACACAAGTTTTTTTTTTTTTTTTTTGAAAAAGTCAAAAAATGTATAAATGAACACTCTATTATTAGCACAAGGAGTGCCACAAATAGGAATAAAGGTACAAAACTCTATTATTAGCACAAGGAGTGCCACAAATAGGAATAAAGGTACAAAAGTACAAATATAACACACTAGATTTCAAAAGGACCCCAAACTCAAACAAAATTTCCACCAAGAGGTGAGAAAGCCACACACACCTACCCGATACAAATCAAAAGAATAGACCATCGTTGGTCTAATTTCACACTAAATTCTTTCACTATTCCTTTTCTCCACCACCAAAACAAAATTTTAACATTTTCTACCACATGACACAAATCGAAGTCAACATTGTTAAAAATAACATTATTCCTAGCACACTAGATAGACCAAACACATGTAATCCAGATAATTATAAACTTGTCGCACCAACTTATCTCCCAGTACTAATTTAGAAAACATTGAAACGTGTTATTGTATCTGCATAGGACCTGCTACATGAACTCCGAGCCACTGAAATATATGATGCCACACGCTCCCAAATAACAAATACTCCAAAAACAAATAATAAGAAGACTTCCCCCTCCCGTACCCTCTGAACAATTACAAGTGTTTGGAAAAATAGCACATCGCCTCACTAAATTTGACTTTGACAACAAACGACCTGCTTAACAATTTCCATACAAACAACAACTGTTATTTTTGAGTTTCGAAAAACTGTTTAAAAATCACAATTTATGCCACCGAAGATATTACTGTGTTGAGTCGCGGACTAAGTCGCTCTCTTTAAGACGTTTCGCGGCACTGCCCAAATTGTGCAAGGCAGACTATCAACCACGAAGTCCCCAGGATAAAACAGCCCAGATTCACTGTATCGGAGTTCCACTACACCGTAGAAAACCGTTCTAGAATTACACCCTCAATATGGCAGTTAAAGTCATTCTCAATATGACGATAAAAGTCACTCGCAATATGGTACTATGACCACTCATAAATCAAAAGGACTACGACATACAAACTACTCTAAAAACGAAGGAACTACGGCATAACAACCGCTCTAAAAACCGAAGGGAATGCGGCATAACAACCGCTCAAAAAACCGAAGGAACTGCGGCATAATAACCGCTCTAAAAACCAAAGGGACTGCAGCATAATAACCGCTCTAAAAACCAAAGGGACTGCGGCATAATAACCACTCTTAAAACCAAAGGGACAGAAAGAAAGGGGAGAAATGACTCGAAAATAAGCGAGCAAAATAAAAGAGAGAGAAAAGAGAAAGTTGGGAAAAACATCCAACTTTTGTGTGCTTTTCACAATATATTGAAACTCATTATATAGTGATGGAAGCAAACTCACATATGATTTCTAAGCAATGTGGGACTTTAGCATATTAAGAGTTCGAAACTACTCAATATAAAAGAGTATTCCAATGTGGGACTAAAAAAATTCTTTCCAATGTGGGACTTCAACATATTTTTAAATTCACACAATATGTTCCAACAACAACACCTTCATGGAATCATCTTCTTCCAACATATGCGAGCATATAGATATAAATTAAAGTTGACCGTTGAAGAGAGCACCTTTTATATATATATATATATGCCTTTGGCTGTATACTCAATATTATGATCACTGCGCCAACTCTATCGATCAAGTATGTTCTCTTGCAAACTAAAATTAACCAACATAGCAATACATTGACCTAACAATCCCTCCCATTGAAACAACTACAAGTTAATATTTACATCACCCTCCCACACAAATGACACTCATACACCCTGCACCACTATACTACATATTACATATAATATTAATCAAAAGACAAACCTATGCACAAAATACTTAGATTAATGTGACTAACAATCATGTAGACATGTTTAGTCACACTAATCAAAAATCAAATCAAACACACGGCTTAGAAGCAAAACCAAAAGAATTCAAATTACATGTCATGCATAGGGATTGTTGTTAATTAGTTGACTACATCATCATATCCCTAACTTCAAAGTTGTTCTTGTTCTTGACAACGATGTCATACATGTGCATGGACTTGAACTTGTTGAAATCCCTAGGGAGAGAAATAAGGTGAACGGTGGAGCGTTTATGGAATTGAAGAAGGTCAGGGTCATCATAGTAACGCTCCCACCCTAATGAACTAAGCTTGTGGTCTAAAACCGCATAAGAGGTTATAATCTCATTGCTTGCGGTATGAACCAACACCTTGCGTCTTCCACCGGACCCGTGGCGGCCGCCTTCCATTGCCTCTGCACCGTCCACGAGGCGCACCACGCCGTTCTTGAATACCCAAACCCCGGACATTCTTGGATTGAAACAAGAGGAACAAAAAAGAAGAAACAAGAAATATTATAGTTTGTGTGTGTTGTGTATTTTATTTTTAAGGTTTTGTGAGTTGGTGTAGAGATGAGTGTGCAATGATAGTTAAGGATGGGTGAATGGGGTATTTATACATGAAATGATGGGTGATAATTAATGCTATCAATTTTAAATTTTTATTTATAGATGATATATAGAGGAATCAAGATTCCTCTTTTATTTTTTATTTTTGGGTAAAAATGGGATTCGGTACACTAGAGTTTAAAATATTCACATACGTTTCGCACCAATTATTTACGTTAGACTCCAGTAATGAAATTAATCAAATGTCGGTCTAATTAATAAGAATATAATTAATACTCAAGAATAATGTGGTATGTATATATAACTGTTTAAATATCATGAGGACTTAATTGTAGAGCTTCCGATCAAAACTCAATTCACCTAGAATATTTGTAAAATAGAAATTAGTATGAATATTTGGATGTGAGTACAGCTAAGGTGGACCTAGATGGAGAGAGTAATGAGCAAAATATGTACATTTGAAGAAATTAAGGGTGTTTTGGGTGTTACATTTTATTTGCTTTGGTCTTAATCGGAATGGGGTTGAGGGGGTGTTGATTCTCTTAACAATTTGCGGAGTCCAAAGTATTGTTACCCCACTTTAGAGAATCTTTGTTTTGTTTTGAGGAGAATAATTTATTATAGAACAAAGTTTGAGAGAGTTAACACATGCAAACGAATTATAGTAAGGTCATTGATTAATTGGAAGAGAATAATGAGGTTGGCAAACTTTAATCTAAACTAGCAATGCATATTTGTATATTAATGGTTAAGAAAAATATAACGTGGAGAAGTATAATTTGGATATGATGTAGTTAATGGAATAAATTTATTTGAGTATAGAAAGGAGGATGCTCATGGCACTCTAAACTTAAATGAATAATATGCTCTTTTTAAAAAGTTTTCTTATATTGGTTTGTGGGGGATTTGGATATATATTATCAAGAAATACATATATATAATGTGGGTGGGGACCAAAGATATGAAAGGAACATATCTCAATTAATGTTGGTCGTTAATTAGGTGTTGGAAATAGCAATGTTGATTTTCATTAGGACATACATGTGTATGGGGATTCTATCAACCATATATAAACCATATCCTTTGCAAGAGAAAAATAAGGTTACTCATCTTTAATTTACGATTTTTAGTACTTATAATATCTACAAAACTCCCTAGTCATATGGTGATTCAAGTAAATTAACTAATCTTCCCCAAACGGGTATACAAAAGATAGATAGACTAATATCACCTATTAAAAAATGTTTAGATTAAATGACACATATATCTTTCAGATTTATTAGAAATCTTGAGTTTGAGCTCTAAGAATATAGCAAATTGAAAATCTTGACAAGAGAATTTGGTGTTCCTCAAATCTCTAATAAGTTGAACTTCTGAAGAAAAGCATAATTATATATGTAAAAGTATTTTATGCTTTATTTTTTTTAATTCTCTAGCATAAATTCTATATTTTTTAAGCAGTACTCTTTTAATGTTCATCTCATAGTAAATAGCATATAATTATATAACCATGCAAGATGACTCTTGTAGTACCATGCATTAATTTTTTATTTTTTATTCTTTTGACTCATAGTACCATGCATTAATGTTATGCGTATATCAGGGT
>JBBPBP010000002.1:9390343-9421407 GCA_037974735.1 Cicer chorassanicum
TTTATATCATTAATAATTGAGTGACATAATTAAATATTATATATATTACATACACTCATTACAATAAAAACTACTTTTACATTTTAAGGTTAATAAATGATAAATTTAAGGTTAAAACTTGCATTTTTGGAGACAAAGTTTACAAACTTTAGTATTAAATTGGTTGTGTGGTGACAAAAAATAACTTTGAATAAATTGATTTTGTAATTATGTTTTAGTTAAAAGTGAGTTGAATGTAAAATTATTTATGTTTGGATATATTTAAGTAAAAGTGAGTTGAACGATAATTTTCAACGTTAAAATCATATTTGGACTCATAAGCTACAAATCTTAACTTTAAGATATATTAATTATGAAAGTAAAATAAATTATATTTTATGACACCAAAACATGTTAAAATCAGTTTTATGAAGGTTGAAAAAACACAAGAAATGTGGGATTTGAATTGTGTTTTACAGTTTTTAATACTTTCTTTGAAAAACTTGGTAATTGAAAAGCTCAGAATGAATAAATAGATGAAAGAAGTAAATCACACATAAATTTATACTGGTTTACCACCAAATCGATAGCTACGTTCAGTACATTCACCCAAAAGGATTTTCTCAATTAATTCAAACTGAATTACAACACTTAACCTCAACCAATTAAGTATTCTTTCAGTTTGCACCTACAAATCGTTGAGGAAAAACAACCACTACCGGACTAGATTACAAAGGAATGAGATTGAGTTTTTCTGAAATCTCTCTCCCAAGGGTTTGTTTACAATGTATTACTTTCAAATTTTTCTTTCTCAACACTTAGATAAATTTTGAATGATTGTAGAATGTTGTAGTGCTTGTTGTGTTGCGTGTAATTGTGGTGTGTTCTCTACTTTTTCTTAATTAAGGAAGCATATCCATTTTATAGAGTTCTTCATGGTAAAGTCTATGTTCTTTAGGTAAGGCATGTGTACTTTCTTTCAGAGATACAACTTGTATCTTAATGGGTTTCAGCAATTGAACCGTTGAAGATAATTTTATCCGTTAAGGTCAGAACTGAATCTCAAAAATCATTCCTCATAACTTGAATAGGAATAGAAAAAGCAGAGGGTACAAGATCAGATGATAGGATAATCAAAGCACTGCCTTACAAATCATTTGAGCTTGCAAATTTTGGATGATAATCAAAGGAATCACAAAGCTTGTCTTCTCAGAGGATTAACTGTCATTAGTTAATTTTCTTTCATAAGAACATTGACTTCTTCATAGTCGTTAACTTTTTCAGAGTTGTTGACTTTTTCATAGTCGTCGATTTTTTCGGAGCCATTGACTTCTTCCTAAACGTTGATTGAGCATTGACTTTCTCATAGGCAAACGAATAAGACGCTTGCTTGCATCTCCAGAGGCTACTAAGTTAGACACTTGCTTGTTTCTTCAGAGGCAACTGAGTCAAACATTTACTTGCTTCTTCAAAGGCAACTAAGTCAGACGTTTGCTTGCTTCTTCAGAGACAACTGAATCAGACACTTGCTTGTACCAATAGAGACATGTATCACTCGACTTAGAAATGTAAAACATAGAATGGGAGTCTTGGTGTTCCTTTGTATTGATATGAAAATCATATGATATAACATAATATCCTACACAAACAAATGATCTTGAAACTACACAATTAAAACATTATTGCATTAAATTATTCCCACAAAATGTCTTTTGTTATTATCAAAACAAGATTATGATTTGTTCTTCAAGCTTTATTGGTTCTATCAATCTTCCCATTTTTTATGATGACAAATCATCTATTTTGTTAACAATTTAATAATAAAAAATAAATCATAATTCACAAGGTTCCCCCTAACTCTAAGCATATTTAACTATAAGAGTGCCGAGTAATATTCAGACTTCTCTCAAAATCTATTCTCCCTATTTTTGAAAGTACTAAATCAGAGTATTCCTTTTAAAATTGTTCTGAAAATCTATTATCCCCCTTTTGTCACTAACAAAAAAAAAACTTGACTAATTTCATGTCAGATTTTTATTACTAAAAACAAACTTACACAAACTACAAAGTATATAATTGACAGGAGCAAAGGATATATATTTTACTTGCAAATTCTATTCTATCAGAGGCAAGACATATACAGATAAAAACATCATTCAATTATGAAAATGATGTTCAAATTTTCTTTAATAAAGTTGAACCTATCTTCAGCAATCGGTTTTGCAAAAATATTTGTCCACTGATGATCAATGTCGACCAATTTTACATCTAAGATTCCCTTTTGGTCAAAATTTCTTATAAAGTGATGTTTGATTTCACATGTTTTACTCTAGAATAAAAAATAAGATTTTTAGTTAAACAAATTGTAGAAGTGTTATCATAAAAAATTGAAATTTTACATTCGTAGAGTTTGTATTTCGAAGTTCTTTTAAACTTTTGAAAAAATTGCATCTTGGAAGTTTCATTTTATCTAAAGTTTCAAAGTTCTATTACACTTTTGAAAAAATTGCATTTCGAAAGTTTCACATTCATCCATATTTTTTAATCTTTTTTTAAACTTTTGAAAAATTACATTCGGAAATTTCACATTCAATCAAAGTTTTGAAGTTCTTTTAAACTTTTGTAAAAATTGCATTTTATAAGTTTCACATTCATCTAAAGTTTCAAAAGTCTATTAAACTTTTGAAACAATTGTATTTCGGAACTTTCAGATTCATCAAAAGTTTTGAAAGTCTATTAAATTATTGAAAAAATTGCATTTCGGAAGTTTCACATTTAAACAAAGTTTCAATTTTTTTAAAAACTTTTGGAAAATTACATTTTGGAAGTTTCATATTCATCCAAAGTTTCGAAATTCTTTTAAATTTTTGAAAAAATTGTATTTCGAAAGATTCAAATTCATCCAAAGTTTCGAAAATCTTTTAAACTTTTGAAAAAATTGTATTTTGGAAGTTTTCTATTCAACCAAAGTTTCGAAATTCTTTTAATATTTTGAAAAAACTGCATTTCGGAAATTTCAGCTTCATCTCTATTTTTGAAATTCTTTTAAATTTTTGAAAAAATTGCATTTCGTAAGTTTCAAATTAAACTAAATTTTTGACTTTTTTATTAACAAAAACTAAGAGTTTACATTTCGAAAATTTCAAATTTAACCAAATTCTCGAAGATGGAGAATTTTTTTACTTATATTTCAAAAAAAAATCGGAATGGTTAAAGAGGACAAAAATATATTTTCATAAACTTTAGGGAGTGAGAGGTATAGATGAAGGGTGCATGGTAGATATCTCTAAAGCATGCTCTAAGTATATGTTTGGTTTCACTTTTGGAAGAAACAAAATCAATTATAACTATAAGTGTATAATTGATTTTGATGTGCTCGAATAAAATTGATTTTATCTCTAAAATCCATTCGAATTTGAAACTCCTATTTAGAGCCTTTTCTTTTTAAAACATATTTATTACTCAAATTTATTTTCCGACTCATTTTTGCATCAATAAATACGAACAAAATAACTTTACATTCAACTCATATTTAGCACAAATCAATTTAATAAAATCAATTCATCAAAATCAATTTTATCGCGGCAGAACTAAATACATTGTGATATATATTGAGATCAACATTGTATCTTAATAGATTTTTTTTCTTTTTCAAAAGAAAATCGAAAAATGCACTTAACCAAAAAGCAAAATACATTTTGAGATCCTTTATGTTTTACGAAAGTAACAGTTTGGTCATTTATGTTTGTTTTATAACACTAAAGTCTTTTAAGTTTAGTTCAGTTTCTACGTAGACCTTTAAAATTTTATTTTCTCAATTAAGTCATTTAAGTTATATTTTGTTTTCACCATTAGCTATAAGTTATATTAAATTACGCATGCAGTCTACTAACTTTGACCATTTTCTTGAATTACTATTAAGATTCAATCCAAACAACATAATGAGCTGACTATATATCCAAGCTACTTTGCAAGTGAATGAAGTTAATGATATTGATTATGTGGATTGACCTTTTTCAAAAAGTTTTTAGAGGTTATATCTATATGTGTATCTAAATGGTTGTAGAAAAGTTAAGAAATATATACCATTTACTAGGTCTAATGATTGTTTTCTAAATGGTTAGTATGAGTTAGTTATTTATTGTCGCAAAATTTGGTAAAATTTCTAATAATAATATGCTTTCAATTACACATGTCGTTGTTTAAAGTGAGACAATGGACTAACAATGTAAATATTATATAATTTAAATGACTAAATCGATAAAGTAAAAACTTAAATGACTTAAACATAAACTAAATTAAACTTAAATGACATTTATGATAAAAAAAAAAAAGATAAAGTATTAAATTGTTACTTTCGTAAAACATAAAAGATATCAAAATGTATTTTGTTTAATTAAAATGAAGCAATTAAGGCTAATGACAAAGAATGAGGTAAGTGGCACCAAAACTTATTTTCAAAATTTCAAGAGTAATATGTGTACTTACATCGACAAATTTAAATTATTTAGACATGTACAAAGATTAAAAAGAAATGTAGAGAGAACAAATAATAATTTTTTTTATTAATAGTATTGAAAAAGCTAAATAATATATATGTTAAAATGTGTGTTTAAATTATTTGAATTTGTGGTTGTAATCACACAAGAATTATTCAAATTTCAACTACACCACAAAATAGCTGTCCTCATCAAAATTAAAATTCTCAATATCCAAAAGAAAATATCCCATGTTGAGCTTTCTTAGTAAGCCATGTCAACAATACCCCATCACTTTTGGGATTTTTGCCCATATTTTTGGTTCAATAAACTAATTTAGAGAACATATGCTTAGCCTGAAAATGGCAACCTTTCCATTTACGAACTTCTTTAAAATCTTGTGTAACGTTGAGAAATGTAAAGGGGTATTGTGTTGGCTCCACACACAGCAGTGGAAAACCTCATCCAGCATCACATGTATACAACGAGCCCCATGTGATTATTCTTTAGAAAAGCCAAAATTCTAATTCTAATCCTATAGGAATAGATTCATTTGAAATATTATTTGACAACTTTAGTCTACATTTTGGTTTTACTATGCAAATTTTACAAATTTGAGAATTAATTTTGACATGTTTAGTTATTATTTAGTAGAATTGATTTTGCTCCAAAATTGATTCTGAGTTCAAGTTAATATTTGTAGTTTTTGCTTTTAAAAATAATTTTTAACTTTTTAATTTTATCACTCTCATTTTCACATAAATGTATTCAAACATAAATTATTTTAACTCTAATTAACTTTTAGTCTCATTAGACTTTTCCAAATTACAACTATGAAAACTATATAAATTAGGTTTTAAGCTAAGAAAAAAAAATAACAAGAAAACTACCTCAAACAAAAACTAAAAATATTCTTTTTTTCATTTATTAATTTCTAAAAGACGACACTACACTTATATATATTGTTTTAAATAAATCTTAGCCATTCATTCATGTGGTATAATCTAAAAGGTCCTAAAAAAATATTAAAAACATAACTATTTAAAATATAACAACTAATATTTTAAAATGCTAAATAAAATATTTAAACTAATAGTTCATTCATTAGATTAACTAAAAACTCTCTATCATCGTCAAAATCAATTTTACACACGCAATTAATTCAAAATCAATTTTTGTCACCGCAAATTAACTCAAACACCCTTAATAATTTCCCTTCCATCTGACTTATAGGATTAAGATGTAAAACTTGAGGAGTTCAACTACTCAATTTCCTTCCTCGTCAAGTATATGTTTGAAGATCGAGATGGATTTCAAAGCCTCATCTAACTTTGGAACGTTGACATAATACCTTTCTTTGAAACCTTTCAAAAAGTCAATGAAAGAATAAAAAATCTGGCTCCCTAGCTTTGACGGTCACCATTATACGAATTCCACAAAAGATCAAAGATGTGATAAAACAAAGGGATTGTCAAAAGTGCTTGAAGACACTAACACACTACAAAGAACACCCTCATTAAACCTATGAGTTTGAATGAAGTTGAGAAGAGGAATTTTTCAAATGCTTAAATATACCTTGATCATAATACCTCTCGTACCTAACCTTAAACACTAAGTGGAGATAAAAAACAAAAAACAAAAAAGAACAAAAATGCCAACATAAGGGCTTAAAACTCCACCATTTGACGCCTCCTACCGCATATATAAATTTTAATATTTTTTTATTAGTATAATATATTGCATTAATATATTATTGGTTGATTTTTATTTTTATTTTTCTTAATAATATTTATTAGTTTAATTTAATTTATTTTTTTACTATTTTATATATTTTAAATATAATCTATTATTGTTATATTATTATATGTTCTATGTTATATGAAATATTCTATTTTATCGTATTTCTATGATATGAATAATAATAATTTCTTTTTTTACAATTATAGAAATGACCAAAAACACGTTAAAAATATTAATGCTGACAAAAAATTGTAATAACAACAAATGCTTACATTTAAATGTACGAGGATCGTATATCAAGTGAAAAGGATGTTTGTCACGTAAAACACCCCACATAAACCAATGTATTATGAGACGAAGAATCAAACTCTATGATTTTTTTTATGGGTTTATGTTTCCAATTATTGTTTTCATTGATTTTGTGAGTCATTTGTTTAGGCAGTGGGTGTTAGAAAATATTAAATGTCCAGGAAAACATTTGTATGGCGAACTAAAGCAACATAAAAACTTGTAAACGCTGAATTATATTTAGACAAGAGTAAGCTGTGTGCAATTGGTTACATGCTGCATGAAATTGCAAATTAGAGCTTGCAATACGAGTATTTTACATGATATAGAGTTGTGAAAATGGTTTAATGTTATGCTGAAAATATACAATTTGCTGGTTGCCATTTTTGGATACTAAGAATGATTGAATACATGTATTTGATTACATACCTGCATAATATACACAAACAAACCTATATATAATTTGCGTTTTGTTAGACCAGTGAAATTCGAAGGAAAAAAAATTAGTGTGTAATAATGGCAATAAAAGATTAATAATTTGTATGTGTTTCAAATAATGTGTTGTTTACAAAAGCATTCGAATAAAAAATATTAGAAATGTATTAAATGATCCATTTGCATAAAACATGTCACATGTACTATTGTCTTTGGGTGCACGCTATTTGTTCAATTGTAGATGTAGATTTTATTGATTTTTTATTATCTCATACTTTTTTGTACAAATACTTTTAAAGTAAGGAGATGGCATCACATCCAAGACAAGAAAAGTTTAGGCCATAAAGAATACTTGTAAAATACTTACATTTATCTCTTTTTAAAAAGATTTAAAAAGATGTTTAAATTTGACATCTATTATATTTTTTAATGGAAAAAGAAAGAGGGACTATGCCAAACTAAAAAAAAAACACTAAAACATAATTAAAAGTTTTTTCGAAAGACAACACCATTTCTCTAAATGGAACATAGGCATGCCATACTTGACAAATATGCATAAGTTATCTAATTAGCTTCATGAAAGATATGTGATACATAATAGTAATCCAACTGATCCAAAATACTTAGGATACGACCAATAATCAAAAAAACAAAGATATATATCACTACATCCATCTAAGATTAAGTGCATAACAAGTTCATAGTCAGATTCAATGTCAACAAAATTTACAACCCCGATAAACAATCGACTCCAAACCCTTCAGATAGTCTATAGTTTTGCTTTCGTAATGAATCAAACACTAAAAAGAACCCGCAAAACCAAAGATAAAATTCTCAAAATATAACATTAGCTCCATATGGTTGGCAATAGAATCATCCCCATTAAATTTAAACAATAGTTCTATGGTTGACAATAGAATCATCTCCATTAAATTTAAACAATTATCTATTAAATCTTTTGGAATTCGAATCCGCTTACTTTTCTTTTTGGGGTGCATAGAATCCTCTTATATATATATATATATATTTCGCAAAATCTTAAATTCTCTACGCATGACATATATAAAATTATGAGACTAAAACATAATTCTCCAATCATTATTAATTTTGGTGCATTGGCCTCAAAAGAGGAATTGTTCCGAAGTTATTTTTCCTAATCATCGCTAACGGCTTAGACATATGAATCTATTCTGCATTCTACTGGGAGTTAAAATAGTCGCAACAAAACCCGATTGGTCTCAATTTTACTTATTTTATTTTATTATTATGATGGGCCAGACAAATCAGATTTTTTTTTAAGTGGGTGAGAAATGAAAGGTGAGTGTATTATTTAAAGAAAACAATTTTTTTTTTAAAACGAAAATAGAGTACTAAGATATTATATGGACATCTCAATTATCTCAATTAAGTTGACATCTAAAGTCAATAATCTATTATATGCCTCATTCTAAAATATTATTAATTAGAAATAAAATTAAATAAAAGAAATACAAGAAATTTGAGGAACTATGCTAAAACACAAGATAACAATTCAAAGGAGTACAAACTCTTATTATTTACCAAGAAAACTCATAGTTATAAAATCACAGTGAAAAAAAAAAAGTGTAATGAAACATAAATCAACAAAATCTATACTTAGAAATATCAATCATGTTTTTATTGAAAACATCATAAATATTAGAAGTAAAAGTATCACACCAATATCTTTAAGTTTTAACTCAATTGACGAATCCGGTATCTTTATGTTGAACGTTTTGTCTCAGATTGATTCAGAACACCACAGTTGTGTGAATTAATTATGATAAAATTTACTGTCTCTTTTAAGATAAATATATATATATATATATATATATATATATCACACCAATAACTATATATTAAGCTAACGGAGGAGAATATGGTTTGTTTGTTTATATATATCGTTAGAACCCACCCAAGCTTTGCTTAAAAAATATAAATTTGGGAATTTATATATTTAATTCTAAACACAAGGAATGTAGAATCAATTCTCTACCGGAGAAATCTAGGGGTGGAGTGAGGGAGGGGAGGGTGTCATGACTTGATTCTTGGAAAAGCACTCCGTAAACTTTGGTGCCTCAAATAATTATGTTTTCTTATAAAATAAATAAGTAAAATCTATATTGCTTTATAGAAAGAAAAAAATATCTAATATTGTATTTTAAAAATTGTGGATAAATTACTTATAACTAATTAAAATTAATCACCTCACCAAATAATTAACTGATTGGTTTTTTAATTTATTAAAGATTTAGAATAATATCGAACACATTTGTATATATGAGTGTAAAAAAGATGAGTCAAATATTTAAAATTTAAATTATATATTTTTTAAAATAAATTAGTTTAAACTTGACTCGTTTATTTAGACAAGTCTATTATTTAGATAGATTTAAATAATTGTTTACGATTTAAGATAGAGAGAATATTTGTTTTAATAAGTCGATTCTAAGTTATTTTGGAAAGGAAAATATCTCAAATTATAAATATTTTGTAATATCAATGATATATTAATTTTCTTTTCCTATCATGTCTTTTACAGTTTAATAATATCTCTTCTTTTAATGCTATCAATTTCTTTTTCTCATCACAAGGATAATTTGGTAAGATATTGTAATTTATAATTTCTTTTTCTCATTCAAAATTAATTACATTTTTTAATTTAGGATGAAATAGTAGTAAAACTTGGCCTTGATTTTAAACTCATTTATATCTTAATTTTTGAAAATTATATACTGTAACGGCTTAGATTGAAAAATAAACTGAGTAAAAAATAAATAAAATATTGTTTATTGTCATTTGTACAATTATATAATCTAAATAAAAACAATACAACAATCTCAACAAGAAAGCGCATCTGGTGTAGTGGTATCATAGTACCCTCCCACGGTACTGACCAGGGTTCGATTCCCTGGATGCGCATTTTCATTTTCCTTTTAATTTCACCTAAATTCACCTTCTATGGCATCATGACATTAATTTCTAAAACAATTAGGAGAAATGCATCCCCATTAATAGACATTTTTTTATATAAAAAAGTCCTTTAAAAAAGAAAATAAGATTTTTTTCCCATTAAGTAATAGGCTGTTCCAATCTTTTTTCTTTTCTTTTGGATGCGTAGAAGTTCAAAAGGTGGAAATTAAGACGAGTTAAGAGGTTGGTTAGGTGATGGTAATGGATTAGACTTTTAGCGGTGTGATTGTGAAGTTGAAGAATAAGACATCTTTTTCTCTACATTTATTTAGATTTGGATGGATGTCAATGCTTTGAATAATTTATCTAAAAAATTCAGATTTTGAAAAAGAAGAGGAAATAAATTGAATGTGGTAAGATTTGATTCATTATAGGACTATGTGAAATTCAATATTCAGATTTATCTAATGACTAAAAATTGTGGTCCATGATAAACTAGTCTTTTTATGGATCTGAATTATATTGATCCGGAAAGCTTATACAAATGAGAGAAAATTTAAAAAAGAAATCATATCAAAAGATAGTATGTAAAAAGTATATAATATATTATTTTGAATATAGAGTTTATTGAGAATTAACTAACTGACTAACCACTATGTATATAAAGTTTATTAAGAATAAATTAACTAACTAACCACAATGTATATAAAGTTTATTAAGAATAAACCAACTAATTGATTAACTACAAACAAACTCTAACTAAATTGATGGAAATTAAATCAAATCAAATCACTAGAAAATTAAAGAAGTATACATGTTCATATTCTTGGTTACTAAGGAAATATATGATTGGACCAAAATCAAATTGATGGCATTGTTTTTGTTTTCTTTAGCTATTAAGATGGTTAACTATTAAAATGTTTTTTTCTTAGCTAGTAAAGTCTAGTAAAGGCTATTATGATAGCTGCCCCGCTTAGATTAGATTAATGCACCGTTTTGTTGTTTTGCTTAAACACTTAAAATTGCTTTCCTTAATAGCTAAGTGTTTACAAGACTATAAAAGGCCTTGCATTCATCCTCATTTGTATCGCTTTGTATAAAAAAATCAAATATAGTGTTAAAGAAATTTTTTCTTCCTCTAAACTCTATTTTTACAGGGTTGAGTTTGTGTTTATTTATATGTTCTATTGACATCAAATTGGTATAAGAGCAGGTAAGATCCTACTAATGTAAATGTCAAAAATATTTTTAGTTTGCGAGGAACAAGAGAGTGCTAACCGTTTTGTTGTTTTGCTTAAACACTAAGAATTGCTTTGCTTAGTAGCTAAGTGTTTACAAGCCTATAAAAGGTCTTGCATCCATCCTCATTTGTACCACTTTGTATAAAAAATCAGATATAGTGTTAAAGAAAATTTTTCTTCCTCTAAACTCTATTTTTCCGGGATTGAGTTTGTATTTATTTATATGTCCTACTGACATTAAATTGGTATCAGAGCTGGTAATATCTTGCTAGTGTAAGTGTCAAAAATATTTTTAGTTTGTGAGGAACAAGAGAGTTCTCATCGTTTAGAAATGTGTGAGTTTATTGAAAGAGAGATATGACAACAAATTACAATATTGTTTGGTGCGGTCCTAAATTAGATGCAAATTTAGATTCTAGTTATTGGGAACTCTTGATGACAACACATTTAAAAGCTCACAATGTTTGGAGCTTTATTGATCTTGGATTACAACAAGGTGCCGATGAAACCGCTCGGAGAAGAGACTAGTTGACACTTACACAAATACATCAAGGAATAGATTATTCAACTTTTAGAAAAATAGCAAATGCAAAAACCGCTAAAGAAGCATGGGACATATTGAAACTGTCACATAAAGGAGTAGAAAAAGCTCAAAGTTGCAAGGAAGTATTGAAAGTCATGTGAACAAAATATTGGAGAAAACAAAAAAGGTAAGTGAATCAGCTTTGAAAAGTCAAATGAATCTCAATAATGTTATTGAATCAAGTCAAATGAGACAAGGCAGAGGTTGTGACAATTTCAATAATGGTTGAAGAGGAAACTTCAGAGGTAGAGGTTGATGAAATTTTATAGGAAGAGGATGTGGCAATTCCAATCATTGGAGAGACAACAATTTCAATTCGCCAAATCAAGGAAGAGGCTGAAATAATTTCAGTCATACCAATTGTGGCAGAGGAATAGGCAACTATAGTCAAGAAAGGACAAATTATAGTTGTTATCATTGTGGAAAATTTGGACACAAAGTTGTTGCTTGCAGATATGGTCATCAAGCAAACATGGCAGAGAATCAGTATCAAAATACCGATGTGAGTTTTGAAAATCCATAAAATTTATTTTTAGCAAGCAATAATTTTTCTAAAGATGAAGATATTTGGTATTTGGATATTGTGTGTAGAAATCATATGTGTAGGAAAAAGGAAGTATTTTCTTCTCTAAATGAACCGTAAAATTCGGAAACAATTCAAATATACCAATTTTGGGGAAAGGCCAAATTGTTATAAGGTTGAAAGATGGATCTCAAAATTTTATTGGTGATATTTTCTATGCTCCTGGTCTACATCACAATCTACCGAGTATGGGACAACTGTTAGAGAAAGGTTACAACATGCAGATTCATAATGGTTATTGCACGTTGATTGATAAAAATGGCAGATTTATCACAAAGGTAAGAATGACACCTTGTTAAGACAAAATCTCTAATTAATTGTTTTGATGATAATTAAACAAAAGGTTAATTAAGAATTATAATTATGATTCTAAGTGTTTTGGTATTTAACTTGTGTATTTGAGTGTGTTAAACAAGATAGGTACCAAGCAATTCAAAACAAATCTCATTAAAATCAAAGAACACAAACAGCAAAACGAAGATCAATCCTGCCATACGTCTCTAAAACAAAGATTGATTTTCACTTTCATCAGAATCAAGAATGATCAGATCTGTGTGAAAATTGCATCCTCGAAGCTTTATCAATCTTATATCCTTATCAAGAATAAGCAAGGAAAAGTCTAAAACAGAATTAGTCCAGAATTCGAAGAATCAAGACAAGCTTCATGAAGAAATATAAAAGCAAGATCATTCTTCATTTGGAACAAATGCAAGTACAATGGTACAAGCTATAAAGTACACCACAATTGTACTATCAAATCAAAGCCTACATACTGACTCAAAGCAAGCAAGCCACTTCAGAAAAGGTACTAGATCGAGTACAAGTCAGATCACATTTAACTTATCAGAGGATCGATCCTGGATTGCAAGAATGCTCTTGGATTCAACTTGTTCACTCTTGCTTTTGGCTGCTTCAGTTTACTTACTTTCTTATGACAGCTGGCCTCATCTTAACGGCTATGTAAGTTGTCCCAACCTCTCTTGAAGCTTATAAATACAGCATCAAGATGAAGAACAAAACACAACTAAAAAGTGTCAAGCAAAGCATCAATCATACACTCATATTCGAGCTCTCTCAAATATCATTCTTTAGCTTGCAAATCTTTTTCTTTGTGTTGTGTTGCAATCAGTAACAACTGACTCTTAAATTACATAATCTATTTCTCAAACAAGAGTTGAGTAATATTTAGATTCTAAACATCTTCATTATCATTACTTTGTAACTCAAGGCTAATGTATTATCATAGCTTGAGAAGTGTGTGGAAATCCTTTTATGTTGTAAAAGGTAATTCGTGAAATCCTTTCTGAAATAGGTTAAGGTAAATCTGTGGAAATCCTTTCTAAAGTAGAAAGGTGGAAGCTGTGTAAAGATCAACATTGATCTACGAAAAGTTGTGTAACAACCAAGAATAATCTTGCCTTGAGCACTTAGTGGAAAATCTCACATTTGTGAGGACTGGATGTAGCCCAAGTTTGGGTGAACCAGGATATATGCTTGAGTAATCTCTCTATCTCTATTTCCATTTATTACATGCATTGCAATCAGTTTTTACATTGATAAAAACTTTTAGTTTCAAACAGGAATTTTTTAAAAAGGGGCAACTATAATTCAAACCCCCTTCCTTATAATTGACATTGTTACTTCACACATAACCGCCTATTCCCTTTGAAAATTCAACATGAAATATTTCCTTGCTTGAATTCTATAATTCCAAAAGATGATTGGTTGTGGCATATGTGATTTGGTCACTTTCATTTTTTTGGCTTGAATTACTTGTCACGAAAAGAATATGTTTCTGGTTTTCCTGTTGTAAATATTCCAAATGGTATATGCGAAACTTGTCAAATTGGAAAGAAGCATAAAGAATCATTTCCAATTGAAAGATATTTGAGGGCGAAGAAACTACTAGAGATAGTTTATTCAGATTTGTGTTCAATTGAAATACCAATACCTGGTGGCTGTAGATATTTTATTACCTTTATTGATTATTTTAGCAGAAAGACTTGGATACATTTTTTGAAGCAGAAATCGGAAGCTAGTGATACCTTCAAGACATTTAAAGCATTTGTAGATAAATAGAGTGGTTGTAGAATCAAAGCACTCTGAACCGACAAAGGCCAAGAATACATTACCGGTATAATTTTTTTTGAAGAACATGGAATTGAGCATTAATTAACAACAAGATACACACTTTAACAGCATGGAGTAGCTGGAAGAAAGCACAGAACAATTATGGACATGGTGAGATGCATGGTGAAAGCAAAAGAAATTCCTAAGGAATTTTGGGCAGAAGTAGTTGCTACTGCAGTTTACATTTTGAACAGGTGTCCAACAAATAGTGTCCAAGAAAAGACTCATGAAGAAGCTTGGAGTGGATGGAGACCCTCAATCCAACGTCTCAGAATATTTGGATGTATTGCATATACTCATGTACTAGATCAACACAGAAATTGGACGATAAAGACGAAATGTGTATCTTTATGGGCTACAGTTCAAACTCAAAGGCCTACAAACTTTACAACCCAGAGACAAAGAAGGTGATTATCAGTCGAGATGTGACATTTGATGAAGGAGGAATGTGGGATTGGTCATCAAAGTCCCAAAAAGAGCTGATCATGATTTCAAACAACTATGAAGAGGAGAATGGGCATGTAGATTCAACTCCTAATGAGCCAAAAACATCCAATAGACAACAAAGGTAGCGCAGATTACAAGCCAGATTGGAGGATTGTGTGTTGGGTAATGATAATGATCCATCAGATGAGTAAATTATCAACTTTGCTTTATTTGAAAATTGTGAGTCAGTTACTTTTAAAGAAGTCACAAGTGATGAGAACTGGAGAAAAGCCATGGATGAAGAAATCAATGCAATTGAGAAGAACAAAACGTGGGAGATGACAAAATTACCAACAAACAAGATGTCTATAGGAGTGAAGTGGGTGTACAAGACAAAGTACAAACCCAATGGTGAAGTTGAGCGCTTTAAAGCGAGATTGGTGGCCAAAGAATACAAGTAAGAGCCAGTAGGGATGACAATGGGTAGGGTACTATAGTACCCGTCTCCGTACCCGCAGTTTAAAAAAATATTCACACCCGTGTCTGTACCCTCTTGGGTATCAATTTTAATTATGGTACCCTTACCCTTTGGGTACCTAAGTGCCCGTACCCATACCCATTACCCACACTTTAACTAAAATAGATCGATAAATAAATGATATTGTTGTGATTAAATTTAAAAATTATCCAAATATCTTAAATCCAATCATAAAGTATTATAAACTAAAATATTTTCTAACTCAAAACATTAAAAATGAACACGCATTACAATACACATTCAAATATTCATAATAATACTTTATGAACTTGCAAGTCCTACAGCGGTATCATTCGAGATCTGTAAAAAAAATGATAGGAAGTTGCAAGTATAATTATAAAGTCACGTTTAATAAGACATAACTCTTAGTTATAAAGTCGCAATTATTTGTCAATTCATAAAAATCAAATTCTTAAAAAGTTTGCAAACGTTTATCTTTTGATTATAAATATTGTAGTGGTCGAATGATATCTAGGGGTGTACATGGGTGCGGGTCAACCCGCCAACCCGATCACCCAACCCAATTTTTACCCGTACCCGGTCACTTTCTGGTCCAACCCAACCCAACCCGTTGAAACCCGCATATATTTGGTTTGGGTAATGGGTTTAACAATTTGAACCCGTAGACCCGATCCGGTAACTAGTTATATTATTTTTAAAATTTTGTTTGGCAGTCCAGCAGTTCAATAGGGTTTCAGATATTATTAATAACTGATTTTTATATGAATGCTGATCCAAAGTGTTTACGCGTCTAGCCTAAATACTTAATTTTTCTCGCAATTTAACGTTTAATTTGTTTTGGTCTTGTAATCTCGTATATGCCTACTCATAAAATTCGTATCTATTTTTTGAATTGTCTCTTTCAAAAGAGCAATTTAATTTTTGAGTTAAATTCTATTTATTTAAATGTTATATTTTGTTATAGTTTTACATAATAAAAGTATAAACGGAAAGCTTATGCTTATAATGAATTTAGTTTAAATTTTTTACATTTGTTAAATACAAATTTTTTAGTTAAATACTATTCATTTGAGTTAAATGTTATTTATGAACAAAAATGATGCTTATACAAAAACTTATTTTGAATTTAGTTTAAATTTTTTATATTTAAATCTATTAAACACTTTTTTTAGTATTTTATTTGAAAATAGTAAGTACTCTAACTATAAATAAATGAAGCACTATTGTTAAAAAATTATGGTAGCTTAGTAAACTAAAATGGTTGTTGGGTTATGTGTAATGATGAAAGTAATGTGGTGGACCAAGTAGCTGTTTTCTCCTCACTTTTATTATAAATATTTGTTTTTGCAGATTCTCAAATATTCCCTTCCAGACTTTGAGGAACTTCTTAAGTGCTTGTACTTGAAGTTGACATTGTTTGGAATTGATGAATTTTTATATTTTATTGATATATTGTTGTTGGATTTATTTATGTATTTGAAGATTGTTGAATTTTTTTTTTGTGAGAGGTTGATGATTTTTTTAAAAAATTGAATGATGTGATTGAAATTTTATAGTTTTTGAGACATTTAACTATTAAATATATTTTCATTCAATATATTTTCCCGTAAAATAAAAAACAGGTTATTATTTATGTATAACCCGTCAACTCAGCCCAACCCGTTCTTGATCGGGTCGGTTCCGTTCGGGTTAAATGAAAAAAATACGGGTTTAGAACTTAACCCAACCCAAAGATAATCGATCGGGTCGGACATCGGGTTTTGTCAAAACCGGCCCAACCCAACCCACGTACACCCCTAATGATATCAATAGATGATAAAATATAAAAGAAAAAAATTAATTAATATAATAAATAAATAATATATTTATATTAGTGCGGGTGCGGGGTGGGTACTATAGTACACGTACCCGCACCCATACTCGTTTAATTTTCTGGGTAATTACCCGCCCCCGTGCCCATACCCATTATGCGGGTTTTTACCCTGCCCATTGTGGGGTTTTTTTGCGGATACCCACTGGGTCTAGATCTAATTGTCTTTCCTAAGAGCCAGATATTGATTATTTTGAGGTATTTGCTCATGTTTCAATATTAGATACAATTAGAATGATAATTTCTCTTTCGGCTCAAAATAATTGGAATATATATCAAATGGATGTTAAGTCAGTATTTCTTAATGGTACTTTGGAAAAAGAAATATATGTTGAGCATCCTACAAGATATATAGTTAGAAGAAAAGAAGATAAATTATACAGATCGAAGAAAGAATTATATGGTTTCAAAGCAGGCACCAAGAGCGTGGTATAACAAGATTGATTCTTATTTTGTGCAGAATGGCTTTAAGAGATGTTCATTTGAACACATGCTATATATCAAGTTCATTGACCCAGGAGATGCTCTTATTGTATGTCTATATGTTGATGATTTGATCTTCGCTAGCAATAATTTAAAGATGATTGAAGAATTCAGGGAGGCTATGATTAGTCATTTTGAAATGACATATTTGAGCCTAATGTCTTATTCCCTTGGCATTGAGGTCACTCAACGGAATGATGGAATTTTCATTTCTCACAAGAAGTATACAAGTGATATTTTGAAGAAATTCAAGATGCAGAATTCAAAACCAGTTTTTACGCCAGTTGAAGTTGATAAGAGAATGTGACGACAAAAGGGTAGCCTCAACCCTATATAAAAGTTTGATCGGAAGTCTGTGATATCTAACTGCAACTAGACCAGATATAGTATAGAGAGTTGGATTGCTTAGTAGATACATCGAAGAGCCACATGATAGCCATTTGCAAGGAGCAAAAAGGATTATAAGATATATCAGATACTTTGACAGGAGGAATTTATTATGCTAATAATAATGATGTGGAGCTTGTTAGATACACTGATAGTGATTGGGCTGGAGATATAGAAACAAGAAAAAACACGTCTGGGTATGCGTTTCATTTGAGTATTGGTGCAATATCATGGTCTTCAAAGAAACAACCTATTGTTGCGCTTTCTACAACAGAAGCGGAATATATAGCAGCAACAAGTTATGCTACTCAAACAATATGGTTGAGAAGAATTTTAGATGTGATGCACCTAAAATAGAATAGTCCTACAAAGATATTTTGTGAGATATTTTATATGATTCTTCTCAACCTCATTTTTTCTTTCTCTAAACTCTATTTTTCAGGGATTGAGTTTGTGTTTATTTATATGTAGTACTGACATCATAAGTATTAAAACCCATGCTTCTAAGAGTAGCCAAAGTAAAAATAAACATTAGGAAATGCAGAAGCAAAATCCCATGAGACCCATTATCATGCATGCAGAAGGGGCCAATTTGCACCGGGAAAATGTGTTTAATAATACCAAGACCTTTATATAGTAGTCCAACAAGAAAAAACAGACTTCATATGTGTCTTCTTCTTATTCCAAAAACCCATTTAGATTTTGCCTGGCAATTTTTGTTGTTTTGCATCAAAATCCTAATTCAAACATGGATGCTACCTCCAAAAATAATCAACCAAGGAATGATATTGACTTTAATCTTTTTCCAAAATAAAAGCAAAACACTGTCAAGTTCTATAATTGAATTTCCATAATCATAATCATGAGTTTCTAATTGCACATGCCCCATATAATATACTACTGTTTGAAGCCAACCCTACTACTAGATTGGGATTAGTCTCTTGCTTAGTTTTCTTTCTATCACAATTCCACAATTGTGAGTTTTCAAAAATTCAAAAATTAAACTTCAACATATATCAATTTTTGTTGATCTATTTATCTTTTATAAAAACTAACTTGATATTTTACTTTCGTAAAATCTTGTTCAAACTAATCTATCAAAATTCAAAACCCATCTTATGAAAATTGTTTAGTTGAATCGACTAAGCTGCTCTAAAATATGTCAAGCAGCTCCATCATCATATATAAAATACACTTTCTTGATATCTCAATAATTAACACATTTTAATTTTTCATTTGCCAAAAGAAAATGTCACTTGTAAAACAATCATACAATACCAAAATTAAATATCACTAACATAAAAATTATATATTATGTATATAACATAAGCTAAATACAAATTCATGTTAGCTTCAATATCAAACGCCAAATAGCATCCTCTAAATAAAAAGCAAAAGTAAAATCAAATTAAAAAAAAACATAAATTAAAAATCAAAACTAGCATCATCAAATCCATTATCATATCCAGCATCATAAGCAGAAGCATCAGAAACCATATCTCCAATCAACATCCCACCTAATGCACCTCCAAGCAACCCTGCTCCCAATCCCATTCCAAATTTATTCTTCTTTTGCGGTTGCTGTACTCCTGGATATCCATAACCCGCTTGTTGAGGCGGATATCCATAACCCGCTTGTTGAGGCGGATATCCATACCCCCCTTGCTGCGGCGGATATCCATAACCCGCTTGTTGAGGAGGATACCCATAACCCGCTTGTTGAGGAGGATATCCATAACCTGGTTGAGTTGGTGGGTAACCACCATACGCCGCCGCCGGTGGAGGATGCGCCCCATGTTGCGGTGGAGGATATGCCGGAGTACCGTACGGCACCGAACTAGAACCCGCCGCCGCTCCTGGAGGAGGATAAGCCATCACTGGTTCTTGTTTGGCCGACGTTTTTGTTGGCGGCTTTACCGCCGGAGCTTCAACACGTTCACCGAATTTGTAGGAGATGTTTAAGGTACCTTGGGTTTTTCCTGAGGATCTTCTAACCTGGTAACTAACTTGCCGAAAAGAATCTCCGGCGGGGTTGTCGAGGAGTTCTTTGAGAGGGATATGGACGGTTCCGATGACGGTATCGCCGGAAAGGGTACGATCGGAGATAAGTTTGACCTCAATAGAGAGACGATTCTGATTTGCGAGAGATTCGTTGACGGTGAATTTGACGGGGTAGTTCCAGGTGGGGTTTTTTCCGCCGTCACGGTGGGTGTGGGTGGTGGCGTTTTGTGGGTTGAGAGGATCGCCAGCGATAGAAACGACGGCGTATACGTCCATCTTGGAGAAGAGATTAACATCTTTGAGATCTTTTGCGGATAATATGTTGAGTTCTAAGGTTCTGAATTCCATGATCGATCAAAAAGAGAGAGAAAAAGAAAGGGATTTTGTTGGGTTTTGATGAATATCGATGACTTTATAATAAGATTGGTGTTTTTTGGAAGCTTACGATGTAACAGAATTTATATTGAGAATTCTAAGGAGAAAATAGTTGTAGAGGAAACTTCCAGGTAGGTACTCTTTTATTATTTACGCGTGTCTTCAGTATGTAAATATAATTATTTTAATTTATGTTTTATATTTTTGTTGATAATATCCTTTGTTTTTGGTATAATGATAATAATCTTACTTATTGAGTGAAATGTATAATTATAAATGATATCTGAAAAATTATGTATTTAGTCAAAAATTAAAATTATATAAATTATTTTTTTAATTATTTTTTTCTATGCTTTATTCTAACAGTTATCATTTTCTTTTCATGTATATCCTTCGTATTCCATATATTTCATGTAGTTATTTTAGTAGTTTTTCGATATATTACATTCTAGACTTCTAGTAGTTATCCTTTTCTTCTCGTGTATATCCTTCCTATCACATATATCAGAGGCGGTTCTGTATCTTTTTATGCTTAATTAATAAATATTTATAGATGAATTCTAATAAAAACTATGATGCTTCACCATTAATCAATTTTAAAAAACATTTAAAATTTTAATAATTGTTAATGATTATTTTTTTATTATTATTTACATAGTAATTTAAATAATATTAATTAATTAAAATAAAATAAAATAAAAAAATAAATTTATGGGAATATTCTATTTTTTCAAAGTAACCTACGTTAAAAAAAAAATTAAAATACCTTACTTTTAAACCTTCAGCAGATCGGTTAATGCGACCATTTATACGTTTTAAAATTACTTTTTTTTTCCATTTAAATGTCTCTTTATAATCACTTAGAAATATTTGGCTAATGTATCCGTAAAACATGAAAGACTTGTTATAATAATATAAATTTATCTACAAATTAGGAGGGACTTGTTAACTTAACCGCAATTCTTTATTTTTAATTTATTAAATAATCAATAACTCAATTGTTAAAATTAGAAAAAAAATAATTTCAAAACGTGTAAATGGTCGCATATCCGGGATACGACCTCTTACTATCTAAAAATAATTACGTAACATCGCAAGGGAAATTATATAATTTGCAATTTTAAAATAATTATTAGTTTATTTTTAGTTTTACTTTTTTCTATAAAAACATAAGGAAATTTATGTTATTAATAAGATAGTAATTTATAGCATTCGAGTCAATTAATATTTATTGTGGTTGACTCTATAAATTTATTGATTTAACAAACAACATTTTCTATATTTGTTGCAATTGGAAATGATTTGGAACAAATTAAAATTTGAAGACTCATATTTTAATTGTGTGATTTAATTCAAATTAGACAATTAAAATATGAATTATCCAACTAATGGATTAATAAAAGATTTTTTTTTATTTTGTTGAAACTATAAATGTTAGAAAATATAAATTGGATGAAAAATTATTGAATATATATCGAATTTCATTATTGAATTGAATGGATTACAAAGAAAGATTAATGTCTATCAAATTTCTTCTTGATTTTGTAGACCCACTTGCTTCCCATAGGTGTGATCCCATGTGGCAAAGTGACTAAGGTCCAAGTGCTATTGGACCTAAGAGCTTTCAATTCTTCTTGCATTGTTTTGTTCTAGTTTTTTGAGTGACTTACCTCATCAAAGTTCTTTGGTTCAATTTCAATAGAAACTGACAAACTGAAATTATATTTGAAATATGAAATGTTAGCATAAGAAACATAATTAGAGATAAGGTAAGGAGTACTTTTTTGGTGCCTTTGTTTTTTTGATATTGCACACATAGTCATTCGGATAAGCTGATTGATTGATGGTTCTATAGATCTCCTCACACTGATACCTCGAAGAGTGCTATATAGACCGACAATTAGTGAACCAAGCCTAGAAATAATGTTTTGTTGTGCCTTTGTTGGTATAGTTGAATGTTGTGTAAAGCTTTCCTCCATTCTTCATTCAATTGCTTCACTTTGGGGAAGAGTTGTAGAGTGATCAAGAGGTACATCATGACTCTAATTAGTATGCTCTTCAATATCATCCATTTGATAGTTTTGGAATTGTCATCGTCACTACTGTAAATGAAGACTAATTCCTCAAAATTCACATCCCTAGACACAAACACTTCTCTATTAACCCTTTGAATCTGCATTGAAACCAAAGAAATATGGTTTGTTTAGCTCTAACATCAAATTTGGACCTATGGGAATTTATAGTAAAGGCATAACATAAACTTCCAAAGATTTTAAGATTATTTAAGTCAAGTAAACATTTATATAAATCACTCAAAAGGAGATTTATTTGATAGAAGAGGAATAGGCCTTCTGTAATAAGGTGGACAACATGAGCAATGACATAAGACTAAAATATCTTAGGAAACCTAGTGCAATCATCAAGAATAGTTATAAAATACTTCATGTAATTAATGTTGTCTAGATTGAACAGAAAATGAAATGTCACCATGAATCAAATCAAAAAGATTGTTAGCATTACTATCACTATAAACATATAATAATTTCCTTTGCTTAGAATAGTGGCAAACATCACAAATATGTTCATTACAAGCATCATAAGGCAGTTTATTGCTAAGGATTTTAATACACTTGTGTGGAGCATGTCCTAAACAAAAATGCTATAAAGTAGAATTTGGTATAATCTTGTACTTCATATTATTTACAAAACAACTAAGATTGGAATCTTTAAAATCTAATTGATATCCCTTCAGATAGTAAAGTCCATTGATCATCTTAGTTATACTCATACTCCTCACAGTCTTCAAGTCCAGTATATGACAAGAATCAACAAGGAAAATAACAATACATTTCAAAGAATCAAATAATTTAGATGTTGAAATTAGATTAAATAAAAAATGTGGTATGTATAGCACATCATACGGTTTTAGTTTTAAAGAAACATTTATAGTTCCTGCATGATCTCTACAACCACATTTCCATTTGGTAAAATTTTAATATGGTTGAGAAATAATTAAGATCAAAACATATGTGATCAGTTGCCCCTGAATCTAATATCTAGGGGGTTTTATTTAAATGAAAATAAGGGTCATTGGCATTGGTTTTACTTGTAGTATAATTCGATGGTGTAAGACCAACCAGTGATGAAATACTAATACGATTGGGTGCATGTTTTTCAGCATGACTTGACATAGTACTAACTTGTTGAATTAAACTCATAATACTTCTTGACTTGTTCTCGTGTGAAATAATTTTGGTCTTTAGAACACTCCTCCTTATTAGAACTTTCATTATCAGACTTCAAATATTCATGTTCTCCACAAGTAATTGTTAGAGTAATTTCCATTATGTTTGGATTTTGGTGGATAACCATGCTTCTCGAATCATGTTTTTGCAGTGTGGCCAATCTTTCCACAATTCTTGTTACCGCTTTTCCCTTTTTTATATAATCTTTTGTTGTCAACAACATTAGCAAATGCCGGTGACTCTACACTTTTAGTAATAGTACCATGTTGCGTTTCTTGTTGCAACATTAAAGAAAGAACCTTATTAATATTTGGCAGAGGCTCCACAAGGAGCATGAGACTTAACAACTTCAAATTGGTCATTCAAACCAGTCACAAACATAATAACTCTATCTTCCTTGGTATATTTTCACAAAATCACAATTGCATTGAGGAATAGGTCTAAGATTATCTAATTCCTCCCAAATGACAGTCAAAATAGTAAAATAATATGAAACTATCATGTTACCTTGTTTCAAGGAATGACTGTTTTTATGTAATTTTAATTAAATCAGTATGGGAAAACTTGTCATTCAGTTCTAGCCAAACAATTTTAGCATCATCCTTAAAAGCAAAACTTTGAGCAATGGTTGGTGACACAAAGTTGACGATCCAAGATTGGGGCCGGTTATTGGGTTGTGCAAGTAATCCAATAGCACAATGTCCCAATTAGCGAGGGCCTCAATTTTTTTTAATATAATAAAATGAGGGGATTTTGAGTTAAATTTGTTTGTAATTCCTACAAAATTACGATATTTAAGTTTAGATCCTAAATTGTTTTATTCATTTCCAATCTCTATTATGATTGTATAGGGACTAAAAGTATCATTTTTTAAATTAAAAAATAATAATCAAAATAGGGACTAAAAGAGAATTAAAAAAATTTAGGTACTAAAAAGTTAAGACTTTTTTTATAGGGACTAAAATAAAGTTTTGAAATTTTATAGAGACTAAAATTTACTTTATCTTTTTTATTTTAATTATTAAAATTGCACTTTTTTTATTAGGGGTTCAATTTTTAAGATTAGAATAGGATCTCTGAAATGTTCATGACGACTATGTCCAAGATAACACAAGACTATTTCAGCGTTTCCAAAACTTATGCGCAGTGTCCAAGTACCATCAAGAAACTCAAGCTTATTTTTACCCAACATTGCTCGACCCATGAATTTAGCCCAACTATGATAGTTGTTTCCATTGAGGAGTGGTGTCACAGTGACAAATGAAAGACCTTCACTTTGATGGATGTAACAGGGACTTCTATTATTTTGTAAAGGATTAAGATTGGTGTTGTTGTTCATTATAGGAGATGAGTTTTGTCTAACCATGATGAATAGTTAAAGAAATAAAATGAAGAAGAGCGCTAAAATCTAAGTTGCTGATACCATGTTAGAAAATATTTAATTGGATAAAAATTTACTAAATAAACATCAAATTTCATTATTGAATTGAACGAATTACAAAGAAAGATTAAGGTCATCAAAGACATAGTTTGACACTAACTAACATACCAGTAAAAACTACCTAACTACCTAGTAGGTTAAAAATAACTAAATTCAATAGATCCTAACTGACTCTCATAACCAAAGTACAAAGTGAGTTAACTGACTGGTAATTAGCTAGCTAGTGTCTGGCTAGTCAGTTGTTACCTGGCTGATGACTGGTGTTTGGCTAGTGATTGGTTGGTGTCTCACCGACTAGCTGTTGACCGGTGACTAGTTGGTTGGCTAGTAACCGGTGTTTGTCCGATTTAGTGTTTATTTTAATGATAAGAAAAAAACATATATCTATATGAAGGGTAGTTCATTTTTAACTACTATCAAAAGAATTCATTTCTAGCACAAAAATTGTGTAAAAAACTTATTGATATTTTGTCATCTATCCAACAATTTATTATTAATAAAATCATGAGCTTATTTTGTAAAAAAATGTACTTATTAACAACCTCATATTTAAGCTTTGATTATTTCAATATTTATATTAAATCAATATTTTGTGTTATGATATTAAATCAATTTTATTTTAAATTTTTTAAATTCATTTGTTAATAAATATTTCTTGCATATTTGAGATGCTTCTTTTTTTTGGTTAAAAAATTCGAGATACTTCTAAATACTTCGCTAAGTCACGTATCAGGAGTACGTAAGACCAACGCGGCCCACGCCACGGCTTGGACGCGTACTTGATGATGGTGGGTCATAGAGTATATTTTGTCCCAATTTCTATATTCTAGAATTTTTAACTAAAAATCATGTATATAATATTTAAAGCATCTCTATTGTATCTACTTTTGAATAATTTAAGGGGACTTTACAGTAGTTGAACAAGAAAAAAAAAGGGAGGGGAGTTTCGCCAGATCATATTAAAATAAGTCATTTATGTGGAATTAATTTTTTAAGTAAAAAAATTTGGGGGTTCACCAGATCATATTAAAATAAGTCATTCATGTGGAATTATTTTTTAAGTAAAGAAATTTCGGGGTTCACTAAATTATATTAAAATAATTCATTCATGTGGAATTGTTTTTTAAGTAAAGAAATTTGTATTCAACTGCGAAGTTTTAGGTTCAAATGTAAGAATAATATTTAATATAATAATATTGATATTTGTCAATTGAATTAGATGTTATAGATCATTTATGTGCAACTCTAATAACCTATAATAGGTCCATTAATTTAGTTCACATACTAGTATTTTGTTTACATATAATTTTAGATTTGGTGGGGGCTAGTGGATCCTGGTGTTGAATCCTTGTATAAAGAGTCTTCATTTTAGTGTTGTTACGAGGCATGTCTCGTTGGTTATTAGAGATGTAAAATTGTTTTAAGTTAGTTATTATAGTTAGAAATTAGTTGTTATAATTTGGGCATATAAACTTTATTATACATATTGTTGTAATCATATTTCTCATTTGATCAATACAAAAAGTTATGTCTATTTTCATCTCTTTCGTGTTTAATATCAATATTTGCATATTCTATTATGATATCGGAGAAATAATTATTCCGCTACTCTTTCTCGAAACATATTTGCCAACAAAACTTTACCAAGACCCAAGACTTCTTCAATACTTTTGATATCAACTTTGTTTCAATATCAACAACTTTTATCAAGTAAGTAAACGATGGATTCAAATATATTTGTTGAAGATTTCTCAAAAACACCAACAACATTTGATGTTAATTTTTTTTCTTTTTAGTCAAAATGACATTAAAAAAAGGCAAAGAAAAGATTTTGCATGAAAGTGTAGACTATAGATTCAACCTTACTAACAACAACAAAAAGATAATTCTTGTTTCTAAAAAAATTCATAATTGGATTCTCGTTTACAAGTCTTAGCTAATAACTCATGAGTTGCACATGAGAATTTGTTAAAAAAAAAAAAAAAGAGAATATCTTGTTTAGAGGTGTAGTCTCGATTCAACACCTACTACTACAAAAAAAAAGGGAAAAAAAATAAGATTACATAAAAATCTTTCTTGTTTTTATATCAAACAAAAAATAAATCTTTCAAATTAAAATTTAGCCAAAGAATAAATCTTTCGAAATAAAATTTAACTAATTTATTTTTTACATTTCAAAATTATTTAGTCGATGTATTTAAGTATTTTTCATTATATTTCTTTATTTTTTACTAACATTTGTATTATTCATTCAAAGGTAAAAGTGACACGAACCTCTTTTAACTTGCAAACGAATATTATAAATGTAAAATTAATTATTTTAATATATGTTTTAGTAAATGTTAGTTATATTATGGGATCCAAACAATTTTATAAATTATTTTTTATAAAAAAGAAATCGGATGTGGTAGATATTATGGGAATCCATATCAGGTTCCTGTTCTGGTTCCTTTACCATAGCAATGGCATCCAAACAATTGCCACCTTTCATGGATGAAAACAACTTGCTTTAAAAAAGGTGGCATATTAACTTCACCTCAGATATGCTTTGTACTTAATTTATTCCATCTTTTATTTGTAAGAATGATTACGTACATTTATTTATTTATCCCATAACTTGAAAGCATCTGAAAATATAGCTCGACGGCCAGGATCCATCTAGCATGTCATGGTCATATAAAGTAAATTCAAACAATTACATATTTTTCCATCAAACTTTTTTTGTTGTGTACTTCTTCAAGTATACTAGAAATATGCAGTTTACCTACGAGTTTTCTTATAGAAATATTTCGCAGGTAAATCACTAAAAAAAATTATTTTCATATGGATTTACGTGTGGTGTGTTCTGTAGTAAAATTCTAAGATAACATAATCTCTTATTATATTGATAACAAAATCTTAAAGTATTGTTGCACTTATTAAATCTACGACAAAATTTTAAGATAACTTTTCACATTTTAAATCCTCGGTAAAATTATAAAGTAACATTAACTTAAATAATTGAATTGATTTAAAGAAAAAATTGCTTTACCCCGTCTCTTGAGGTCTACTCACACTCACATTATTCTTTCTAATTCTTAAAATGCACTTATTTTTACTGGATTCTTTAAAAAAATTGTGTATTTTTCCTGTCACATTTACAAATCTATACATCATTTATAAAAAGACACTAAAATATACACTCTAATTTTACCACTAAAAACATAATCATATATTTCAAAATTACAAATATTAAATGTATGACGGTACCACTGCAATTTAAAACAAAAATTATAATTGTGTTATCTAGCAGCATATAAATAGATGTAAGTGTGAAGAAAAAAAAATTATAATAGAATTATTTTAGTAAATGTAAGAGTGATGAACGTTTTTTTAAAATTAGAAAAAGATTTATATGTTATTTAAGATACAATTAGTCCAAGAGATCCAACCCGATCCAAATTATTTTAGTTTTGGTCTGACCGATTCTAAACAACACGGACGAGTTAGTGTCACATTTTATGACCAGATATCATGCTTAGGCTAGCCTTCATATTACGAAAGTTTACCCCTCAATTTAACTTATATCCCCCAAAATATTAAAAATTTAAATATGTCCTTTTAATTTTCATTAAATTAATACTAAAGAAATTACTCTAAAATTTCACCTCATCACCAAAATTTTCTGTAAGTAATCTTTTTCTCCCAAATATCCGGTACATACTTTATAACTACTTAAAATTTCAAGGCACAAAATTTTCGGCAAGTAGAAATTATTTATCGGAAATTTCACCAACAAAATTTCCGGTAGTTAATTTTACTCTACCTGAAAATTGTGTCTTGAAATTTTCGATAGTTAAGTTTAGTCTTGAAATTTCCGGTACATATTATTATTATTATCTTTGGATTTTTTTTTAATTTTTTTTAATTTAATTTTTTTTTTAATTTAATTTTTTTTTTGAAGTAAGGATAGAAATAATACCATTACGTATAGATTTGACTGAAGCATTCACAATGATCAAATTTTTGAGTCACGAGAAGTTGTCATATCATGGGCAAAAGAGGTTGACCGACAAAATCGAGTAGCTGTTATCGTTACTCGCTCTGACATAGAGACCGAAAAGAGATAAAGGAAGTCAAAATTAATTTTTGGTTGTGATAGAGGTGGAAAATATAAGTCAAATAAAATTAACTCAATAACTTCAACTAAAATGTGTGGTTGTCCATTTATACTTAGATCGATGACGACTCTTCTATTAGATTGTGTAGGAGGTCAAACTCGAGAATGTTCAACGGTGTTTTTCGCTCCTCTAGTTCTCACTAAAAAATAAATTGAATATGAAATAAATGTAAAAAAATAAATTAAAAAACAAAAACTGTAACGGAAATTTCAAGAAGGAATGAAATTTCCGGTAGTTAATTTTCAATATTGGAAATTTCATTCTTGAAATTTCGGAGAGTTTCAACCGGAAATTTGACTATACATAATAGTGTTTTTTCATCCCTACTTTAAAACAAAAAAAAAAGTAAAGAAAAGAAAGCAAAAAAAATTAAAAAAAAAATCAAAAATAAAAAATAAAAAATCCAAAATAATAATAATAATAATACGTAAAATTAACTATCGAAAATTTCAAGGCACAAATTTCTGGTACAGTAAAATTAATTACTAGAAATTTCAAGACACAAAATTTCCGGTAGTATAAATAATTGAGATTTTAGAGTAATTTTTTTTACTTAAATGGGCATATTTGGATTTTTAACATTTAGAAGTATAAGTTAAATTGAGGGGTACAAAATCCAACTTTATTGTATTACCTCATTTGTACTATTTATGATCTTATCTTTGTTTGGACTTTGAAACTCTTTTCAAAGTGGGCTTTTTTTGATAGTAATCCATAATATATTTAGGTTGAATCTCTTAGACCCATACCATTAAAAAATCGTTTTAAAATAATAATAATAATAATAATAATAATAATAATAATAATAATAATAATATTAATAATAATAATAGTAATGACCGCGTGATCGACAAAGTGAAGGAGAATTGGAGTATTTGACTCATGAATACTGTTTATGCATGCACTGCTTACCATGTTTGTTGCTTTTTTGGACCTGCACTTGGAGTGGCCAAGAAATCATTCCTTTTTCTTTAGAGGGTTTAAAAGCGTAGAGAATTTGTGGTCAAATTATTTGCAAATGGTGCTTTATATTATTATTTTCCTAGCAAGTTTTATGTGGTTGAGGATGGATCCTCTTGATACTTATCCACGATTTAAAAGTTATTTAAAATTTTAATGGTGTTCAATAAATTTTTTGTAAATATAATTAAGTGGTTTTTTTTCTTTTGTGCAGCTGAGACAATAATTTAGTTTGTATTGATTCGACATATATATTTTGATAGATTTATTTTTCTTTTTATCGAATTGAAATTGATTAAATTAATATTGTCTCAACTATAAAAAAAATTATTAAATATTACTTCCAAGAAATGTCATCAATCCATTAAAATTTCATATGATTTATAAACACGTGGCTTCAACATATTTTCCTACATATATGCTTGTCATATATACAAGACTTGTATGATATTGTTGTCATTATTATATTAAACTTGTGACTAATTTTATTTAATTGTTATCATTCTTAAGTCATGAAAAGAATGATAATAATTTATATATCTTGTTCGTGACTAGATAACCAATATTGTTTGCTTCTTTTAATATGAACTACAAGAATATAATCTTGGATTTTTTTTAGATTCCAATTGTGTGTTTTATGTGAAAAGCAAGTGAGAAGAGAGAGATGAGAAATAGTGTAAAAAATGTGAAACATTTGAAAAATATAGTTTTTTATGTCTTAATTTGTATAAAAGAAAGATAGAAGAAATAGATAACAAAGAAGTGCAGATTATTCTCTTAACAAAGTGTAGATTATTTTCAAATAGCAAAATACCCCTGATAAGAAAAC
>JBBPBP010000002.1:9430083-9443095 GCA_037974735.1 Cicer chorassanicum
GAGACATCTTTTTGTGATACATATATAAGTTTATATCATTAACCACTTTGAATACTTCATTAATCACTAAAATATAAATTATTAAATATTTATTTAACATATATCTCATTAATACTAAAATGCATGACACTAACTATCTTAGAGTATTAAGATTTAGTGATTAAAGAAATACTCTAAATAGTTAATATCTTGTATTTTAGTAATTAACAAGATATATGTTTTAAAAATGATTAATGAAATGTTCAAAATAATTAATAATACAAATTCGGGTTTTTAAATGTTTTTTACAAAAAAAATAAAAAACAATACACTATGTACTATGTCTATGTCAAACTAATGCATGTTAAATGATAAAATATCTCAATTATTTTGCAGAAAAAAAATAACAAAAAAAAAAAACTATCATGATATGTGTTTATTATGTTGGTGGAACTGTTATGTCATTCTAAAACCATGTTATCCAAGTCATAAATTTTCTTACTACGTCGTAAAGTAAAACCAACACGAAAGCAAGAAAAAGCAAAACCTCACTTTCACCCTAGGGGCCAATCTGACCTTGCAAGTTGCGAAAACTCGTGTGCCCTCTTTTTAGCATTAAAAAAATAAAAACAAAACCACGATTTTGTTAACTGTAACTAATAAATATTACTAGTTGTCGCCTGTATCGGATTCTGCTAAATTCCTGCAACCAAAGCAAACCTCAGACCGAGGAGGAGTCGCCTCGCCGCCATTAAATAAAATCTTCTCAGTCAAATAAGGCGGCAAATCTATCAATGGTTTCCCTATTTCTCTCTCCTCTCTAACTTTCTCTCTCTAAAATACTCCAATGTCTTCTCCCTTCTCCATTCCCGCCTACTCTATCCTCACTTTCTGGTAACTGCTTCCTTTTCTAATTCATTCAAATTCTCCACTGTTTCTTGCTAATTTATTTTAAAGGGAACCCTAATTAATTTATTTGTTAAGCATTGGTGAAGGATTTATGTAATTGTTGAAACTGTGAATTGTGTGTTATTGTAGGTTGTAGTTGGAAAGGGAAGGGAATGGTAATGAAGGAGGAGGAGGAGACAAGCCAGTGGAAGCAAGCCGTGATTAATTCAACATCTGGGGCTATTTCTGGTGCTATATCACGGACAGTCACATCACCTCTTGATGTTATTAAGATTAGGTTCCAGGTCTGTTTCTACTTTCAAATTTTGCTGTCTGTTTTTTTCTTATTAATGAAACTTCTTGCATGTTGGGATTCATGTTGAGTTTCTCACAATCACGGTATGCTAGGGTGATTTTAGCAAAAATTGCACTTCGGAATTTCAACAAAGTCACTGTATGCCAGTGTGATTTTGTCAATCTGACTACCAATCCAAACACGCATGAACGCCATTTACAAATTACTTATGTGGTTGTTTGTTTTGTGGGGAAAAGTGGGGTTGTGTTGAGTTAATGAGATCAAAAAGCAAAATAAGCAAAAACAAGCAGGTTCAAAATATGGTATCATGTATTTTCTCCTTTCCCTTTCTTTTTTAGAGACATATCTTTGATAGGCTGTAGACTGTGGATTGGTACTTGATATTTGTGCGGAACATCAACGACGAATGATGTCGTCCTACATAAGTATCACTCCTCCAGAAGTAGAAGTTTATAGTCTTCTTCATCCTCATGATGGACACTCACTGTTATCAGATAGCTGCTATAGCATACCGGAATTTGAACAAATTGTTATTGTTCCGCAAAAAGCTATTTAGTAGAAAGTGTTGTCAAATAGCCACCATTGCGGCACTATAGAGGAATTTGAAAAAACCTCTATTTTCTGCAATCTGCAATCAACAACACTGCTGACACGGTGACCTAATGGTGTTGGTTTGACAAAAACAAAGAAAAGCACATGAGTTGAGTCAGTTACGGATCCACAGTAAAACTTGCCACTTTGGAAAGTATTGAAGTCATTTGAGTGTACATGTTTCCTTGAAAATAATTTTCAAAGTTTACTTAATGGATAACATATACTAGAATCAACAACATCCTTGGTGCGGCAATGCATCTTTCTCTATGAATATTGACCTTGTTTATGGGTAAAAAGAGTTAGTTTTACCTGACATGCTGGGGGGCTTGATTGGTTACAGTTTAACTTGTATTGGTAAATTGAAAGAGTGTGGCTATCTAGCACTTTGCACTAGCTTGGATGCAATCTTGGATCTCATAGTTTACAGGATCTGGTGTGAAGTAAATCGAGTATGATGTGCATTCTCTGCCTTAAGTCTAGACGAGAGATTCTGACTTTAAAGCTATTTTTTTCTTACATGTCTGATTGAGAATAGGGCTACTGTCATGTTTTTTACATTTCCATGTGCCCTGTATTAGAACAGAAAAGGTCTATTGACTATTAAAAAATTGATAGTCGTTCATGGGTTATCAAAATATTTTGAATATACTTAACACATCAGGTATTTCTCGGCGATTGGCATTATTTTACAAATAAATGTGGCCTCAGGATGATTGCATTGACATAGGGCTGCATTGTAAGATTTGTGTATGCATGTAAATGTCTTTAAGGTCTGCATGAGATATAGGGCTCTTTGGGTCGTTACTGTTCATTGTTGCCTGCTCTATTCTCAATGTGAGCAATATTAAGATGTTATAAACTGTTGTTCACATTCATTGACAGGTTCAACTAGAGCCCACTTCCTCATGGAACTCACTAAGCAGGGATTTGTCTAAACCCTCAAAATATACTGGCATGTTTCAAGCAACAAAAGATATTTTTAGAGAAGAAGGCATACGGGTAGAATAATTCAGCTTCTATAATTTTTGTTTAATCCCCCCATATGTAACATTGCTTGAAATTTCAAAAAGATACTGTGGAAGTTTCATGTCGATCTTTTTTTTTCTGTGGAAAAATGTGTATTACCCTTTTTACCTGATATATTATAGGGTTTTTGGCGGGGTAATGTGCCAGCTTTGCTCATGGTTATGCCATATACAGCTATACAATTTACTGTTTTACACAAGTTTAAGACTATTGCCTCTGGTTCATCCAAGACAGGTATCCTATTTTCTATTGCAATTGTCATTCAGTAGTGCAACATATTAGCTTGATGAGCAAAGTAAATACCAGGTGTCTGTCTACTAAATTTTTTGGTTGGGTATTTGTTTGGATTTATTGAAATGTCGTGACTTTAAATATTTGGTCCTTAAGTTCTTCGTACTCTTCACAGTATATTGCTAAATTAAATTTTATTTCAATAATTAATTTATTTTTGGTACAGTTATTTATTTTTGGGCCAACGTGCACTTATTAATGATTAATCAGTAATGATATTTAGACACCCATTTTTTCATACACCTGCGACACCTGGTTAATCACATTAAAAAATGTGGTTAATTCACTTGAGTACATGATTAATTCAATTCACAATCAAAATTGTGGTTAATTCAACTATATGATTAACCACAATTTTGAACGTGATCTAAATTAACCATCGACACAACTAAATTAACCACAATTTTGCATGTAATTAACCTGACGTCTGAGGTGTAGGAAACATTAGGTGTCCGTGAAATATTTTTTATTATTAATTAATTACCATGGGTTTTCCTGTTCTAGATTTATTTTGTTCAATGTTTTACTTCCTGTTGCTGCAGAGAATCACATTAATCTGAGCCCTTATCTATCCTATATAAGCGGGGCATTAGCTGGGTGTGCAGCTACCGTAGGGTCATATCCCTTTGATCTTCTCCGAACTATATTAGCTTCTCAGGGTGAACCAAAGGTATGGACACTATAAGATAACCAAGGTTATGAGATGGTTATAAAATAAATTACTGTCATGTATATCGGTGTTCTAACGGTCAGTGAAAGAAAATGCCAACATTGCTTTAAACACCTCACTCTAGTCAATATACTTATGCAGTTATGCTTTTTCTGCTGGTTATCATGATGAACCTACAATCTCATTCCTTTGTAAATGGAAATTTCATGTTGAGGATCTGCTTTTTGTTCATTTTTACTAGTGATGCTAGTTTAAAACCATTCACGTGTCTAATCTTAAATGACATGGTATTAGAATTTCTTTTTTCTGTGACCATGTTGAGTTTGAGGATTGACGTCCCCATGCTTTTAATAAAAAATAAGTTTATTTTAGTGCACGATAGGTGGGTCTGTGCATGTCCATGCTTCAATCCCAAAGGCTACTGTCAGAGGGCATTAGAGATGTAATATAGAACCATTCATGTGTATTCACCTATCAACTTAAGCTTTTAGGATAATTGATTCTTGTAAACTCTTTTTGCCAATTTTAGGGTGGGAGAGGAGTGTTCACCTTTGCTTCTTTCTTGTCTACTTAGTGGTATTTCACATGGGATTTGTCATATGTCAGATCTCGTGTATTATTTTAGTGGTATTAAAGCCAAGTTAAACAATATCTAGTGATTGCCTAGAAGGCTAGAAGGGCACCACAATATGGTTGTTTTGTTTGTTGTAATGGCCCCAGCCCTGATCTTAAAATGGTTATATAGATTATGATGCCCCCGGCCTCAGATTCAGTATGCGATTAGAATCGGTAAGGAGAAGGGTCTTAGCACAACGGGGGAGTTATTTCTATGCGATGATGCGGCCAGGAGGTTATGCATTTCATTCATAGAATCAGTATCTTGCAATTGCAATGTAAGACTGTGTACAATATATCCAAATGAATATGACTCTATCCTGAACCTCGGAATCGTAAGAGATTTATAGTACCAAGTTATCCTTTATCATAATCAGTAATGAGCTAAGAAACATGGATACTACAAATTTTTAAATGGTAGGAGACATGATTGTCATATAACCTAAAATTCGTATAAATGAGTATTTAGCCATAAATCTGAAATCCAAGGAAAGAATAAGATGAGCTGTTATAGAAATAATAAAATAATTATTATTTATCTAATTATTATGGTATTCTCATCTTAATTGGTATAGAAGTCCAAAAGTAAAAAATTATAAAATAGAAGTAGAAGTGTCCATAAAGTGTACGACACAAATATGTATTTGAGACAGTTATGACACGACACAACTACTATCTGCTTCATTGGTAATGCACTTTGCTTGTGGACAATAATATAGCTTTGAGTTCATAGTCTGAGGCTGTTATGGTCGTTGTGGATTTATTTATTTATTTATGTTATGCTAATATATTTTCCTAGCTTAGGTTTATCCAAACATGAGGTTGGCATTCATTGATATTCTCCGGAATCGTGGGTTTCAAGGCTTGTATTCTGGACTGTCACCGACACTAGTTGAGATTGTACCTTATGCAGGCCTACAATTCGGCACTTATGATACATTTAAACGTTGGGCAATGGTAAAATTTCAATGCTTAAATTTGATCTGTCATTTATTTTTAGTTTACATAAATATACTCTGCATTTGTTGGATGTCATTTGGTTGTTGTGTTTAAACAACAGTATGCTCTTCTTATATTGTGTAATACTGATTATTCAAGCCTATTGTTCCCCTCAAAAAAGCCTATTGTTCCTTGTCTTGTACCATCATTTTACAATCTTCATTGATGTGAAATGGTTCTAGAGGAATTAGAATGACATGAGATGCGTCAATTAGTTATTTCAATCCCTTTTTGCAATGATAAGTAATTGTGTGGTTACAAGGGTTGCTTTTTGTGTGTCTCATATTTCATCGCACGGTTAAATCTTACAGCAACCCAAGTCTTTTATTACTACATGGGACCGATTTCATGGATCAAACTATGGCACAATGTCCTGTCATTTCTTGTACCATATCTACATATGGCTCATTCAATTTTAGATCTCTCTTGATAGTTTCCATTTTATTTGGTCTTGTTCTTTTTCTAACACTGTTGAATCTTCAATTCATTTTAGAAACTGCACCACTATGTTGTTGAATTGTACAGTCATACGGTGTATATTTGTCAGAAGTGTGTTAAGAAATTATTTTTTCACGGATGAGATTCCCTACATATTTTTTTAATGTAGAGGATTCTGATCCTTGCACTAGCTATTTGCATTAGCAAAGCTATACATCATTTTGTATTCATATTAAATCTCTGTCAATACAAATTTGGTTCGCTCTTAAATTGTAACATCCATATAGATAGTGTGATTCCATCACAGGGCTGATGAATGCTTATAATTTTACTTTCTAGCTATCAATTATCCGATACCTGTTCTTTAATATTGTATACAGGCATGGAACCATGTTCAATCTTCAACAAATGCTGTTGCAGAAGAGAGCCTCTCTAGCTTTCAGCTTTTCCTATGTGGGTTGGCAGCAGGAACATGTGCCAAGCTTGTCTGTCATCCACTTGATGTAGTCAAGAAAAGATTTCAGGTAGATTTAGGTTGTGGAACACACGTTTTTCCATAAAACTAAGTAAACTTGTTTTGGCCTCATGCTGGTTAAATGATGTCAAAGTTGTTATTCTGTCTTCATGTGGATATAGATATGGATCTTAATTCTTTGTTGCAGATTGAAGGTCTGCAAAGGCATCCAAGATATGGAGCTCGGGTTGAACATCGTGCATATAGAAATATGTTTGACGGCTTGAGACGGATATTACAGATGGAGGGATGGGCTGGTCTGTATAAGGGGATAGTTCCATCTACTGTTAAAGCTGCACCAGCTGGTGCTGTAACTTTTGTTGCATATGAATTGACATCAGATTGGCTGGAGTCTATATTAACTTGATTATTTTATACTCCTAGAGAAGGGAGAGGTTTTTATGATTTTTTTTCTTTATGCTATCTCACTTAATTACCTCTAGATAGGAATGAATCACGAGGTAGAAGATGGTTTTTAAAATATACTGCATTATCTGATAGGATTCAATTTTTCTTTTTTTTTAATGTGGAAATCATGTTAATATTAAAATAGAAGCTAAGATGTAATACAGTGACAACTATTTTCTTTTAAATAAATGGGGTGCTTCAACTGTTGAGACAATTATTCTTGTTAACGTGATTTTTATTTCCAAATTTATTTTAAAATTTCACAGCATTTCTTCTTTCAACTTATCTCTGATGAATTCAGAGTTTTAAGATTTAGCATACATTGTGTTTTACAAATTCAAACATGGTTAATGCTCATCTTTTCTTACTACAGAGACCACCAAATGCATTTGGTATTGAGTGAATATGCAATTTCGTCTCTAAATTTGTAACTATTAGTCAAGTTAATCCCTCAATTTTACACAATAGCTACTTAATTTCTCAACTTGCTTCACGGCAATTAAATACATCCCTCCGTAAAAATTGAAAATTAAAAGTAAAAATTGAAAATTTACTTTTTTACGTATTTTGTAATTTTACAAAAATCAACCATTTCATCTCCAATGGTCACATTCTTCCCCCAACCCTCATTATTAATTCAGAAAATCCTAAATGTAAAATCTTCAAAATCTAAACTTTAAAAACTACATCTAACTAAAATTGGAGAAGTAGAGATGATACGTGGGGGTTTATTGTTTTCCAAGGTCAGACAAGAACACTGAAGATGTTTGGAAGGAAAAGATGATGGACAAAGTTGAATCTTTGGCTAAGGACAACAATATGGAAGAGGTTTGGAAGACAAAATTGATGGAGAAAGTTAAATGTTTAGGGAATGAATCGAAAATGTTGAAGTATTTGATTGGAATAATGTGTATTTTTGAAATCTTGAGTTATTTGTTGTGGTTTGTTATGAGTGTTTAAGAATAAGCATAGTGTTTAAGAATTTGTGTTTTGTTGTTGATTGTATTGTAGAGGGCAGTTTGATGTTAGATTATTGTGGACGATTGTTAATGTAATGTGTGTTTGAATATATTTTGGTCATGAAGATTGAATGAAGAAGTAATGTGTTTGAATCTATTTAGGATTTAAATTGTATTTTGGTCATGTTGATTTATTATGTTGCAGTATTCAGAAGATAAAATGAAGAAGATGAACACATGCTTCATTCAAATCACTCGATTTAGTCCCTATATTTTTTAATTTAATGTTGTTCTAATCCCTGTAATATCTCAATTTACATAAATATAGTTCCTACAACCAAAAGTTTTAATACCAGATATATTGTAAAAAAAATGTCAAATAGTACCTTAAGTTTAGGCCATCTTGAGCAATTTAGTTTGTGCATGTGTTCAAATTTAAGCTATCAATTTAGTCCTCGATTGACGTGAAACAAATTGAAGGATTAGATAGCTATTTCGCAAAATTGGAGGACTAATGTGACAGTTGGTTACAAATTCAAGGACATAATTGCATATTCATTCATTTGGTATTTGATTGTATCAAGATTTGGATGCCAATAAATGATTTATTTATATGCACAAGAAAAGAACACAAAACGTAAACTTTACTAGTATGTTGCAAATTAAAATCTCAATTTGCTCGTTTTATTAGAGATTTGAATAAAGCAGATGGTTGTGAAGACAAATAAAAATACAATCTCACCAGTTGGATTACAAACCCTTATTGCAATTCCCTCTCAAAAGTTAATTTCCATCCCAACAAATTTAATTGTTGATATTACAAAAGTTTTGACAAGAACCAAGTACTTGAGCCACACTAGCACTTCTCAATACAGTGATTACAGTTCAATAAAGACTTGAGGCTTGAGTATTTGGCATTCACTTTTTTGTTGAAGACAGCTTAGTACACTTTTCAATGGGCAAAACTTAGTGCACACTTCAAATCTATTTAGAACATTCTTTAGTCAGATATGAAGAAATTAGCAATGCTGGTAAAGCCATTTATCTCTGCGTTTTGTTCTTATCTTCATTGCTTCTTTCTGGAGGATGAGATAGGAATTGCAAGATTTTCTGAATCTGAACAACATTGACCTGAAATTTTTCAGCAATCTGGTTAACATCCATAGGTCCATTATGATCATCAGCCTTGCCTTCATGCAAGAGGATGATTTGGCGCAACTGTGCTACATTCAAAGTGCCTGCAGGAACCAGCCTTTCCTCATATCGACCAGAATTTGGTTTTGTATTCCGCAACTTTGGCATTGGCCTACTGTACTTTTCAACCAGGGATGCCTGTAACAATATTATCAAATCGTTAGATGACTTTTCTCAGTAAACTATGCACTACAAAGTAAAGAGCAATGTGTTGACTATTGAAACTGTGTTAGTCATTGTGATCAAGTAATTTCAAAGACAAAAAGCTTGCAAGAAACTTTCAAAAGGGTTTATTTCTCTCTCTGTAAAAATCCTTAATCCAAACAAATATCAAGTGTGCTGCAAAACTTAGTAAAATGTGTTATGTTCATATAGCATTGTCCAACTACCATGAATAAACAATGACAGAAACTATAAGCCCAGCATGTACTATGATGAACAGTGGAGAGATTTCTGTGTATTGGAATAGTATAAACATAAAGTATACAGCAACAAAGTATTTTAAGCAAATAATATCAATCCATGACATACAGTCATAGGTAGGATCACTTTGGCAGAATTCTTTTCATCAGAATTATCTTCGAACTAAATACATGATAGGGAATTATGGCCGTCTGATCTATCTAACCAATCCCACTAATGCTTGGTGGTTTATTGTTTTTGTCCCTTTCATCTAGCAGAACAAGCCAATATATAGTGTATGAGATTTCGCCAGTCTTCAATGCCAATAAAATGATTTTATAAACCAGCATACAGAGATCAACATTTAATACAATTACATTGTAAAAGGGTGAAGGAGAAAACTATAAAATGTATATAAAAATATTATAAAATGTTAGAATTAAATGGTGTAAATATTGAAAATGGGTAAGCATGCAATGCATTACATGCAAGATGCAACAATAAAAAAATTCCACTTCAACTCAACAAAAGGAGTAAACGTAAACTTCCACAAACTCACCTCACTCATTTCAGGTTTTCCCCCAGGCTTTGATGTAATCCTGCCAACCATTTGGCCAAGCATCGCATCAAATTTGGGATCTCTCTCTTCTAGGATGTTGTTCAAATTAGCTCTAGGACGATCATCTTAAGCCAACAGATAAAAACACTATCAACAACCATGAACTACAAAAACAGTATTACAAAACCTCACATGAACAGTATATCTATGCAGGCTTATTGCAAACACAGAAATTATGATAAATAGAAGCCTTCACAGTTAAAATAAGCTACATGTAGTAAGAATGTAAGACCGCGACATGTAGTGGTGTGCTCGGCAGGCAAGGTAGAAATAGGGTTGAAAGATTTTGATGTTCAATGGCTATTGCTTGATAGAGGAAGAAAATGGATACACAATTAAAAATCTACTTCTAAATAATAGTTGTAGCAAAGACTATTTTAACTTTTTCTTTTCCAATAAGTGCTTGATGAAAAGTTAATTCAAATGGCTGAAAACTGTTGGACTATCAAGTATGAACAAGAAGTCTAACATTGAATGAAAATTGACATGTTGAGTAACATATAAGTGACAAGACCTATATGCCCAATGTCTTATAGTTTTGTGTGAAGATGTGATGTCCAATCCACTTGTGAGACTACTCTTAGCCCAGCCTCAATGTAGAGATTTCTTCGGTGCTTTACTCCTCCTTGTGACCCAGCAAAAGATTATGATGCTTCAGTTTTAACTATTCCACAATATGATTGAAACTTGAAAACTAAAATGTAAATTATATTTTCATTTTTCACCTCCACATTTTCTACTACCTGTTTTCAGCCAAATCAAGCATGTCCTAGGATTGGGATATAAATCTTATTTTTCCCTTTCAGCTGGAAAATGATACAAATTTCAAAATAAAAAAACATTCAAATTCAACTGAATAGTGATATTCAAAACCCACATTGTTCAGGGTCTGAATTTATAAATTCCTCAACATAGAACAACACCGTGTCAAAATAACCCTCATTAGCTACCTTAATCTCTGAGGTACCCACTAACATTTTCCATTTTCTAATAAAAAAATTACGGAACAATTATTTTGAAATGTCATAACCCTAACAAACCGAAAACCAAAAGCTCAGGCAAAGAGAAAGAGAGACTAACTAACCGTCGTTTAGTGAGTCTCGTGTGGCGGCCTTAGAGCTTTCCGCCGCCTTTTCGGTGGCAACCTTTGAAGGAGGTCGGTGGTCGACGGCGATCTTGGGCTTTGATAAGGATGACGTATCAGTTTCGGATGCCGCTCGGATTCTTCCAGATGCTCGACGAAATGCCTGACCCATAGTCAAATTAAACTAAGGCTTGTTGCTGTTGTTATTCGCCGCGAACTTCAATTGACTAATTGATTATTATAATAAATGTAGACACCATTTTTTGTAAAGGATGATACTTTGTAGTAAAACCCTGCGGCTTGTTGTTAAAAGAAGAAGCATCAACCGAGAGAGAGAGAGTGACGTGGTGAGGCAAGAACCGAGGCTTCAAATATAATTTATATTTAATTATATTCATTTAAAAATAAATTTGACCATAAATTTCAATGTAAAAATTGTATTTGATCAAAAAATTATAAATTTTAATTTCTAGTTAGAATCGATTTAAGAAGTATAATCATTTATGTTTGACGATATCTAACTATATTAAATATTTTACAGTTCATAATTGATTTTGACCATTCTAATAATAAAATCAAACATATATTTACTATGTAGTTGTTGTGTATTTTTATTGTATAAATCAAAAATCTAATATCTGAAATTATGAGTGTATCACCCTTTGAAACCTCAAATTTATGTATTAATAAAATATTATTTTATATTAAATTACATTAATTAATTTATTCTCTTTATTAAATAATTTTAATAAGTATATTAACCTGTCACGTTAAATGATATTGTAATTTATCTATATTGTAAAAGGATTAGTTCACGTCAAAAATGAGTTAAATGTCAAATTTTATGGAATATTTTTAGTAAGATTTTCAACTTCACTTTATATCCTATTTTTCAAAATACGAAATCTCGAGTGCTTATTCATATATATATGCATCCCCACATTCCTTATGCTTAATCATGCTTGGATTGAATTACTTTACATCCATATCCTTTTTGACTTGATTATATGCAATATACTAATATGAATATGAATTCCTTTCATCTTCAAGTCGTTCTGCTCGACTTGCCATATTATGGGCAAAATCAAGCTTTAACAACGTTGTTAGATCACATCCATTGTCAATTTTTGGGGATTTTTATATTTAACGATTTAGGAATTTGATTATTTAACAATTTAGGAATTTGATATCTTAGAGAAGTTAGAATTATAGGTAAAATACTTTTTAAAATTTACTATTCATACACAAAATGCTCCATATGACTCGAACTAAACTCATTTGACATGGATAAGCCACGATGTCATTTAACACCACATTTTAATATACTTAACAAAGCTAATAATCAAATAAAATTAATTAATTAATTAATGTGATTCAATATAAAAAAACATGGTTTAAATATGTTTTTGGTCCCTGTAAATATAACTTTTTTTATTTTGATCCTCGTAATAATTTTTTTTGTTTATATTCCTGTAATATCAAAAACATTTATTTTTTGTCCTTAACGTTAAATGGACGTTACAAAAACGTTAACTAACAAAGGAAAACAGTTTTTGGTCCATGTAAATATAACACTTTTTAGTTTTAGTCCCTGAAAAATATTTTTTTGAATTTCATCCCTGCAATATTCAAAAATATCTTTAAATATAAAATAACATACAGATGGATCTTTATTAATAATAAACATATGTCAAGTAATGTTTAAAATATTTCACTTCAATAATTTAAAATTTATTAATCTTCTGTTTTATTTATTTATTATCATTAAATTAATTTTCATTTTCTGTTTCAAAAAAATCACTAAAATCTTCTGTTTTATTTAATTATTATTATTAAATTAATTATATTTATATAAAATAATAATTAAAATAACTTTAGATTTAAGCTTTATAATTTTAATTAAAATCTCCTTTTACGCTTTAGATTTTTTCATTATAACTTAAAATAAATAAAATATATATTAGGTGATAGATTTATTTTAATCATTGTTTTATACTAATATAATTGTAGTTAATA
>JBBPBP010000002.1:9447289-9459865 GCA_037974735.1 Cicer chorassanicum
AAAATTCTAAAAAAAATCGAGATACTTTTTCATCAAAAATAATTTGAGAAAAAAATTAAATATATTTATTTGGAAATTTTGATATAAAAAAATACAAATAATAAAATTTTCAAAAAAATTAAAAAAATTGTAGAAAACAAAGTCATAATTATTTTTTGCTTATGATACATACATCTAAATTAAAAACCGATTAAAAAATAGATAATCATATTCAAAATAAATGAATCGTTTAAAAAACATAATTTAAATATCCAATTTTTCAAAACTTATTATGAATATGAACGTGGTTTAGTTTAAAATTTTTTAGTAGTCTACAAGTATCACTATCGATCATTTTATATGCATAATAACTAATTGATCATGGAAACTTTTACTGTACACAACTTAAGTGTGTGTATCAATTAAAAAATTGGCGAAAATCGAATATATGATGACATGATGATGGACAAAGCACCTAAGTTGTTGTACAATTGAAGCGTCAAAACGACGTCGTGTAGAAGTAATCAACTATTTGAGTATCGATACACAGTTTTGTATTTCTGTACCGTATATTTGGCCTAATCGATCTGTATAACAAATTGCAAATTAAACTGAAATCAAAGCACCAAATATATGTTATGTTATACATAAGAGTCTAACTGAATTATTCAACAATTTGATAATTGGAGTAATCATGCATCAATTAATGTTATAAACATACAATCCTCAAAGATAATTCTAATGATGATAATAAAAAGAAAAATAAAACTACAACAATAATTTTCATGCATATGATGAACCTTACATACGCCTCCTCTTGTTATTTGTCTCCTCCTCTTCATATTTCTCAGCAACAGCTTCCAAAGCCTTCATTGTAAGTTTAAGTGATCTTTTACTCTTTCTCACAGTCACTTCATTCACCATAGTTTTAACACCTTCAACTTTATCAGCAATAGATTCCAAAGCTTTCAATGAAAGTTTATGAGATCTTCTACTCTTTCTCACAGCACCTTCATTCACCACAGCTTCTTCACCTTCAACTGTTTCCAAACCACCTGGTAAGTTAAAATCAACAATAGTCCTTTTTGGAAGCACTTTTTTTGATTGACTTTTTTCAATGTAAGAAGATACTCCACTAGTGTTCCCTCTATCAAAGCACATTACACCAACAGAATCCTTATTGTGAGAATCATTTTCAGAAGCAGAATCTATGATTAGCTCAGGATATTTAGAAACTTCATCAAAAACATCTTTAACAGAATCATAATAGTGAAAGTCCTTCAATAGTTTCTTTGAAAACTCTTGAATTCCAGGGATAATGAACATTATAGGACTCTTATGATAAACACTGCAATTCTTATTATCAGGCTGCTCTGAATGCCAACCTTTTGCAAGTAAACGAGGCCAAATCGCTTCCCAGAAAACATCGTTCACTCGCGATCTAATTTTTGTATCGTCGCTTCTTAGAACATGAATTAGTTCTGAAGTTGTAAGCTTTGACCAATCTTTGCCACTACGAATTGGAAAAATGTAGTTCATAGAATTTGTAGTAAGATTTGTAAGATCGTTCTGTTTTCCAATTCCAACTGCTTCAATAAGAGAATTGAGTCCAACTAAAGCCTTTAAAGTATGAGCATAGTCTTCTAGAGACATTTTTTCTTCCACAAAATTCTTGGACACCTACAATGTAATTGGATTTAGTATTGTTGATTATGTTTCATGATGAAATGAAAGATCAAAGTAAATACCTCAAGTAATTTATTGTAGCATTCCAGTGGCTGATTGTGCAGTAAACGAGATAAAAGTAGCTGATGTGTTGGTTCTGTTAAAAGCCTTTTCTTACAAATTTTATCTCCATCTTTTCTTACTTTGCTATTTACACACCACTTATAGAATTTGGTGTAATAGAAAGTTTGTACATCTATAGTCTTACTGCCAATAAATCTTTTGACTTCAGAGAAGTTCTTTCCAAATATATACAAACCAATCATTAAACTGTCTTCTTCATTTTTAGTCCAAATATCATTTGATGAATACTTGGAGAAGCTCTCTACTGGCTCATGTGGATTCTCTGGAGAACTTTTGCTGTCAAATTCTGATTTCAAACATGGAATTTCGGCTTGATATTTGTTTCCAATCCGAATATGAGAATGATATCTAGACTGTAAATTTCTCTCTCTTAGCTTCTGAATGTGATCAACTTGATCTTCAGCTTCCTATAAAAAAAATTAAATATAAATATAAAAGAAAAATAGATTATGTTCATTTGAAAAAACTTGGATTTACTAATGTTGTATATCTCACACCTTCTGATTATGATTATACGGCTTATATTTCAACTGTGTATTTCATATCTGATTTATGGAGTGAAAATATGAGCCATATGATTTATAGAACTAAATAGTATGAAACGGATGACAAATATGTGACAATATTAATTTGGATTAAATAAGTTTTTAGTCTCCACAAAATTCAACATTTTCTTATATATTTTTGGTTCCTGCTTTTAATTCATCTATGTGTATTCTTCTAATTTTTTAATGATATTTAACAGTTATATTTAAAATATTATAAGAACCTTTTGCACAAAAATTTAGCATTTTTAAACAAAATATGAATTTTTAAGCATCAAACGCTTAAAAGTTAATATTTAATTCATCTTTTATTAAAAGAATATAAATTTTTGTATAAGACATCTTTATAATGTCCTTAATATGACTACAAAAAATCGTTTACAAATTATAAGGATATATGTGAGTTAATTTTAAAACAAAGACCAAAAATGAAAATGGACAAATTTTTAGAACTAAAAAGTTAAGAATTTTTTTATAAAAATTAAAATTAAAATTTTATAAGAATTAAAAACTTATTTTATTTTTTATGTTTCAAATACTACTAAGAAGAACACAAATATATATTCATAACAACTAAAAAAACAAATATTTCTATTAGTGGTGGCTATGGTGAAAATGATAGAGAAGCTTAGAGAATCATATAATATTTGTTTCCACAAATGAGATGGCAAATAAAAATAGTAGTGAGACTCATGTTTGTGGACCATGGGTATTTGCCCAAACTTCGATGAGAAAATCTATTTTGATTGGATTCAGATTTTTCCCCAATATTTGAAGTTAGGATGGTGGTAGAGTCTTGATACCCACCTTACCTCATTAGAAAAAAATATTTGTAATATCTTCTTAAAAAAATATTTTTGCAATATTATTTTAGTTTATCATTTTCTATTATAATAATTGTAGTTTTTTAATTTATATATTATATAGACAAGGTAGGAGCTGTTAGACATGGGTATCTATTTTTCAACCCCATTCGGGCATTTGGGGATAAGGTAGGTTAGATCTGTCAAAACGGGCTACCCGACTCATTTAGGGTCGGCCCTAACGGGTTGCGGGCTGAACGGATAGCCCGCATATTTTTAATAAAAAAATTTTAATTATATTTTTTTTGCAACTCTTTTAATTTAAAAATTTTCTTCATGCCCATTTAAAACCAACTTAGTTTGAAATTTCTTCATGTTGTATGTCGTATGATGTGCCCGTGGAGTGAGATGAGTGAGACTGTGAGTCTGTATGTGAGAGTGCCATCACATTTCCCTTCAAAATAGGGTTTGTTGTGTCTTTGTGAATTCTTAAAAAAAATTGGAACCAGCCCAAGTTAATTTTTGTTCGACCGGGCCTTTTTTTTAAGACTAATTTTATTATTTTTATTTTATTAAAATTGATTATGTAGGCTGCGGGCTATCTGGTACCCATACAGGCTAACCCTAATGGGTAACAGGTTTATGCAGACCGGGCTCAAAAGTCCTGAAAAATTCGGGCTGAAATTATTAGGCCTAAGCCCTGTGTTTTAGCGGGCTGGACGGGCGGGCCCATTCGGACTAGCCCATTTTGACAGCTCTAGGGTAGGTTTTCCGTCGGGAGATGCGGAGAAGGAGAAAAATCACGCCTCCCGATCCGCAACCCACATGACATATACCTAAAGGTGTGATTGAGTTTGTCTCCCTTAGATTGAAATACAAGTTGGACTTTTTTGAATTAATTGATTAACAAACTCCAAAATCAATTCAAGACATTGTTAATTGAGTCATGATCATTTCAAATCATTTCACAAGGGCCGCACTTCTCAAAAATGAATTTACACATGCATTAATGTATAAGTTACTCTTTCTAATGTTATTTTGCCCTAAAGTTACTCTTTCTAATGTTATTTTGCCCTAAAACTTAACTCAAAAGATACTTGCAAGTATATCAGTAACTCAACAGACAATAATAAAACATGGGAATAAAAATTGAGGATTTTAACAAAAGGCAAGATTTCCCAAGTACGTAGAATCCAAATCCATCTTTTAGTTTTAGGTAAGTTGTCATTTTACTAATAAATTATAGTCATTTAAAAAAAATCGTAGATAAGTGGTATTCAAGCTTTGTGTGAATCAAATTTGTCTCATAGAATCTTAGTGACCAATGTAAATTTCTGTGCCAATTAGTTTTTTACCAAAAGGATATGTGACATTTTTTATGTATAAAAAGTTTCAAAAGCTTGACATCATAATGGCACACACGTTATCTAATATTTTTCTTTTCCAGTACTGATCTTCGAGAAAAAAAGGGTACAATCAAAGTAGTTAAATAAATATTAATGTTTTTAGAAAAAATTCAAAAATAATTATATTCAACTTCATATTATTGTAATCACAAACTACTCTTAGATGTGGTGCAGTAAATGTTTGGAGGTTCAAGATCATCATGTGTATAGAGAATCCATTAATGTTGTGCACTCACTGGCAAATAAGGTGGATTCTCAGAAATTGAGATTGAAGTTTGTCAATTCTCTGTCAGCAGGCTACTTTCTGCTCTTGTTGCAAGATGTTATGGGAATAAATATCCCATTATTGTATTCCATCTTAATTGTTTTCATTACGGGGCCAAGCCCTTCCTTGGAAACAAAAAAATAATGAAAAACAGTCTCTCCAAATTCATGCCAACTTTCTCAACTCAAGATAAACTTTCGTAAGAACATAAATTATAATAATATTGTGATACGACACACCTAGGAAAAGGGAGGACCATAACACAAGCTCCAACCTAAACAATGAATCAAATCCATCTTTATTCATAAAAATGAGATAGGAGAACCCTGACCCAAAGTCTGTCACTTTACAACAAATTGTACGACATCAATCAACAAATTTCCATGATTAGTAAACCAAACATAACAAACTCTGGCAACTTTCAAAGCAAAAACTAGAATCGAACAACAAACATTGAAGGAACTTTTAAAAAAAACACCACAATCATCAAATTGATAAAGAGAAAAAAACGAATAAATAGACAGGCATTAGCACCCGACTAGGTTTTCCCAGTGAAGAAAAAAATCCAGTGCGGTACAAGGAGATTTGGGTATTAACTCAACAATTATATGAAATTGATGGCATATCCACTACCTTAAATTGTACGACATCAATCAAAGCATGGTGCCGAAGCCGCACAATCAAAAGAAGAAATAACAAAAGCACGAAACACAAGAAAAAAGAGGAGATTCCAATGTTACCTTCATTGTAGAAGATTGAGAGTGATAACGAGGAAGCCGAAATACCATGCGAAGAAGCTAGCTTACAAAATAGGGTGTTTATCATTCCACGCCTATTTGATTAAAAACAAAGGAAAAACATGAACCAGCAGAGTCTACGAAGACACACACATGCTGTACAAAGCACAAATAAAAAGAGAGATATAAAGTGGTACCTGTGTGTTGAAGAAGCTAAGGCTTCTTGGATACGCGAGAGATAAAAAACATAGAGAGAGAGAGAAAGAGAGAGAGAGAGAGAGAGAGAGAGAGAGAGAGAGAGAGAGAGAGAGAGAGAGCAAAGCGATGAGAATAAATGAAGAAAAACCAATTATAATTATTTACAATAATATAGAAAAGGAGTTTGATTTTTACGATAAAATAGATCATTTGCTCCGAGCAGAGTTAGTACACGTGTAACTATTCAAAAATAATTTTTTATGTATACGAATATAATTAATATTTAAATTTGTATTTAGTTTAAATTGTTTGATGAACTATGTAGCTATGAAATTGAATGACATCATAGTGCTTGGGAAACTGTGAGTTTTATTCCAACTCACAATATAACAATAACCCAAACTAATGTAAACACATAAAAGATAATTTTAAAAGGGTTAATAACATGAACGAAATTGAGTTTTTGTATTTTAATTTTGTTTTTTCATCGTCGTAACTTTATATTCTTTGACTTTTAATCTTAGCTAGAATTTGTTCTTTTTGAAATGCTAAGGTGTCAAGAAAGTCTTATCTTTTAATGACGTGACAATTTTAAAAACTTATGAATTAATATTTTTTTAAATAAAAATAATTTAGTGTTTTTTTAACTTTCCCTTCCTCACAACACTTATTTGTCTTTTAGTTTTACCCTCCTTCACCCCTTTGATTTTTCCCCAATTCCCACCAAACCTAAACCTAAGAAGGGAGTTATAGAAAGAAAAAAAAAAGATCCCTTTTATTGGGTTTAACTTTTCAAGGATGTAGAAATTAAATTCGAAGTTGCGAATGGAAAGGGAAGATGATAATGGTCGAAAAAGGTCGGAGCAACAATGGGTATGTTGCGGTTCCCGCCTCTACAAGGTCTACTTGTTAAAATGAGGTTGCCGAACTCCAAGTTGCTTTCGTTTGACCAAGCTTTTTGTCGGGTTTTGTTTCGACATCAAAGAATGTTGGCTTCAGTTATGTTCATCATCGCTCTTCTCTTGCTTATCTAAAAAACTTTGATGTTCTCTTACAAGGGTTTGGATATTAAAGTAAATGTAGAAAAGTAAATTGTACTCTAATCTCGTTGTTGGGATGATGGTGGAGGTAGTGGGATGAGGGGAATGAGAAAGATGAATGGAAGAGGACAAATACATAAATTTATTTATTTATGTTTTACTAAAAATGTTGACTCATTTACATAAAATTGCCACATCTTTATAAAAATACTTATTGTAGTTGCCATTTCATTTTTTTTTTTGAAAAAAAACACTAATATGGATTAAAAATGGAAGAATGAAAAATTTCTGAGACTAATTCAAATAAAAAATTTACAAAAACTAAAAGTATATTTCATCTATATCAAAACAAAAAGATTTAATATTTATAATAAATATTTTAATTTATTTTTTGATAGATGGGATAATGCATGAGACACGATTATATACAAAATATAGAAGAAGAAAAAAGACATGCTAATAATTGACACAATTAAATAAATCATAATATGGATACAATTTTTTTAAGCTAAAAATTTATTAAGAAAAATAAAAATTGAGGGACATAATCATAATCTAAGAAGATAACTTGTTGATTTTTTAAGCTCGAATTTAACAAATTTTTTGACCCTTTGAATAAGTATTATATAACTTGCCTTTTTTCTGCATATTATTTTTCTTTGTCTTAGAAATCAACTATACAAAAGGTCTTTCACCGGTAGTAGAATGATTATGCAAATATCTAATAGCTGGTGCCTTCTTTTCGTCTCAAGTATATCTCCCAATCATGAGCAATCCTGAAATTTAAGTTATCATTAGTGACATTAACTTTTGGATTACCATAGGCTTTCAATATAAATTGACTTCCAAATCAGAAGAGATTTGATGATCTTAAACATTATTCCTCTCTAACGCTACATCACACAAATAACCTACAATACACAATTCCAAATAGTATGTCCTTAAGTTTTAGCTCAACTGACAAATGTCAATACTGTTAGGTTGAACGTCTTGTCTCAGGTTTGAACCAGAGACCTCGCAGTCGTGCGAGTTAATTATGGTGAAATTTATCATCTGTTTTGAGACCCAAAAAAATAGAATAAGATCTAGTATGACTGAGATAAATAAATCAACAAAATAAAAAAAAATGAGTTGATAAAAATCTTATGTACGATTTTTGGCATTTCTAATACTATTAAGGAGAACACAAATATCTATACGTACACTCAAAATTAAAAAGGTTTCAAGAGAAACAAATTGGCACACACGAAATCTAGTATTTGATTTTCCTAAGACCGGTATTCGACACAAAAAAGATAAAATCAAAAAAATTAAATAAATATTAAATTTAAAAATAAAATAAATTAAATTAAATAAATATTAATTTTACCCCTCTTAGTTGTTTTTATGTTGGGGCTTGGCCTCTACTTCAAAGCAAAAACAAAACAAAAAATAGGTTCTCCAAGTTCATGCCAACTTTTGCAACCCAAACATACAAATTTTGTATGAACATAAATCATAAATAATATTGTGATGAGATAAGTTTAAGATATGGGAGGTTATGTCACAAACTCAAACCTAAACAATTCACCAAATCTATTTCTAGTTGTAAAAATAAAATAAGAGAACCTTGATTCGAATTCTGCCATTTTACGAAAATGCAAGATAATACAATAACCATGTTTTTCACAATTGTAGTAAACTGAACATTACAAACACCGATAATATTCAAAGCAAAAACTAGAATCGAGCAACATAAGTTGAAGGAAATTTAAAAAAAAAAATCAAACAATAAAGAGAAAAAGTCGAATAAATAGAAAAACACGAGCACCACTGAATGAGATTACCCAAAGAGGTAAAAATCAATGGCACACCCACTACATTAAATTGTACGACAACAATCAAAACATGGTGGCGAAGCTATACAACCTAAGCAATAAATGAGAAAAGCACGAAACACAAGAAAAACGAGAAGATGTCAGCGTTACCTTCATTGTAGAAGATTGAGAAAGAGAATGCAAAAGTGTACAACCACGTGAAAAATCTAGCTTTCAAAAGGGAATGTTTATAGTTAAAAATCTATTTATCTTTAGTCACTTTTTAGTCAGAATATCGGCGTCATATTTTTATACTGATGAAATCTTAGAATACAACGAGAAAAAAAATGAATATTGATGCTAAAAAAGAAATCGATTAAAAACAAAGAGAAAACCTGAACAAATATAGTCTAAAGGATGACATGTATACAATTATGTGTAAAAATGCACAAAACACAAATAAGGAGAGGGAGAGAAAGTGGTACATATATATGTGTTGAAGAAGTTAAGGTTTCGTAGATATGCGAAGAAAAAAAATTAGAGAGAAGGATGTGACGGATATTAATACCAAATACAAATAAAAAAAGGAATTTTAGTGTTAGAGTAAAAGAGTTCATTTTCTCTAAAGCATAGTTAGTACACGTGTAATTAAATGAACAAATCTAAAATTTTGTATTAATAAATAAAATAAATGTTTAAACTTGTATTTGTTGGAAACGAAGATCAATCTTCGTTTTAGTATAAGCAACTGAAGATCAATCTTCGTTTTGTTTTGTGTAATTCAAGTTTATGTTAGTTGTAATAACTAACTAACTTCTCAGTTAGTTAGTTAGTTAACTAGAGTACTGTTAGAATAAGCCATGTATAAATAACTCATTCCATTCAATCAATAAACAAGTCCATTCAATACACAAATTATAGTTTTCCATTACTCTTGCACTTGAAGGCTTGAAAGCCAACAAATGGTATCAAGAGCTTGGTTGCGAAAAACCAAATCAGAGTAAGGTGTGAGGATCAAACACGAGTGAGGTGTGAGGATCAAACACGACTGCAGTGAAGATGAGTAACAATGGAAATTATCCAGCCCATATGCCACATTTTGATGGAAAAGATTGGGATAGATGGAGAGTGCAGATTCGTGCATTGTTTGGATTTCAAGAAGTGTTGGAAATTATAGAGAAAGGTTTTGAAGAACTGGGGGTCAATCCAACAGAGGAACAGAGATCAAGATTCAAAGAAAACAAGAAGAAAGATTGCAAAGCCACCTACATTCTTCATCAATGTCTTGATACGGCTAACTTTGACAAGATATCTGATGCAAGAAGTGCAAAAGAAGAATGGGACATTCTTGAGAAGTGTTATTCTGGAGGAACCAAGGTCAAGAAAGTGAAATTGCAGACCTTACAGAAACAGTTCGAATTGTTGCAGATGGATAAGCATGAGAAGGTTGCAGATTTGATTTCAAGATTGAGAAGTATCACAAATCAGATGGCTAGTTGTGGTGAGAAGCTTACTGAACAGAAACTATGTGAAAAGATATTGAGATCTTTGCATCCCAGGTTTGATTATGTTGTGTGTGCGATTGAAGAATCCAAAGACATCTCCACATTAAGTCTTGAAGAGTTGCAGGGAACTCTAGAAGCAAGGGAGTTGAGAATGGATGAAAGGAGTGAGAGTGATTCTGGGAATCAAGCATTGGTATCATATGCCAACAAGAAAAAGAAATTGAAAAAGAATAAGTTCAAGGAATCTGATGATGATTCAGAATCTTCATCAGAAAGGAGCAATACAAGTGGTAAATCAAAAGGAAAATCAAGAAACTTTGATAAGAAGAAGGTGCAATGTTACAAATGTGAGAAGTTTGGACATTTTGCTCAAGAATGTTGGGCTGGCAAAGGAGGAAAACAGAAGAAGAAAGAAGAAAATAAAGCCTATGCTGCCCAAGAATATTCAGATTCAGATTCAGATATAGTTTTGATGATGGCTGCTACAAACGAAGATCAATCTTCGTTTTCTACCACAAACGGAGATCAATCTTCGTTTCCAGAAAATTCTCCATCTCAGTTCTGGTTTCCTAATACTGATTGTTGTAATCTGATGACAAGCCAGAGGGAATGGCTGGTTGATGTTGATACATCAAGAAAGAGCAAGATCGGGTTTGTTGATGATAAAACAACAGAAAGTGAGGGAGATGATGTGTTGCTGGTTGAACCAGAAGATAATGGTTCAGAGAAATTTAATGATGTGGAGGCTGCACAGGACCCAGAAAGTGATGCAGAGGGAGTATTGCAGGTTGAATCAAAAGAGGAACGTTCAGAATTGCAGAACCAGTTGAATGCAGCTCATGAAGATCTAAAGAAAGCAAATGAACAAATTCTCCAGGCTGAGAAGGAAAAGGCACAAGCTATTGATGAGTTGAAAGAAGCACAAAGAGTGGCTGAGGAAGCAAATGAGAAACTAAGGGAATCATTGGTGGCTCAAAAGTTGGCTAAGGGGGAATCTGAGAATGAAAGGTTCCGAGTTGTTGAATTGGAACAGGCTGAAATTGAAATTGTGAAGAAGAAGAAGAAGAAGAAGGAAGGAAGAAGAATGGCAGAAAGAGCTTGGAAATATGAGGAACAAGAAAGCAGCTCATGTGGTTGATAATAATGATCAAGTTGGACACTTTCAAAAGGTGCTTACATCTATTGGAATTTTCTGCCTTTATTCAATTGCTATTGGAATTCTTGTTGAGTTTATAGTGATGTATCCAATACAACATAGAAAGTATATAGATGGAATAGACAATCAGTTGGTGCTTTTAATTGGTGGAATTTCAATTGCATTGGCAATTGTTTTGTCTGTTACAATGGCTATTGGTTCTCATATGTTATCACATCAAGGTGCAATCACAAAAGGAATTATAGTTATTGAAGAAATGGCTTGTGATGCCAAGAAGCAAGCATTAAATCATGCGGATGATACAACTAAAGTTGTCGCGGCTGTCCCGGTCAAAACTGAAATAGTGAAGTTAAAATCTGCATTGGATGTTGCTGAGGTAAAGCATCATGATGAGTATATCCAAAGTACAATGAAGATTAGAAATAGTTTTGAACACGTTGGAAGGAAAAATGAGAGCAAATCTTTGAAGTTCTTGGAGGATATGTGGAACCCTTTATCATGGGTCATGGAAGTTGCTGCATTAATGAAAAAGGCTTTGGCCAATGGAAGTAGAAGACCTCCTGATTGAAGAAACTTGAATTAAGGGAGAGTGTTGGAAACGAAGATCAATCTTCGTTTTAGTATAAGCAACTGAAGATCAATCTTCGTTTTGTTTTGTGTAATTCAAGTTTATGTTAGTTGTAATAACTAACTAACTTCTCAGTTAGTTAGTTAACTAGAGTACTGTTAGAATAAGCCATGTATAAATAACTCATTCCATTCAATCAATAAACAAGTCCATTCAATACACAAATTATAGTTTTCCATTACTCTTGCACTTGAAGGCTTGAAAGCCAACAATATTGAACACCACTAATTTGATTGTTCTTAATTTTTAATTATTAGAAGGTCATATGAGACATAAAGTTGATACGGTGTGGTGGAGAATTTTGATAAAGAGATTGTTGAGTATTATGCTCACTCACAATATAAAAATAACACATACTATCCTACAAATATTTGTCTTTCAAAGAATTATTAGTAACACATAATAGATAACTTTTAAAAGGTATAGTAATTAATTATCAAAACAAAAAGGTTTAATTATAATTATTACTTTTTTGATAGATTGGAGTTGGTGAGAAAAAACTATATACAATATAGAAACAAAAAAGACATGTTGATTTACACAATTAAATATATAACAATATAAATATAATTGTAGTTATAATTACTATTAAATTATGCCAACTATGTTCAAATTATAATTTTTTATTTTTATAATTAAATATAATTTACTAACATATTTATAACAAAAACAAATGAAAATTTGAAAACTAGCATTCTATAAAACTTTT
>JBBPBP010000002.1:9460116-9471836 GCA_037974735.1 Cicer chorassanicum
ATTATTGTGCAAATAATTATTAAAGGGTACATAAATTTACATTGAATCTATTTATAAATATAAACATCATCCATTCAATACATGTTCAGAGTACATATATTTCTATAATTTTGTTAATATTTTGGTTTTGAATGGCAAAATTTTATTTATAAAAAAGTTATAATTACGGAAAGATTTTGATTTATAAAAATTGCAGTCAAATAGTATAAAAATTGAAAAATAATAAATTATTATTATCGAAATGCAATTACAGAAAAAGTAAAAAAAAATATATGAAGTTCTTTTTTACAGTTAAATAAATAGGCTTAATTGCAGTTTTAGTCCCTCTATTTTTACGATTTACGAAATTGGTCCCTCTATTTTAAAAATCGACAATTTTAGTATCTCTTTGATATTTTAACTAAAAAATGACGATGTTTGATGCTTTAAATAATGTAACATATGATGCGATGATGTATAATGATTAACACCCATGAAATTGGAATAAAACGCCGTAAAAACTTAGTTTTTAACTTTGAATTCTTTTTCATATTTTTAAATTAATGACATATAAATAGTTAATGCATCTAGATGGTTATGTATCATAGAATTATATTTTACGTCATTTAAAATATGTCACATCGTCATTTTTTAGTTCAAAAATCATAGAAATGGACTAAAACTGTCGACTTTAAAAATAGAGAGACCAATTCCGTAAATTGGTAATAATAGAAGGATCAAAACTGCAATTAAGCAAACTATATATATATATATATATATATATATATATATAATATTTTAAATAAATATTGATCCTTTATCTTTTAAAATATGCACAAAATTATTCATTATTCATTTTTTTTATAAAAACACTATGGGGGAGTCCGAGTCCTTATTTTTAATCAATTTTGTTTTGAAAAATAACTAAATGACATGGATATTCTTTTTCACGTGAATTAGGGTTCTTGAAAACCTAAAAATCTCAACTTAGAAAATAATAATTTGCAACTTAAAATTGTGTGTGTTTGCAGGTGCGCACACGTGTGTTTGTGTATATGCATGTGTAAAATGTGGAATTAATAAGGATCAGTATCTATTTTTCAACCCCTTGAAAAATAATAGATTTAATTGCAGTTCTAGTTTTTATATTTTTATGTGATATATTTTAATGTTATGTGAATTGAATGACGGAATGAGAAATGAGTCTCCACTATATTCATATAATTATTTTCTATAAAAAACGAGAAAATAAAAAATTGTCAAAAAACATGGAAGTAATTATATGATCACAACAATGAAGATCTTTTCAAAAAAAATTCTCACGAAGTCAAGGAATTTTACTGAAAAATAAACAGATTAAAATTAGAATATTCTGCTTGAAGCAACAAAAAAAGATAGTGGCATAATGTAGAGAAAATTAATTAAAGAAGAAAAAAATGGATAAGTTTATGCCAAAATTGTCATGGTAATTCAAGGTGGAGGAGGAAAAATACACCTCTCAATCCACCACACACGACCTAAAGGTGTGATTGGATTTATATCCCTTAGTCAACTCATGATCCTTTTAAAATATTTTACAAGAGTCAAACTCTCCAAAATTTAATTTATTCATGCATTACTTGCAAGTATATAAGTAACTCTACACCCATTTGACAGTATACCAAAAATCGTTTTAAATCCATTCCATTTGAATTGGTATTTTCTCCATCATAATTATTTTGAAAAAACATTAACAATAATTAGGCTTGGACAATTTATTTGTGAAAATATATGTATAACTTAAATGAAAAATGAACCACATCTAAAACTAAAATTGGGTCAAGTTCGTTGAATTATACTGGACGGAAAACATCATTGAATTGTTATGGTGGAAGACACACAAGTATAAAAAAAGCTAAAATGTTGAATATGAGCTTGTGTTAAGTTGAAAACTTTAATCCTATTGTATTATGTTAATCCATGATGATGTTTTGCTTATTGCTTATTTCCATCTACTTCTACTTAATTACTATATAGCTGATTTTATAATGTACTCACTCCAGTATAAATGTCTCTCATCGTATATTCAGTTGTCTACATTGGATCTTTAGTCTAGTAACCTATAGATTCATTTTCAAAATTGGGAAGTAGTTTAATGACATCAAATTACAAGCAAACCAATCAAAAATGTCATGTAAAATGTTTACTTGACAGAAATGAACATATTTTTGTTTCACAAAATGGCTAGCCATATTTATAAAGTAAAACCGCTTTATGCTCCAAATAGAAATTGACGAAGTGGTTTGGTTCATGAGTTACATGTGAACCTGCATGCATATATAAAGTCCATTAATAATGCAATTCAATTGTAAACAAACATCACAAAAGCAACAAGAAGAATATCACTAAGCTAAGCTAAGAACAATGGGTTTTATCTAAATTTGGTTTAATTGTCAGAATTAAATCTAAAGGATTGCTATTGAATGCCCTTAAGGTTGCTTTGTTCAACATGAAAACACCAAAGACAAGTCAATTGATTTATACTACTATGTAAATTAAACATAACACTTCCTATATTGCTCTTGAGAAGAAAACAAGCTAAAAACTCAATCATATTTTCTTGAAACTTATGACGCGGTTACCGATTTGCCAAAAACCACATTTGCACTATCAAAGTCAGGAGGTTGCATGGCGGTGGAGCCGAGGTTTGGATGGATTGCACATTTTCTGGCACAATGTACTGAACTGTTATGCCTCTGAGTTGGAATTCTAAAGTGTTATAAATTCTGCTTCTGAATTTTCATCCTTATTTTTTCCTTATTTTTTGTAGCTTACATAATATAGTGAGTGAATGAACTGATCACAATTATAGATACAAAACAAAACACTTCAGAATTTCAAGGGTTGCAAACCTCCCTTGCCTAAATGCCTCAATTTCCTCTCAAATGATTATATGCTCTCCTATCTTCACTACAAGAAAATACTCATTTTGTGGCCAACTTATAAAATATTTTGTGGTTGAAAAAAGACCTAACAAATTACTGACCGAAAAAACCCTCAAAAATACTAAAATTCAAATTTGTTGTTATTTGTGGCGGAATAAGCGTTCAAAATGGATCTGAATTTCAGCAAAATTTTGTGAGGGCAAAAGCCCTAACAAAATTACACCGTTGGGCCTTTGTGAGAGCTTAGGCCGCTACAAAATCACACATTTGTGAGGGCAAAGGCCGCCACAAATTCAATCATTTGTGACTGCATAGGCCGCCACAAAGGACTCATTTGTGACTGCAAAAGCCGCCACAAAGGGCGTAGCGTACCGTTGGCATTTATGACTGCATAGGCCCTCACAAAGTCTAATTTTTTGGCTGCAAAGGCCGCCACAAAGGCCCAATTTTGTGGCTGCTTTGGCCGCCACAAAATGTCATTGTTCTCCTATAAATATAATCATTCCTCTCATTTTTCATTTCTACCTTCTCTCTAAATTTTCTCTCCACCTTCTCTCTACAAATACTTTTTCTCCAACATTTCTCTTTTAGTCGTTAAATTTCGGTAAGTTGTTAGTTTATATTTTATTTTTCAATGTTATTTTTGATTTGAAGTTATTTTTTTAATGAATATTATTTAATTTTTTTTTTACAGTGGTGCCATTGTGGTGATTGCGAATAGCTGTTACTTGTTTGTAAGCGTCAAGTCAGACACTACTCGGCATCAAGTATATAATGCATTTTAAATATAGATTATTAATTATATAATTATTATTGTTATATGTTTTTAAAAATATTTTTAGACTTAATATTTTATTTTAGAATGTAGATTAATATATTATTTTTAAAAATGAGTATAATATTATTTTTAAATTTTAATATTAGTAAGATTTGTTAAACAAATTGCTGATAAAATATTAAATTGTAAAATTTATACTCAAATTAAAATGTAGTAATATTTTAATTGTTGATGAAGTGCTATTTATTTATTATAGTTATTATTGGTATTATGATTTATTATGTTAGTAAAATATAATTATATTAAGAAATTGTAATTTTTTTAGCAACAAAATAATACTTATGAAAGACAAGATTTATAATAATGATCTAATCATAAAATATGTAATATCATAAATATAAAATATTTTTATATTATTTTTAAAATACATAAAAAGTTCATCATTCGAAATGTTGTATATTTGGTCCAAAAAAATTAGAAATTATGTTGCTTACATAATATATGATAAATAAAATATTTGAAACATAATAAAAACATTATTAAAATTAATGAGATTATTATTACAAAGAGTTGTGGTTGAGTTTGTACAAAAAATTTATATACTTTTATGGTCTCTATTTTTGTTTATAAAGACTTATTTTAGGAACCTCAACCAGCTATGACTCCGTCGACTAGTGGTGGTGTACTTGAAGATGAATTACAATTTCAAACTATGTTGTCTCCAACACCAATTAATAATATTTTTGAGCGACTTTTGTCGTCGGGTAATATTCTATCAAATAATGATGGAGGGAGTTGAGCTAATGATCAGAGCAATTACTATGATGATTGATGTATTTGAATAATATTTGCTATTTTTATTTTTGGTTTGTATGAATTTATGGTTTGTATGAATTTGCTATACATTATTATTTAATTATGGCATGTTTCATTTTTTGTTTGTATGACATAATTTATTAATTTTGGAATGTTTTATTTTGTTTGGTATATATAATTTAAATTTGTAATTTTAAATAATTTATTAATATATAATATTTATTTTAAATTGAATATAATTTCAAATATAATTTATTTTGTTTGATATACAATATTTATTTTAATTTTAAATTTTAAATTTTTAAATTATATTCATATTAATTTTTTATATATAATATAATTTTTTTAATATTAATTTTGAATTTTATAAAATTTTTTTTTTTAATAAAGTCAGACATTTGTGGCGGCCTAAGCCCTCACAAATGAGGGATTTTGTGGCGGACAAAGCCCTCACAAACGCTAACTGTTTTAAATTTGTAGTCATTTGTGTCGGCCTAAACCCTCACAAATTTGTGGCGGACTTTTCCGTCACAATTTTGTGAGGGCTTAAGCCCTCACAAATGGTAACAAAAAATGTTGGATTTTGTGGCCGTTTTGGCCGCCACAAACCTTTGTGACTGGCTTATTTGTGGCTGCCAAAGGCAGCCACAAATTCTCCTGTTGTGGCTGCTTTTCTCCCTTTGTGAGGGCATTTGGCCCCCACAAAATGATGTTTTTCTTGTAGTGCTTCCCCAAGTTACTCTTATCATACATTCCTATTTGCTATTAGTCAAGTAATAACTACCTAACAAAATTGAGTAATTAACCAATTAAGGGGCTGATTATTTACACTATCATACAAACTAATGGAGGGAAGAAATAATAATTCTAAAGATTCAAGATACATGGATGAAATGGGGAATTGCATCATGTGTTATTAGTGATTGAAATGGGAAAGAGTCTACAATAAGTCATCAGAAAAGCAAATACTAGATGGTATTAAACACTAGACAGTTAAATGCTAAGAACATAAAAATAAACTAAATGTTACATATATGAAAAATTGTTTCACTTAATCAATATTTCAAAATAGTTTCGAGTTTACATAAAGTCAAACAATTTAGTCGTCTCAATTATTTAGTGCATGTTTGGATTCATTTTTTTAGAGTGAAAAGTGATTTTGAAGACTTATAGTTGATTTTGGTATATTTAGGGATTTATTTAATTTTGTTTACAAACATGATTTTTAGGCTGAAAAGTATTTTTGAAGTGAGTTAATAAATTGAAAAATGAAGGAAGTTAAAGAAAGAGAGGAGTTACCAAAATTGCTACCAACGATGCAATGCCAAGAGGGGCCGTGTCTCCTATCAAACTCAGTCTTGATCTCCTCGGCAGTAACTGTATCCAGATTGTGGTTCTTCTCAAACACCTGATCAATGATATTCAAGAAACAACACAGCATGAATATATACATCAAAACGCAGAAACAGAATTTAAAAGGAAGGAACTAACGGTGACGGCGATATCAAAGGCCTCCCATTGCATTTCCTGAGTCATATCAGCATTGATGATGAAGATTTTCTTGGGCGGAATAGATGGCGGTGGTGGTGGGTTGGAGACGGGAACACGTGGCGGTGGTGGTGAGTTATCCGTTGGATCTCCGGCATCAATGTTCTTCTTTTTGCCTCTGGTCATCTTAACTGAAATATTTCTCTAAAATGAAATATTCTCTCGAATCTATTATTTTCTCTCGATGTATATACTCCTTTTTTTTTTTTCTCTCAGTGCTATTATCCTTTTTTGTCTCGGTTGGTTACAGAGCCACAGTGAGAAGCAGACTCTTTCTAAACTTTAACTAACCTTCCCCGACTGGAGAAAAGAAAGTAGCAGTTACTAGAGAATAATATTTTAACAATTATATCAATAATTCCATAAAAAAGCTAAACATTATTTTTTTTATGAAAAAAATTTAGAGTGAAATACTTCACTCTTACGTAGATAAGACTTTATCTACTATAAGTCAGATATGATACATTTTTTTTTTATATTAGACTAAATTATTAGAGTTTTGTTTCTGTAGGAAGACAGTTGGAGTTAAAATCATTATTTTATTTCAATAATTAAAAGGAATTATAACTTTTGAAATATTCAATAATTCTCTGATAAATATATATTTTGATAATGCTAGAACACGTTACATGCACGGTAGGATGTATTCAATAATTTTTTAATTATAACTTATTAATATTATTTTTTTAAAAATTGTGGATATATTCTAGTATTCTCAAGCGTACACTCATTTATTTTTCTGAAGAGTATCTCAACAATATACACTTTAAAGTTATTCAACCGTTTGTTTTTTTAGTAAGAAAGAAAGAGTGAAATTAAAATTAATAATGAACCCTAATCCAAAAGAAAATATAATTTATTAACAAGGGCTTTTTAATAATTAACAAATTGATACACCTCGACAAATTTGCCTTCAAATTCAAAATATTTTCTCTCTCTCCACTAATTTTGAATTTCATAACATTCGTTTCAAATTCCATTCATTTGTTTCTTCTTTTTTTCACATTTTCTCTAATCAATGGAATTATTTTGCATGAAAGTTGTTAAGTTGAAAGTTGTTCTTCACTATTGAACCAAAGGATATATAGGTATGCAGTTGACAATCAAACCCATTTTTCTTTTTCTCATTTGTTTTCTTAATTTTTCTTTTCTTTTGTATCATTTATAACAGATTACCTTTTTTTTCTTTGGTTTTTATTACCTCAATAAATTTTACATTTAAGTATGCCAAACAACTTTTAATTTAATTTTTATCGCGACAAAAACATATAAACTCAAACACAATTGAAATCATAAGTCATTTTTGTGTACTACATAAATCATTCTTCGGCTTCACATTTTCCTCTTCTATCTTTCAATTTTCAAATGATGTTTTGTTAATAATATCGTCATCAAACCACTTCAAGAAATTTTAATTGTTATCCTAAAATTTTTATTTGTAGTGTCAGTGACAGTTCACAATACAACAGCCTCCTCATAGACATTAATACGGGTTCTTCTTAACACCGACCCAATTCATCCAAACAATTTTTCAAAACCTTGAGCTCATGTATCATTACTTGTTGACGTGAATGAGAATGGCTTCAAGAACTCTTAACGATACTGGACATTGTTCAGATCAAGAGAAGATGAAGGAGATGTGTAAGATGAAAGACATTTTGCTTTCAACCATAAAAAGAAGAAGATGATGAAGCAAACTCTAATTTTGGTTCATTTGAAACATTTACTTATATATTCTTAGTCACGCCATATTAGAAACATAAAATAAAATGACACCCATACAAATTCTGGCTTATATGGGTAATGAATTTGAAATTGTCACATACGAATTTCTTGTGACTCTCCTAACAATAAACCTTTTTCAATTTTTATACCAATACATGTAAACATGAGCACAAAAAGTTTTTATACTAGTTTTCTATATATATATATATATTTAATTTTTTTTATCTTGGCGCGACATTTAATTTCTCATTTAGTGCAGTGTCGTTTGATTAAAATTAATTTCGATTAAATAAAAATTTAAATTCAATTAATAATTTTGATGTCTTCGATGTTATGGTTATAAAAATGTTATGGTTATAAAAACGTGAATTCTGAACACTTTAATTTAAATAAGATTTTAGTAAAAAAAAATAGCATAGATTATTAGTATAGATTCGGATTTTTGATATGAATATCCCTTTTTTGAATTTTTATTTCTAAAATGCCACACTTTGAAAAATATATACCAGAATGCCCTTTTTTTTTAAAGAAGGAATTCGCTTCCCCAGGGAACGACCAGCTGAAGGAAAAATTTTCAACACGCAATAGGAAGTCGCTTCCCCAGGGAACGACCTCCAACTGACCTTTTTTTTTTAACATTTGTTGTTATTAATTTAATTATTTAAAAAATAAAAATATTAATAATAAATAAAAATAAAATACCTTAATAAATTATAAATAAATAATAATTATAATTATAATTAAAAATTATTATAATTAAAAATTATTATAATTAAAATTATTATAATTAAAATAATTAAATTAAAATGATTAAATTATATTATAAATAAAAAAATACATTAAAATAAAAAATATTATATTAATAACATGAAAATATAAATTTCAAATAAAATACATTAAAATAAAAATACATCAAATTTGAGTAGACGTGCCAGCAGCATTTGGACAATGTTTTCTACTATGACCAGAGACCCGACATAATCCGCATTTTCTTGGTACTCTTTCTGTAGTGTCCATTTCTGTTCTAATGCGTTTGCTCTTTGGACGACCTTTCTTGACTCTCCGCATTAGTGGATTGTGACACACCTTAACACCTTCATATTGTGGCATATATCCTTTGTTTGGTATGGGTTGGAACGCTTCATCGTAGACTTTTAGTACTGTTTCCACCTTGTACACATCAGGTATAAGGCTCCAATAATTATATTTTATGCTAGAACATGTTGCTATCACATGCGAACAAGGCATATGTTTAGCTTGATATTTCCCACAATCGCACCACTTATTAGAAATGTTTACACTGAAATGACCAATTGGCCGCCCTTCTCTTGGAACTACTGTCTCGTGGACCATGAAAGTATGGTTGCTCCGATCAAAACTATCCACCCTATGACTATTGGATTTACTTATTTCCAATTTCATAAATTTTTTGCAAGTTTCTGTGTATACCTCACCAGAAGCTAAAATTGATGTGTGTCGTTTTCCCATGGTTGGAAGCAGTGTCCCTGTTTTAAAATAAGTTGATTGGACCAAAGCAGTGATGGGGAGGTTGCGCGGGCCTTTTAATAATGCGTTGATCGACTCCACAAGATTAGTTGTCATCTGACCCCAACGGCTACCTCCAACGAATGCTTGAATCCAATCTTGTCGAGGTATGTTGTCTAACCATTTCAAAGCCTCCGGGTTTACTATGCCGATTTCTCTGCGGTAGTATCGATATGTAGGCTCATTGATCGAGTAACCTGTATTGAAACAGTAGACAACTATATAAATTAAGAATGAAATTACTAAATATTACACTAATTATAAAAATTAAGAATGAAACTATTACCCATAGAAATAACTTTTTTCTTCAAAGCATTGTCCTTAAATTCCCTTGCAAAATTTAGTGAAATATGCCGGACGCAGAACATATGCTTTGACGGAGGATCTTGCCACCCATTATTCGGATTATTATAAGCACTCTTAATCGATTCGTGTCTATCTGAAATCAAACAAATGTTGGCTTGTGGAGTGACGTATTTTCTCAAATTTCTCAAAAAGAAACTTCAACCCTCTTTTGTCTCACCTTCCACAATAGCATAAGCAATAGGAATTATGTTGTCGTTCCCATCCTGTGCAACTGCTACCAATAGAGTTCCCTTGTACTTGCCGTACAACCAAGTCCCATCAACTTTAAATTTAAAATATCCTACGTATGTTCGGAGGGTTATTGATGCCTGACAAATCCAACAATCGGGTACATTTAAAATATCTTTCTTTATTAGGAGATTGAAATAAAGTATCCCAATATAGTTGGGGTTCAGCAGTTTTAGCTACACTTTACAGAGAACTATGTCTTGCAACAAAACCCGGTGTAACATCTATGGGAGGATGTGCATTGTTGTTGCAAAACTGGGCATGGTATCGTTTGTCATGTGTCGCTCCAGAATCTCCCACGATATTTCCACTTGCTCAAAGGTAACTATATTTTTTTTATATTATTTTTTCTTTTTTTTTTAAAACCAATTACTTACCATAATACTAATTTTATTATATTTTTTATTTTTGTTATATTCGACAGATTTAATTCTGGTGGTTTAAATTTCGCTAAAGTTCCTCACAACGACGTGGAAGAATACCAAAAAACAATTGATCACATGAGAGTTGAGGAAGTAATATATTCATTCACATTTATTTGAACTTTTTAAATATTTTATTTTTTATACTTGTTATAATTACTTTAGCTTATTTTTTTTACATTTCAGTTTTTTTTGGAGACCTTATCTCGGGTTCCAACATGAAGTTTCCGAAGAAGAGATGGTCACTTGGACAGCATGTACTTATCTACTCTGTTATCATATTGTTGAAAAACATCATACAAACAGAGTCACACTTCAGTTCGGTTTCCATCAACAAATACCACAACCACCAAAAGACATGAAAATGTACCATGAGATCAACATGAGGCGTGAGATTGATGATAATTGGAACTGGGTTTAGAGAGAAGAAATTAAACATTGGAACGAGCGCCAGAATTACGTGTTGCAAGGTAACATCGTACAAGGTCTTTTATGTCATAGCACAGAATATATGATTTGGTTTAGACAACACACCAAATTATTTATATCTGTAGAACAATATCTCTGTGATCTCCGTTTACAACCGTCGTCATATCCTCATGTGCAATCGACCTTCCAATCAACCCCACAACAACAAAACACAGCAGGACCGTCTTCATCATCACCTCACCTACACGTCTCTGCTGAAGTTCCATTTTATGATCCACCACCAACGTATTACGTTCCGTCGGTGCCAGAAATACCAACCCCCGGTTATCCGACAGAAAGTGGACTTTTCTTTAATTTGTTTGGAATTCAGTGCACAACTCCTAAGTCGGCTTATGTCGTGTTTGATTTGATGTATAATCCTCAGTCCGAAAATTTAATGGAAGCCAGTGGCAGTGGTTCTAACCCACCTACAACTTACATCGAGGAAAATGTTCAAAATCAGGATCAACCGGAAGAACCGCAACTCGTTGAGAGAGCTAGACGAGTTCGACGACATCCTAGATGTGGGACTGGGGGTCATTAAGGTGGACATAATTGATATAAATTTGATGTTTTTTTCTTCTCAAATATGATGTATTTATATCGTTAATTTAATGTATTTCGTTTCAATCTCATGGTTATTAATATAAATTTCTATTTATTTAATTGTTATTATTATTTTTTTGCAACAATTTTTATGTTTTTTTATTTTAATGTATTTTTTTTATTTATAATATAATTTAATCATTTTAATTTAATTATTTTAATTTAATTATTTTAATTATAATAATTTTTAATTATAATTATTATTTATTATAATAATAATAATAATAATTAAAATATATAATTTATTTATAATTTATTAAGGTATTTTATTTTTATTTATTATTAATATTTTTATTTTTTAAATAATTAAATTAA
>JBBPBP010000002.1:9488947-9499355 GCA_037974735.1 Cicer chorassanicum
AATTATTTATTTTATAATATGTAACATGCGAGTCTCTGTTTACTTTATCAATTTTTCACTTTAGATAAGTCAAAACTATATTATCCGACGCTTATTTTAAAGTAGTCAAATAAATTAAATATTTACATTGCATCCAAATAATTTGATTTTTTTACTAATTCATTTTAATTATTGATTCAATAAAATTTTACTTTACATCTTTGTTTATTTACACTTACTTTTAAAACTCATGAGAAATAATTTTGCTATTTATTGTGATCATATTTGACTCGAATGATTAATTTCTAAAATTATGCATGAAGGACACCCAATTTAAAAATAAAAAACTTATAAGCATCTCTCCTTCGGCATTCCAATAAAAGTGTAGTTTTTTTTTAAATGACTTCTTCTACCATATAGTGCACCACTAACTATATTTGGCCTTTTTAAAATAAATTAATTTAGGAAAATTTTATATAGAGTTTAATTTGCATATACTAATTGTGTAATTTTACATTGTCAATATATTATTGCTCATATTTATTATTTTAAAATGTGATTATCATACAAATCAAACATTCTTTTAATATTAGATGATTGTGATTCAATGTCAGTACAAAATTTCTTTACACTGACGATATATATAATTTTTTTTTTATAATTACAACTATTTTTAGATATACATAATTGTAATTTTGATCTCACATGAAACACGTTTCTGAGATTGGCTCTCACATTTTAATAGCTAATAGCGTCTAGTTTTAGTATTTCTCTCAAACTTCTTAATGTATAAATTATATAACATATTTTAAATGATGTAACATATAATATGATGATGTAAAATCATTCAAATGAGTTAATTATTTAACTGTTGTTAGTTAAATTACAAAAAAAAAAAATCAGGAGTTGAAAAATAATTTTTTTTTGAGAATTTTGTTGTTGTAATATCATAAGTGTTAATTATTTTGCATAAGTGGATAAAAATAGAGGATCTAGATCGACAGATGAGATCCTCTGAGTGTATGATCTGTATCGTTCAATTTTAAATCATCTACCAAGATTCCACGTGAATGTAGCGAAGCGAGAGTGTCTGAATTGTTCCCCTCCTCCTTCCTCTTGTTCAAAATACATTGTTACCCCTCAAAAACATTCAATTCATTCTATTGGTGGTACAATCAATCATCAACGGCGAAATCAGTTTTTGAGGAATAACGACTAAACACTTCGTTCATTAACAAGGTACGTATAGGACTAGTTTTTTTTCTTTCAATTTCATTCATATACAACAATAATCTCAAAATGTTCACTACACATCGCCATAGTTCCCTTCTCTATCTCAACGCTCTAACTTTTTCACAATCCCTAAAACCTAACCCTTTTTTCTTACCATTTTCTCTGCATTTCTGCACCAACACTTCCGATTCACCATCATTTGCAGTCTCATACCTCATCCACAATTTTGGCTTATCCCTACTATTTGCAAACAAACTTTGCTCCACTTACAATGTTAAATTTAAGACTGCTCAAAAACCTGATTCAGTTCTCGCATTCTTTAGAAATCAAGGTTTCTCTGATTCCCAACTACACACCATGATTACAAGAGCACCAGCGCTGCTTTCCTGCAACCCCTCCAAAAGGGTGTTGCCAAAGTTTCAATTTTTTCTCTCCAAAGGTGCTTCGAAGTCTGAAATTGTTGACTTTGTGAGTAAGAGCCCCGTGGTGTTGTCGGTAAGCCTTGATAGTTACATAGTCCCAACCTATGAATTGGTTTATAGATTCTTGCAATCTGACAAGGACGCTATTGCTTGTACAATTCAACATCCAAAATTATTTGGATGCAGACTTGTGCCATATAACATCAAATTGCTGATTGAGAATGGTGTGTCAGAAACAAACATTAAAAGGATGATTCGGACTTGGCCTCGGATATTATACACACTTGATTTGCTGAAGTATGTGGAGGAATTAAAGGATTTGGGGATTAATCCTTCACAATCAATTTTTGGTATAGCACTGCTTGCCAAAACAGCTGTAACCAAAACCCGATGGAAAGAGAAAGTTGATACCTTTAAGAAATGGGGTTGGTCTGATCAAGATGTTATGGAAGCATTTAGAACGCAGCCTCATTGTATGTTAACATCCATTGATAAAATTAATTCAGTGATGAGTTTTTGGGTCAATGAGTTGGGTTGGGATGCTCTGGCCATTGCCAAAACACCAAGGGTTTTGGCGGCCAGTCTGGAGGGAAGGATCAAACCAAGGGCCTCAGTTGTGCAACATCTTGTGAACAAAGGTTTGCTAAAAGAGAATGCAAGCTTAACTTATCCATTTTTAGTCGTTGATACTAAGTTTCTTGACAAATATGTAAAAGGTTTTAAGGAGGAGTCTTTTTATCTGTTAAAGCTTTATGAAGAAAAACTCAATCTTGCACATGCCAGTGACAAAACCGGCATGTCATGAACAAATTTTCAGGTGTTTCAGCCTTAATTTGTTATCTCAGTTCCTTATTTGATTTGAATACTTTTTGGTCCAGACCGTGATTATAGCTAGTTTAGCTAACTTGTGTCATTTCCTACTTTGACAAATGTTAGTTTTGTTTTGATTGAAGTGTTCTCAAAGTCGTGATGTACATCCGTCTTGATAATACCTAAGAATTAGCTAGAATTCGAATTGCATGTATGTTTAGTCCAATAATCTATGGCATGAATTAAGCTCTGTTGCTGAATTCGAACTGATTTTAGGTTCCAGTTGCAATTGTATGTACATTACAAATACGAAAAATGCAGATAATTGTGGACAAATGCACTTGTAATAATGGTCACGGTACAATTGTGAAGAGCTCCCAAAACTCAATATTAAGGCTATACGTATGGTTGTGGACTGCAATTATTCAAAACACTATGCAATTAGTGTTATGCAATTTGGTTGTTATTTTTACCTTTTGGCCTACTGATATGGTAAAGTCGGGTTTAAATATTATAGTTCACAAGTATTATTTTGATTAATTGCCATTGGTATTTTGTCCATGTTCTGTATTTTGTATGACTACATCATTCACCAATAGGACAGCGGACAGCCAGAAGCTTCTGTTCAAAATTGAAGCAGTATAAAGAAAATTTTGGTCTTATACAACAAAATCATTTTTCAGATGTTGCAAATAAGATGTGAGAAGCACTAGGATAGGATTAGGAACAATAAAGAAAACCATAATTGATATGTTTCATTTGAACTTAAGCAAATAAAATTTGATTCAAATTTTAACTTTCTGTATGTATGTGAAGAGGAGTGATGTATTATTTTTACGGACGGAGGTTGCAGTTTCATTGACATTCTGCTGAAATAGTATATCATCATCATCTATTTTCGTTGAAGTTGAATGTAAGTTCTACAGTAGCATCATGGAGCTCATACTGCTCGATAAGTATGTGTTCAAATATAAGTGATATACCTCTTAGGTGAAGGAACTTAACATATGGTTTAGAAGTTTACTATGATCTGCTAGTGCAGTAGTGCCGCCTAGTAGAGTTCACGTACTTTAAAAAATTGCTATATGGTTCATGGTTTGAACGTAAATGGTTTCCTGAAGTGAAAACTGCCATAATTTTAAAAAATGCACCAGAAGCTACATATATTTGAACAGTAATTTCTTTAGCCGGTGTCAAACTAGGGGAAGTACTTTCAAACCGGCATAATGTAGAGGGTTCTAAATGACCAATTTTCTCTCTGTTTATTTTTTTCTCTATTCTGAGGTTCATTTTCCATCAAAACTGAAAACTAGAACCTTGGGCAAGATAGGGGGCGTGGGTGTGTCAATTTCGGTGAAAATTGTTAGGAAGAAAAATTTAGAATTAGAAGGAATGACTATGTATATGTTAGTTAGGATTTTGAGAACTGTATGATTTTCCTTTACGGATGGTTGACATGTGACATGTAGTTCTGAGAATACAAATGACACTATTTATGTTGTGTTATTACTTTGTATGCGAATTCTTGAAAATGCTTCAGTGAACAAAATAATTGGAAGGTGAAATTTTGTTTGACTGGTTTTGATTAATGGAGTCTTTTATCTCTCCACTGTTATGCTAAAGCAGCCGTTAAAGCACATAACTAAGACTGTTACAAAAAACTGAAAAACCGAACTGCACTGAAACTGACCAAACCACTTCTTTGAGTTTACGAATCGAACCTAGGTTTCACACACAGTTCACTAACTTGAACCAAACCCAACAATTCACAAATCATCTTCAACTTCAAGAACCCTAAATCGCATGAACAACACTTCACAAATCATTTGCAAAAAAATCTTTCAGCAAGTTCAGAAGAACTTGTTTCTGCAATCGCACAAGCCACACAAATTGTCTTCTCGAATCATTTTCTGGCTTCGTTCTCTAACTCGTTTCTGCAACCTCAAGGCTAGTTGTTCTGTTGTTCATTGTCTTCTTCTCTTTCTGTTAGTAGTTAGTGTAGATTTGTTTCAGTCTCGTATTTAATGATATGTTTCATAATGTAACACATTTACGCATAATTTATCATGGTTTTGTTTCAATTGGAAACAACTGTGTTGTTTATTGATCTGAATTTGTGCTACAATCAATTAGTAACTACTTTTTTGATATGTGGTCTGAACCTGTTATAGCATGTTTGATAATTGATAGAATATATTTCTGTTTCATAGAACCTGGTAACCTGCTGTAACCTATCATAGCATGTTTGATCTGAACCTGACAAGTATCAAATAATGTTTGATACAAACATTTAGTATCATACAATATCTACTATTTGACTATTTCTGTTGCTTAAAAGCATATTCTGAATTTTTGTCTCTAGTTAATGGCGGTGGAATCCATTTAAGGTGTCTTTGCCTTTGTTACTTCTTAGTTTTCATGATTTGGCCACACACGCTCTTCTTTACAAAAAAAACCTGAAATTGTGGCAAATTAGTAGTTATTTGATTCTGGTATGGGATGGTATTGTTCTCCTTGTTGCTTTCTCGGAAAGTCCTTCATATCATATTTTTGCAGAGATAACATCTCAAGAATTGTGCACTTGATAGGACACTAGATATTGGGCCTTGGCCCAATAGATAGGTTGATTAGAGAATAAGAGTTAGTAGTATATTCATTGACTTTATGGAATTTTGTTACAGATTTCTGCTATAAAAGAGAGGGAAGGATAGTTAAAAAATCATTGAAAAAGATATTGTTAGGCAGTTAGGAGAGTCTCTCTCTGGATTAGGAGCAGATTATGCTCTGGGAGAAGTTCTTGGAACTCTGGTTGTTTTCCTTTTCTTGCTGATTTCACCATTGTAGAGCTTGCTGCTCATTACTTTCATTCAATAGAATTCTTTTTTTCATTCTGTAAAATTCTGGTTTCTATCATTGGTCCGACCTGCCGGATTATCGAGAGGAGCTAGTGAAATCGAATGCCACCAAAAATGTCTGACAGAGTCGAAGCTTTGGAGATACGAATGGCGTCCATGGAAGGTTCGGTACGCCAAACCTTGGAGGAGTTTCGTCAAACTATCTTGACGGAGTTTGCAAAATTGTTGAATCGGCCTTCAGAGGAGAGACCGCGCTCACCTGTTGGTGATGCAGCTGTGATAGAGTACAAAATGGCGGTGAAGAAGGTGGAGCTTCCGTCGTTTGACGGAGACGACCCTGTTGGACGAATCACACGCGCAGAAACGTATTTTGACGTACAGGGGACAACGGAAGAGGTGAAGGTTCGTTTGGCTAAGATTAGCATGGAAGGAGCAACAATTCACTGGTACAACTTATTGCGTGAAACCGAGGATGAACTGACATGGGAGAAACTGAAGCAAGCTTTGATAGAGAGATATGGTGGGAGGCAAAGTGATAACCCCTTCGAAGAATTGAAGGATTTGCAGCAAATGGGGGATGTTGATGAGTACATCGCCGCATTCGAATACACTTCTTCGCAAGTGAAAAGGTTACCGGAGGAGTAGTACCTTGGGTATTTTCTGGGAGGGCTCAAGCCGGAGCTCCGATTGAGAGTGAAGACGTTCAACCCTCAAACTAGACTACAGGCAATGAAGGTCGCGCGTGATGTTGAAGACGAGTTGCGTGGGACGATTACGGCAAGAGGAGGAGGAAACCGGTCAAAGAATTGGATAAGGGGTGGATATGACCGAACTAGGCCAAATGGTTATGGTTCTGGGCCCAATAAGAGAAGTGACTCCGGGTCTAATTATAACCCGAGTCCTTATCAAAATGGAAACGGGTCAAATGCTGGAGCAGGTCAAATCAGATCGGGTTCTACAATTTCGAACCCTTATTCGAATTCGCTGAAGACGGGAAACGACGGCGAACAGAGGAACGACGATCGTAACAGAGGAACGAAGCATCTTCCGTACTCGGAACTGATGGATCGCAAGGCACGTGGTCTCTGTTTTCGATGTGGAGAACGATTCCACCCTCTTCATCAGTGTGCTGAAAAGCAACTTCGTTTGGTGATTCTCGATGACGATGAAACGATTAACGACGCCGGCGAAGTGATAGCAATCGAGTTGACGGAAGATGAGAGGGAAACACCATTAGAGTGTCATTCTTTGAAGCTGTGCGAAGTGGAGAATGGGAATAACGTCAAGAAACCTCTCCCAACTACCTCGCGTTTGCCGGGAATGGTGAAGGGGGAATGTATAATGATAATGGTAGACACTGGCGCTAGTCACAATTTTGTGACCCCTCAATTGGCAGCATTCCTGCAACTTACAATAGAACAAATCAAGGCCACAGAGGTGAGATTTGGGAACGGCACCGGTGTGACTACGACAGAGAAGTGTGGAAGGTTTGACGTTCAATTTGGAAAGTTTAACACTACGGTGGAGGCCTACATATTGGAATTGGAAGAGGTAGATATGATTTTGGGAGTGGCTTGGCTACACAAGCTTGGTAAGGTGATGTTTGATTGGGAGGAAATGGCCATTTGTTTTGACTGGAAGGGGGACACTGTGAAATTACAGTGTCAAATTCCTAAGGACAAGGGAATGGAACAGGAAAAGGAACTTAGTATTGCTGCTATGAACATGGTAAGGCCAATGAAAATCACCATGTGGGAAGGAAATAAGGAAATCATTAGTTGGGAACCTGGAACATGACTGAAGAATCAGTGCCCATTTGCAAGCCTTGAGGACAAGGCTTATTCTGAAGGGGAAGGTAATGATAGGACACTAGATATTGGGCCTTGGTCCAATAGATAGGTTGATTAGAGAATAAGAGTTAGTAGTATATTCACTGACTTTATGGAATTCTGTTACAGATTTCTGTTATAAAAGAGAGGGAAGGATAGTTAGAAAATCATTGAAAAAGATATTGTTAGGCAGTTAGGAGAGTCTCTCTCTGGATTAGGAGCAGATTATGCTCTGGTAGGAGTTCTTGGAACTCTGGTTGTTTTCCTTTTCTTGCTGATTTCACCATTGTAGAGCTTGCTGCTCATTACTTTCATTCAATAGAATTCTTTTTTTCATTCTGTAAAATTCTGGTTTCTATCAGCACTCCTTGACGAGGAAGACCTTGAAATAATTTAGGATCATGAACCTTGAAATAAGTTGCAAGAAAATCCCGTTTCGTGTACAGGTTCCACCAGCAGCAGAGCTGCAATACGTGGCAGAAAGAATTAGTCTCATCCATTTAGGAAGAATTATATGGTCTTCAATTTGATTATATAGCTAGGAAGAATTTATATGGTCTTCAATTTGATTATGAACAACTTGTACAAGTGTTTTTAACAAGACACAGGCCACAACAGAACCTGTTTGAGTTGATTCTTCTAGCAGAACATGTTTGTATGAAATCTCTTTGCATATTTTGTAGCAGAGTTATGGGACAGAATTGCTTGAAATAAAATTGAATGGAAATCAGTTTTGATTGCTTTATGTAGGTTGAACTTTACTGCTCACTATGACGATTTTGATATTTAATTGTTGCCTTAAGAGAAAAATTAACAAAATAGTGTAATTTTGGAGTAGAAATTAATGTTAAAAAAAACAGATTAGTTCTCAAAATTCCAACATCAGTTAAAAAATTGCAACAGTTTAGTTTGCATAAAAAACAGTTAAGTTCGCATAAAAAATAGTTCATTTCGTAAAGGTTAACAATTCAAATAGACCGATATAGTTTGAAATTCATAACTCGGTTCATCGACCTTAAAGCCAATTTAGTTCAGACAAATAATGGACCGTTCAGTTCGGTTTTACTGAATTGTTTTTGCTTTGCATTTACGTTGGTTCAATTTTTTTCTTTCTTTATTGCTTTTCTGATAGGATTTTAAGGTAGAGACTCTCTCTAAGATTTTTCCTCAACAAGCTGATCATTGATTTTCGGCGAAGATTTTCTCAAAATCCATGAATTAAAAAAAGGGTCTTTTAAATTCATATGTGAAACCTACTAATTAAAAAAAAATCTTTTAACTTCTTATTTGATATAGATTTTTATAAAGATTTGATTTTTAAGTTGATCTTAATTATTGGCTCACTTGTTATCTTGGTTTGGAGTAGATGTAACACGAAAAATTAAGGAGTGTCTTGTTTTATGTTCTTTGTTGTGGTGTTAGTCGATTTAACTAGTTGAAGAAGATAAGATACACATTGAAGCTGAAGGAAAAACAAGATTTTAGAACTTAAAAGAAAATGTTGATAAAAATAGGATTTGAATATAAATCCATTTTTATTTGGTATTAATTTATTTGTATAAATAAATGTTAATATATTATGCTAGTATTTTCTCTTTCATTAGAATTTAAACTCCTTTCTTTCACTCTCAAGTCTCAACTTATTCGATCCCTTAGCTCATATAAAGATTATATTTTATTGTTTTGTAAAGCAACTCAGTTCTCAAATATCTTTTCCACATATATGGTTCGCAACTTGAATTACAATGTCCGCTGCATAACATTAGAGTGCTGACTGAGAATGGAGTAACAGACTTAAAAATTGCAAGATTACTTCGGAGCCAAGTTAAGATATTAAACACGAGTGACTTGCCTAAGTTGGTGAAGGAATTAAAGGATTTGGGGTTTAATCCTTCACAGTCAATTTTCTCAGTACCACTGGCTGCCAAAATATCTGTAACCAAAACCCGATGGAAAGAGAAAGTTGATGCCTTTAAGAAATGGGGTTGGTCTGATCAAGATGGTCTGGTAGCATTTAGAAAACAGCCTCATTGTATGTTAACAAAATAAAGCTTCACATCCTCTATTTTATGTTTTTAAATATTTCGGTGTGAAATACTTATCTTGTATTTTTTTTCAATATTTATCGATGATAAATACTTGTCTTTTGTTTTTTTATGTGTAAGGGGCAAATCTTTATCTCATAACTTTTTTATATTTCCAAAAAACTTTCCTCCAAAATTCAATTCGCAAATAGGTCATTAAAAAATGGGGCTGGTCTGATAAAGATATTGAAGAAATATTTAGGAAGGAGCCTCATTGTATGTTAACATCCATTGATAAAATTAATTTAGTGATGAGCTTTTGGGTTGGGATGGTATGATAATATCTTCCGTATAAAACGTTTTATAGAGGAGTCATCTTGTTTATTAAAGATTTATGAAGAAAAACTAAACTGGCATGTCATCTTATGAATACTTCCTGCTGCAGACCGTAATTGTAGCTAATTTAACTAACTTGTTTCATTTCCTACTCCGACAAATGCTAGTTTTGTTTTGTTTTGATTGCTTTTTATCAGGCTTAATAATACCTAATAATTCAATAAGGCTCATTGTTTAACTGTTTTATTTCACTTTATCATTTTGGAGAATATCTTATCCACATCTTAGATGTGTCCTTTTCTCTTTTCTTTTGAATACTATACACGCTCATTTTATTAAAAATTTTAATCACTGTCAATTCTCTTCATTTATTTTATTCAACTCACAAATATCATATTATTAACAAGAGTGTGTATCGTGAAAAATAGTGAAAGACAAAAAAAAATAGATGAATTAATTAAAAAGGAGACCAACAAATGAGTTTTTAAGAATAAAAAAACTAAAAATGGAATCTGAGTAAAATAGAAGACGAAGAGTGTATTTAAGAAGAAAAACAAAGCTTTTGTTAGTTGAACTGACGAGGAAATCTCTAGTAGAAAAACAGAGAAATCATCTCTTGTCACTTATGTCAGTGTCGCAGCGCTTCGTGAAACCAACTAATATGCGCCATGAAGTCACCGCCGAGAGGAAGAGATTGCAGGTAATGTAATGTTAATCAAAGCTTATTCCTTTTCTCCCTTTCATATTTCAAATTCGATCCAATTTACGAGTTTTTTTTTTGAAATATCCATTTTTTTTAAAAATTAACTAAAATGCCTTCTTTCTGAAAACGTTTACCAAACTGTCCTACTTTTTTGAGCTTTTTTACTGGTCGTTGCGACCTCCTTCTGGAGGTTTTTTTTTTTTTTTTTTTTTTTTTT
>JBBPBP010000002.1:9502923-9533877 GCA_037974735.1 Cicer chorassanicum
TTTACTAATGTATTATTATTAATATTATTATAATTTATTAATTATTATTATTATTATTTTTATCAATACATTAATGAATAATATTATTATTAATAGGCTAAATATTATCTGTGGTTCCTTAACTTAATTTCAGTTAACGATTTAGTCCTTTATATTTTTTTTTTCCCGATTTGGTCCTTTATGTTTTTAAATAATTTCAGTGTTACCCTTTAAATGGAGTTTCATTAAGAAAAAGTTAAAAAAAATTCATCCTCCATGTTCAGAAAAAGTTATCATTTATGTTTTGGAAATATTTCAGAAAAATATTCAAAGTTTGTTCTAAGTTTGATAGTATGATTGATTCTTTAAAACTGAAGCTATGTGGATTTATACTCCATAAAAATCATTTCAGATAAGTGACAATCGTTCCTAGAGGTTTGATGAACATATGCAATGATGTAGATGAGAGATTTTTTAACTTTTTTTTAACGGAATCCCACTTAAAGGGTAACGCTGAAATTATTTAAAAACATAAAGGACCAAATCAGGAAAAAAAAATAAGATAAAGGACCAAATCGTTATTCGAAATTAAGTTAAGGGACCACAAATGGTATTTAGCCTTATTAATATTATTATTATTTATTAATGTATTGTTATTTATTTATTTATAAATTAATTATTATTATTATTAATATTTACTAATGTATTATTATTAATATTATTATTATTATTTATTAATTATTATTATTAATATTAATGTTTTATTTTAATTATTATTATTATAATTAAATAATTATTAAAAATTTAAAAACAGCAGAAAAAGACAAACAAAAAAAAACCAGAAGGAGGTTGCACTCCCGGCCTGCGACCTCCAACTGGGCCTGCGAAAATTCTGACTTTAGGAGGTCGCACCCCTCGTTGCGACAAGTAGAAAAATTCAAAAAGTAGGGCAGTTTGATAAACGTTTTCAGAAAGAGAACATTTTAGTTAATTTTTTTTTAAAAAGGAGATATTTCAGAAGAAAAAAACTCCCAATTTACACTTGAATAATTTATCATCATTCTTTCTTTCAATTTTCACCCTAACAATCATCATGTTCAACTTCAATACTTTGTGCCACAAAACCCTTCTCTACCTCAAGCCCTTAACTTTCTCACCAACATCCCAAAACCTATTACCATTTTCTCTCCATTTCTGTACCAACACTTCCAATTCATCATCATTTGCAGTTTCGTACCTCATCCACAATTTTGGATTCTCCCCACTATTTGCAAACAAACTCTGCTCCACTTACAATGTACGTTTCAAGACCACCCAGAAACCTGATTCAGTTCTTAACTTTTTTAAAAACCATGGTTTCTCAAACACCCAATTAAACTCCATAATTACAAAGGCACCATGGCTACTTTCCTGCAACCCCATCAAAAGGGTGTTGCCAAAGTTTCAATTTTTTCTCTCCAAAGGTGCTTCTAACTCTGACATTGTTGACATGGTCAGTAAGAACCCCGTTGTCTTGAGAGCAAGCTTGAACAATCAAATACTCCCAGCCTATGAATTGCTTTATAGATTCTTGAAATCTCACAAAGACACGTTTGCTTTGTTGAATTACAAGCCAGATTGCTTCTTTAAAAGACGCATCGTGTATAACATCAGATTGTTGATTGAAAATGGAATGACTGACTCAAACATTGCAAGATTGCTTCGGAATGAGAGTAGCTCATTCAACCTACGTGACATGTTGAAGGTGTTAGGAGAACTAAATGATTTGGGGTTTAATCCTAAACAAACAATTTTCTCAGTAGCACTGGCTGCCAAAGCATCTGTTGACAAAAACCTGTGGAAAGAGAAAGTTGATACCTTTAAGAAATGGGGTTGGTCTGATGAAGATGTTCTGGAAGCATTTAGAAAGCAGCCTCATTGTATGTTAACATCCATTGATAAAATTAATTTAGTGATGAACTTTTGGGTTAATGAGTTGGGTTGGGATGCTCTGGCCATTGCCAAAACACCAAGGGTTTTGGGGGCTAGTCTTGAGAGAAGGATCAAACCAAGAGCATCAGTTGTGCAATATCTTCTGAACAAAGGTTTGCTAGAAAAGAATGCAAGCTTAACTTCTCCATTTGTACAGAACGATGAGATATTTGTTGACAGATTTATAAAACGTTTTAAGGAGGATTCATCTTATCTCCTAAAACTTTATGAAGAAAAATTGAATCTTGCACACGCCAGGGACAAAATTGACATGCCATGAACAAATTTTCAGGTATTTTTGCCTTAATTTGTTATCTTGTACCTTATTCGATTTGAATACTTACTCAGAAATCAGAACTTTATTGGAGCTAGTTTGAGCTAGGTTTTAGTTAACTTGTTTCATTTCCTACTTGCACAAATGTTGCTTTTGTTTTGATTGATATTATTTTTCAAAAATTGTGATGTATATCAGTCTTAAATAATACCTAACAAATTGGCCTGTAATTCATGTAAAAGTTGATTTTTTTTTCTTGCACTAATGGGCATGAATACATTTTTATGATAGTGTCATTTCTCTCTCCATGTTTGTTTTGTCCAATAATCTATTGCATAAATTCAGCTATAAAGGAATAGGTTGCTGGGTTCAGAATGCTTACAAGTAGCAGTTGCAATTGTGGCATAAAATCAGCCATACTTTGAAGTTAGCATCATGGCGTAATCTATCTTTACAAAATGTTTGATTTTATCCGTTGGAAGAAATATTTAGAGAGGATTGTTAAAAGACTGAATAGTTTTGGAATGCTTGAGCTTGAGTGAAATTCCACTAAGCTGATTTGATTATATACACTCTTGAGAGTAAATACAATATGAGATTTACAAGGACATTAATGAGGTTTCTGGTTCCTAAGTGCATGAATGTGATTTACTAGGCATAAAATGCAGTTGGTAAATTAAATGTGTCCATTTTGTTTGCTGATCTTCCTAAAATGCCCTTTGTATATCAACGCGTCTAAATTTAACTTTTCGTATTTCAAGATAAGTTAGTAGTATTAATAAGGTGTGTGTTTGGAAAAAATAATAAATGCATCTAGTAAATTGCATTACTTATATTTAGAGACAAAAATTTCCTTCAAAAGAGCTTATAATTAGGGACAGAGGGAGTAATTAGCTATTGATCTCCTAGGTGCATGAATAACTATACATATTCCAACGTATTTGTTTTATGTATAAAATAAGGGAAAGAGAGACATATGGGTTGGTTATCTTGGCATTTGTATGAATTTGGGGGATCTATTAGGCATTGGGAGAGTTCTGAATCTCTCAAATATCTAGAGAATATAATTGTAATCTTCATTTTTACGGCAATATACCGGTTGGGTTCTATCATAATGCTTGACAATATGATGTTTATGAAATTGAGATTGATATTAAAGCTCTCAAAAATGACACATTATTTAAATTGGGCAGGCTTCTTGATGATTATACACTAGAGAAGCAAAAATCTTAGGCGATAAATGGACAATGTGAAATCAAAGTATCTCTTTCTTCATGCTAACTATATTATGAGTATGTTTATAAATCATAGTATATGTCATGTATGTTATATATTTACTTATAATTTGTTTGCTTTATTAATCTTTATGTAGCTTTCTAATGAAACCAGGCTAAGCGATTTATCAGTACAACCATGTAAGTTTTCTTTTAGTTATTGTTTTGCCATATTTTTAGTCACCCTATTGGTCAAAATGTTATGGGGTTGCTGATAAAGGAAAAGACAATGAAACAGTTGAAGATGTTGTTGTCATTGTTGGTGGGGATGATCACATTTCTACGACACTATCTCATTTTTTGTCATAATGCTAGCTCTTATATGTTATACCCTTTGGAAAAAGTTGTGTATCAATATGTTTTCAAAAAGTAATTTTGTTGAGTTTCCCTCTAACTTTTGAGTTAGTTAAAAACAATATGAGGCTTCACTTTTTGTAATTTAGATTGTTCATATATTCAAAACAAGTATTTATCTTATACACATTTCCTCAAAATTTTAATGTCCTATGAGAAATATTTCCTTTCTATCGTGTCTTTGACTTTTCCATTGTAATTTTTTTTGAGATGCTAAATTATTTGAGCTAGCAATAGTACACTAGTTGATTTTAACTTTTTCAGTATTTTTAAGAAAACATGAATTGTCTGTCAAAAAAACAAACATGAATTGTCTGTCAAAAAAACAAACATGAATAGTGTGCAACGTGTTTGTTACTCATGGTTCTTGACAATTTTCAGAACAATTTTGCTGGGACAAATCAACAAACTTATAAAGGGAGTACATTAGATTATTCACAAAGTTTCTCATCAATTCATTTTGAGATACTTAACTTGATTTTCATCTTTACATTTGACTACTCTACACATTGATTCTGTAATTGTTAAAACTGTTTGTGTTCTTTGCAGAAAATATCTTATACGAAGAAGAACTTTGGTTACTTAAAGCCATCTCTATCAGAAAATGAACTTCAAGGCAACATTTAAAAGTTGATATTCTTTTGTGCATTGGTAGAAAATTTTATTTATTAAACATAGCAGGCCAATGTAGTGTGTTCAGTTCAATGATTTGTATTCTACGTTATTTATAGTATGTGAAATCAATGCGAAAGAGGAAAAGAAAGAGATCAATTTTATTAATGATTTTTTGTTATTGGATTTTGACAAACATTCAAATGAAAATTGATTGACCAAAGCTCTCTTTGATTCTATGATTTTAAAAATACAAAAGCATTAATTTATTCACAACTTTCATGATATGCTAAAATACTGCTATTGGTTTCACTGGTGTATAAAATGGAAAAAAAAATTGTTTGTGAACAAGACATATATATATAGAATGATGATTGAATCATTTAGTAGACAACAATTGTGTTCTTATAATTATGCTCTCTTAATATGATAACCGATATCACACGACCCGTGTATGTGCAAGAGTATTTTATATGTAGTTTGTATCTTAAATATCTCTTAAATAAAAATTTGAACAAAATTATAATATATTAATTGTAATATATTGAGTAAATTGTAAATCGGACTTATATAAAAAAAAAAAATTATATTTCGGGTGAATGTTTGTCATTAATTAAATGTTTATAAATTTAGAGAATATTGTATTCTAAATAAAGTTAGTTTTTTATATGTTAAATCTATCTATATTAAAAAAGGATTTTTTATTTTTATTTTATATATATTAAAACCATGAGTGTGCTTTTAGGGCAAAGTAAGAAAAACAATGAAAATAAAAAAGAGGGACCCAAAAATATCAGATTTCGTAAACAGCACCAAAAGAAGAATGAAAGGAAAAGCTTGTCGCGGTAATAAGATTTGCTTCGGAAAATATGCTCTTCAAGCACTTGAGCTCGCTTGGATTACATCTAGACAAATAAAAGCGGGGCGGCCAACAATGTCAAGAAATGTTCGCCGGGGTGGACAAATACGGATACGTCTATTTTCAGACAAATGATGTTTTTAACCCAAGTTCAACTATGTCGATAGACTATACTGACGTCATAGATGACTAGCCCATATAGGAGAATTTGGGCAAGATGCTATCCTACAAAGAGATGGTGATCGGGAAGGTTGAGTATGGAGAGGTTAGCTTTGGCACCCGACGACTCAAAAGGAGGAGACGAGAAGAGGAGCGATAGTGAACCATCAATGACTACAAAAGAAGATAAAGTTGGAAACTACGATTGCTCATCATTCATCTAATCATAAAAGGAGGAGGTACACATATTCATGAACCATGGAAGAGGATATCATAGTCAAAATTTTGAGGGGGGGATTATTTCTTGGCCGCGTTAACTAGTCTAAAGGATCAATACAAAGCTCTTATGGATGATCCTTAATTAATATATGATCACTACCTTATAGTGCGGTAGTGGAGCCCTAACTTCCATTCTATAAGTGATTCCATAGAGAAGGTGGTAGTGTGGTGTGATTTTCAAAGTGCTAAAGTGCTAACTTTTATTTTCAAAGTGGCATAGATGAATTCCATGCAAATTTACGAACATATCAATATCTACTATTATTTTCTTATGGTGAAGATGATTATAAACTAAATGTGGCTGATAAGGATAAACCAGGTTCTAAGGTTCCAAAGAGAAATTGAATTACAAACTTACAATAAGAGAGTGGCTTGGATTTAAGATTATGGCAAGAACAAATGAGGCACAAACAATAGTATTTTTAAGATTAAGAAGGATTATCGAACAATTTTTGATTTGATGAATCTGCCACTATAAAATCTAAAAGTTTGAAATGTCTCATAAGAAATCAAATTAATTTATTTTATGTTATTATTGAACTCTTATATAGTCTATGTTCTCATAACATAAACTACGTAAGAATGTACGTTCTGGTAACTCAATTCACAATATAATAATATATAAAATAGATAAATTTATATACTTATAAATATAAATAATCAAAATAATGTTTTAAAAAGTTAAAAAAAAGTGATTTCTACATAAATCTTTTGTTTTTTTTTTTGTGATTTCTACCTAGTGTAATATGACGTTGCTTTGTTTGTCATTTTGTAATAATGTTATTATATTTTACGTTTTGTTTTGATATTTGTTTGGTTCAAATTGATAAATCAACTTTTACCAACTATATATTCAATTAATCACTTAATCATCAACATTACAAATCTAAAAATATAATATTTCAATCGCTTTAATTTTAATACATTATTAAATATTTTGTCGTTTGTACTATTAACTTCAATATATAAATTTTGTTTGCAAAATTCATCCTTTTTAAATTTAACTAATTTGAATTTGTATATAGTATAAACAAATGGATATCTTTTATCTTTTATTTAGTAAAAGCAAAAAATCAAAATGAAATTAATTTTTATTTTTTAGTAAACATAAAATTAATAAAATAATATTTTAGCTTTTGTGATATTTGAACTCACGGCCAAAATATAAACGCAGAAATGATCTTCCGTACATCGAAGACGCGAGCCCATTGTTGCAACGCCGCCGTGAAGCCACCTAATCTGCGCCAATCAAAGGTATAAACAAATTCGTTCCCTTTTATCCAATTTCCAGTTTCCAATTGAACACTACTATTTACTATTTATCATCACTCATTCTTTCTTTTCATTCAAAACAACAACAAACCCTACATTGCTTTTAACTGAATTCACTCCAATATCATGTTCAAGTTCAATACTTTGTGTCACAAAACCCTTCTCTACCTCAAGCCCTTAACTTTCTCACCAACATCCCAAAACCTATTACCATTTTCTCTCCATTTCTGTACCAACACTTCCAATTCATCATCATTTGCAGTTTCATACCTCATCCACAATTTTGGATTCTCCCCATTATTTGCAAACAAACTCTGCTCCACTTACCGTGTTAAGTTTAAGACTGCTCAAAACCCTGATTCTGTTCTCACATTCTTTACAAATCATGGTTTCTCAAAAACCCAATTACAGAACATGATTAGAAAGGCACCATGGCTTCTTTCCTGCGACCCCATCAAAAGGGTTTTGCCAAAGTTTCAATTTTTTCTCTCCAAAGGTGCTTCTAACTCTGACATTGTTAACCTTGTCAGTAAGAACCCTACGGTCCTGTGTTCAAGTCTGGAGAATCAAATTGTCCCAACCTATGAATTGGCTTATGGATTCCTGCAATCTCACAAGGACACTATTGCTTGTGTAAATCAAAATTCATCTTTCTTTGGAGACGGTGCGGTGCCACATAACATCTCATTGTTGATTGAGAATGGAGTGACTGATTCTAACATTGCAACATTGCTTCGGAGACAGAGTAGGTTATTCAATAGGCGTGACTTGTTGAAGGTGGTAGGGGAATTAAAGGATTTGGGGTTTAAGCCTTCACAATCATTTTTCTCGATAGCACTCATTGCCAAAGCATCAGTAAATAAAACCCTGTGGAAGGAGAAAGTTGATACCTTTAAGAAATGGGGTTGGTCTGATGAAGATGTTCTGGTAGCATTTAGAAAGCACCCTCATTGTATGTTAACATCCATTGATAAAATTAATTCAGTGATGAGTTTTTGGGTCAATGAGTTGGGTTGGGATGCCATGGCCATTGCCAAAAGACCAAGGTTTTTGGGGGCTAGTCTGGAGAGAAGGATCATACCAAGAGCAGCAGTTGTGCAATATCTTCTGAACAAAGGTTTGCTAAAAAAGAATGCAATTTTAACTTCTCCATTTGTACACAACGATAAGTTGTTTCACGACAGATATATAGAATATTATAAGGAGGAGTCATCTTATCTACTAAAGCTTTATAAAGAAAAATTGAATCTTGCACACGTCGGGGACAAAACTGACATGTCATGAACAAATTTCAGGTATTTCAGCAAATTTGTTTCATTTCTTACTCGGACAAAAGTTGGTTTTGTTTTGATATGTTTTTTAAAAATCATGATGTATATCCATCTTAAAAATACTTATTAAATTGCAGAGTAATACTTGTAAAAGTTGAAATTTTATTGTATTTATGTGCATGGAATACTTTTTTGTAATAGTGTCATTTCTTCTTCCATGTTTGTTTTTTCCAATAATATATGGCATAAATTAAGCTATTCCGGACTAGGTTGCTGAATTCGAACTGATTTTAGGTTCCAGTTGCAATTGTATGTACGTTGCAAATACCAAAAATGCAAATAATTGTGGGCAAATGCACTAGAAATAATGATAGTGGTACAATTGTGAAGAGCTCCCAAAACTCAATTTTAAGGCTATACTTATGGTTGTGGACTGCAATTGTTCGTAACACAATGCAATTAGCATGATGCCGTAGTCTATCCTTAGTTACACAGCACTTGACTTTTGTTGCTTGTTATTCTTACGTTTTGGCCTACTGATATGGATTTGGTAGAGTTGGGTTTAAATATCATAGTTCATAAGTGTTGTTTTGATTAATTGCCATTGGTATTTTGTCCATGTTCTGTATTTTATATGAATACATCAGTCACCTATAAGACAGACAGAAGCTTCTGTTAGATTGAAGTAATATAAAGAAAATTTGGGGTCGTATACATCAAAATCAATTTTCAGATGCTGCAAATAAGATGTGAGAAGCACTTTTAATTGGATAGGATAAGGAAAAGTTAAGAAAACCATAATTGCTATGTGCCGCCAAGTCGAGTTAACATACTTTGAAAAATTGCTATGTGCTCCCTGATTGAATGTAAATTGTTGTGTCTGAAAACTGCCAAAATTTTAAAAAATGCATCATTGGTGACATAGATTTGAACCGCAAGTTTATTTGTCTTCTGCAGGAACAGTGTATATGTAGATGTTTCTTTCTTTCATTAAGCTCACACCAAGAACAAAGTTGGAGAGATAGTGCTATTGCTAAAATTAGGATGTGTTTCATTTTTTTGAATGCTTAACATTGAACTCAATTGTTTAAGCATTAAAAAGGTGATTTTAAGATTGCATAAAAAGTGATTTATTTTTTGAAAAATTATGTATAGCAGACGTTGTATTCTATTACAAATAACAGTTTGAATCATAAGTTTCAGAAGTTGTATTCGATTAGAAATAACAAACTTCAATCATAAGTTACACACTTATGAAAATATTAGAAATTTGTTTGTTTTTAGAAATCAGGAATTGAATAATGCTTAATGGTCTAGGATAGTTACTACATTTGTGTGTTTATTTTAGTTTTCATGCATTTATGCTTCATAATAATTTTAATCCTAATTTCTGTTCTAAAAAATCAACCAAAATCCTCCAATGTTACTTCTATTTTTTTTTATTTCCCGTTTTCTAATTAGTTCATTTCTTTGCAAACCGTCTATTAATTGGTTATTCATGCCCAAGGTCTTCTTGAGAACGATACCGGTGTTTTTGTCAACCTTGTATTGCAAGTTTCTTGAAAGTTGAATCTCATTTCTATTTGATCGTCACTATGCTGATGAACTTCAAGGGACAAGGTTTATAATTACTCATGACTCACAATCAAAAATTGAGTTAACATGTTTAGAGCATGCTCAATTAGAGCATATTTTCAATCAAACATTTGTATATGACTTATGTTAATCTCAACTTATATATATATATATATATATATATATATATATATATATATATATATATATATATATATATAAGATCTTCAATTTCAAGTTATTTTGTAAACTTGAGAAATAAATTGTCCAACACCTGTAATGTATAGATTAACATAATGACTCCTAAAATAAAATTGCATGAACGAGAACAAAATTGATTTTGACATGTTTGAATGTTATCAAGTAGAATTGGTTTTGCTTATATAATTGATTTTAATTTGAAGTTGAAGTTTTTGACATTAAATATGATTTTTACGGTCGAATTTACTGTTCAACTCAATTTTTTGTGAATATATTTAAACATAAATTCTAGAGACAAAATCTACAAATTTTAGTTTCTAGATAGAACCAATATAACTTGGAAACAACCAAAGATGTAAAAAAAAAATAATTCTACACTTCTTGAAACAATTTAGCACCTCCAAAAATCAATTTTACTAAAGTTCGTTCATTTAAAATCAATTTTTTGTCATCCCATAACCAAATACACCCTTAATCTTTTATTCAAAAATTATTGCAATCATTTAAAAAAATAATTATTTTGGTCATTTATCTTCTCAACATTATACAAATCTTTTACAAAATCTATTATTTTATCTAGTTCATCAACGACAAACAATCTTATTTTATCTTCCTTTCATTATGCTCACATTGAAAAAGAAAGAAAATATAGAAAAATGACAACAAATTGAGGAAACCAAGACACTCTCAATTTAGTCTCTAGAATATGAGTAATTTAATTTGTTCGTCAAATTTGTAAAATGTTTCTCAAATTCACTCTTTTATTGAGTGAATGTTAATAAACTATATTATAAGATTATGAATTTGTAAATTTGAGAAATAAATAGTCCAGTACCTCTATAATTTATAGACTAACATAATGACTCTCAAAATCAAGTGGCTCAGTGTGATAAAATCTGGGAGCAAACCGTTGAGACCTCGGTGCAAGTGTTCTCAGGGGTGCTCATTTGAGAATGTACAAATGTAATATAGATGCAATTTTTCCTCTCATCAAAATCATGTGGCCATTGTATATGTCTTAGAGATGTTAATAGAAACTATTCATGCAACGTTGGTTTTTCAGGACTAGTATGTAGAACTTGAAGCATGACTAATGTTCAAATGGGCTCAACACTGTAGTCACAATGTGGACTCCTCCATGTTCAGGTTGTGTCCAGTGCAACATTGATGCAATTTTTACTAGATTATAAAAATAAATGAAAAATATTAACGGGCTTAACTGTGACGATTCAAAAATTAAAGAGCTAAAATTACTCATGAATGTTTGAGATTAAATCACACATAATCAACATTCCATGGACTATGTAAAAAAAATGTCACAATGCAAAAACCTGTCAAAAAATTTGGAAAGACTAAAATTTCACTAAACAAAACATTATTTTTAAAGAAAAATTGGTAGATAGTCTTCAGAGTTTCATCCCAATCTAATTAATTAAATTTCAATTTTTTCAAATGCTTTTTTTTGTCTTATATTTAGTTTAACGTTGGAAGAACAAAGAGAAAAGGAAACATTCACTCTATTAAAATAATTTTACATTGACATTCAATAGAATTTATATATTGTGTCACATCATATTATTTTACACCATTTGTAAGATATGACAGAATAAATAACACTTATTAGATTGACATTGCATATTCATTAAACCCAAAAACAAATACATAAAAGATAACATTTAGGGTTTACTATTGTTTCATTTCAAATCAACACATGAACAAAAAAATACAATGATTTAATTTATATACACTACTGATGCAAAAAAAATTTAACACTTTCAATCATTCACAACCGTTAAATCAATAGAGATATTTAATTTTTATTAAAACTGTCACGGCCCGAAAACCGAACGCCATGACAGGCGCACAAGCTATACTCATAGCGCAAGCGTATCAACTAACTTAACAATTAAATAATTCTAAATAACCATTTCAAAAAAATATATAATTTTTCTCGAGATTGCGATAAAAATTCCTTTGTAACTTCAACGTTTCCAAATTATAAAATCTTGTTTCAAACTTTTAACTCAGTCATATTTCAAAGAACAAATCTAAGTATTTAATACATTCCCAAATGACTTTCTAGACTCAAAATAGCTGCAAAATATATCATGACTCAACAAATATTTAACAAAAGGGTCACCGATCAAAGATGCCTACAAAAAAAAAGTGATTGAGATTTGAATCTACTAACAGCTTGCTATTCAGCTACACAAAGATTTAGTGAAGTGGCAACAAATTGAAACACACCGTTTCAATTAAAAAAAAGTAAATAAATAAAACAATACAAATTACTCTACTTTCACTCTCCATCTATCTCACTTCACCTTTTCCTTTCCTCTCTCTCTCAGCTACAACTCCCCACCCTGATTCTTTTTTTCTTTTCTTTTCCTCTTTTTCTTCTTCTCACTTAAAGTTGCAAAATAGTCTCCCTAAACCATAAACCCATAGGAATGATATACATTTTCTAAGCAAGTCTTCTCATATTTTCACAAGTTCTTTTGGTTGAATTTTTGGGTTAGGATTTATGCTCTAAGGAAGGAGAAATGTACATATTCTTTAAAAGTTGTTTATTGAGACTCTTTGAGGTAAATACACAATTCTAATGCTAAGAATGAATCTCTAGAAAAATGTAGTTTTGTTTAAAAATCTTATCTTGGTACCTAGAGTAGATTTAAAGAATTTTTAAGGTTTCCTAGAGTTAGCTAAACTTTAGAATAATTTTTCTAAAGTCTTGAAAATATTTTTTATACTCAGATTTGTTAGCTGAGATCATGCCTGCTACTTTGAGAGTTATTGGAAAACAAACTTAGTCAATTATTCGTAGTTGTAAGTAGACGACGATCATTGTCACATATTTTTATTATGCTATAATTATTATTTTAGAGTCGGTTCTTCATGTGTTTTGGAAGTCGTTATAATTATGAAATTGTTAACGGAGGTAGGTGCAATGTGCACCTAGTTACATTGTTTTGATTGCCAAAAGTTACCCGTTAGATGGAGTTGTTGCTGTGAGAGATGTCGTCCTTAGGAGAAGAGAGCTATCAAAGAGATGTAAGCTCTTTAATTGATGCGTTATTATGTGTTGCGGGATTGAGAGGAGAGAGTTATCTGTTAGATTGAGCCACCTTTAGGAGGACAGAATTATCAATGAGATGAAGCCGCCTCTTAGTTCTAAAAAAATTTATGTTTTTACTTCTTTGATTTTCTATGACTTTTTTAATGTTGCTCATTTTGATTTCACTTATTTATGAATTAGATTTTAAATATTTCTACCTGAACCTAAATTATAAGTTTAATGATTTTATCATGTGTATACTTCATTTGAGAATCATATATATTTTACCTGAACATAAATATTTCTGCCATAAGATTATAAGACAATTATTTGTGCCTTTTTTGTGTTTCCCTTCTAGTTGGCGGTGATTGTTGTCTTCTCACTAAGTCTTTGTGACTTACCCCTTCATATTTTTTTCTTCTTCAGATTCGTAGACAGCTGAGAAGTAAGTTGTTACTAGATTCAAGTCTCAATCACTTTTTTTTTGTAGGTCTCTTTAATCGATGACCCTTTTGCAATTATTTTGAGTCTAGAAAGTCATTTAACATGTTATACTTAGATCTGTTATTTGAAATATGACTAAGTTATAAGTTTGAAAGGATTTTATAATTTGAAAACGTTGAAATTATAGAAATACTCTGTCGAAATCTAAAAAAAAATTCTATATTTTATTGAAATAATTATTTCGAATTATTTAATTGTTAAGTTAATTATATGTGTTTATTGAAATGGTTTTCGGATAGTGACTAAATTTTCTAAAAATTATCTATTCAAAATTCAACAGAAAATCACTTTAAATTTATTAAAAAGTTGAATTGGTATAGAGATAAATATGTTTTTTTTTTGTTGACTTGTAGTGATTTATGAACTCTCTGCGTAGCGCTGATTCGACGACGAAACCGCTAAAAACAATGCATCAGTGCAGATCAAGCACTTCCGATGCTCACCGCCGCCGTGAAGTCACCTGAGCTGCACTATGAATTGAGCGTTTTCTCCCTCCATCGCCGGGAGGTATAATTGAAGGTAACAAATACCCTTCCAATATTTGATATTACAAATTTGAAACCCTTTTCTCCACTTTCATAAACCCTAAACACTATCTAACTACTATTCATTTATCATCAATCTTTCTTTTCTTCAATTCAACAACGCTACATTGCTTGTAATTTTCACTCCAACAACATCAATCACCATGTTCAAGTTCAATATTTGGCACAATAGAACCATTCTCTATCTAAAGGGTTTAACTTCCGCACCAACATCACCTCTCTTTTCTCTGCATTTCTGCACCAACACTTCCGATTCATCATCATTTGCAGTTTCCTACCTCATCCACAATTTTGGATTCTCCCCACAATTTGCAAACAAACTTTGCTCCACTTACAAAGTTAAATTTAAGAACGCTCAAAAACCTGACTCTGTTCTCAGCTTCTTTAGAAATCAAGGCTTCTCTGATTCCCAAATACACAATATGATTGCAAAGGTACCAAAGCTTCTTTGCTGCGACCCCATCAAAAGGGTGTTGCCAAAGTTTCAATTTTTTCTCTCCAAAGGTGTTTCTAACTCTGACATTGTTAACCTTGTTAGTAAGAACCCTGTGGTCCTGTCTTATAGCTTGAAGAATCGAATAGTCCCAAACTATGAATTGGCTTATAGATTCTTGAAATCTCACAAGGAAACTATTTCGTGTACAATTTCCAATTCAGCTTTTTTTGGAAAAAGTAACGTGCCACATAACATCAATTTGCTGATTGAGAATGGAGTAAAAGACTTGAACATTACGAGAATGCTTCAGACTCGGTGTCGGGCATTCCAGCCACATAACATGCTGAAGTTGGTGGAGGAATTAAAGGAGTTGGGTTTCAATCCTTCAAAAGCAACTTTTGGTGTAGCATTGAATGCCAAAACAACTGTAACCGAAACCCGGTGGAAAGAGAAAGTTGATGCATTTAAGAAATGGGGTTGGTCTGATCAAGATATTGTGAAAGCATTTAGAACGCAACCTAATTGTATGTTAGTATCTGTTAAAAAAATTAATTTATTGATGAATTTTTGGGTCAATCAGTTGGGTTGGGATGCTATGGCCCTTGTCAAAGGATCCTCGGTTTTTGCATTAAGTTTGGAAAAAAGGATCATTCCAAGGGCCCAAGTAGTGCAATATCTGCTGAAGAAAGGTTTGCGAAAAAAGACTGCAAGCATGATTTTTCCATTTGTAATGTCTGAGAAGATGTTTCTTGATATGTTTGTAAAACGTTTTGAGGAGTCCTCTTATCTATTAAAGTTGTATGGGAAAAACTCAAACTTGCATGCACCAGGGACAAAACTTGCTTGTCATGATTAGAATCTCAGGTATTTTAGCCTTAATATGTTTTTCTTGTTTCATATTTGATTTAAAATTTGTTTGGTACAGAATGTGATTGGAGCTAGTTTACCTTTACATTTAGATATACCAGAATTTGTTGTTGGGTTTAAAATGGTTGTAAGTTGTAGTTGTAATCAGGGACAAATACAGCCATAATTATGGTAGCTGTGCAATTGTATAGGCCTCTCATACATCAATATTGATGCTGCACTTGTTTTGGATTTGTGGACCACAATTATGTAAAATACTTACCAGTTAGCATTATGCCAAAGTCGGGGAACGTCTTACGTAGCACTTATGTTTTTTTACTTATCTGTCATCTTGCTTTGCTTGTTATTTTTACCTGTTTGCCAACTTATGGTTGTTTGTTAATAAACTGTCATTGGCATTTTGTCCATGTTATGTGTTTTATGTGAGTATATTGTGTTAAACAACACATATGCTTGAAGGCTTGTTCCGAGGTATACTTTGAGGAGATATTTTACTTACCTCTTTTGGATATTGTCTTGTGTCATGAATATAGAGTAATTTCTGGATGCATTTAATGGGTATTTGACCTCTTACTAATTTTTGGCCGTTAGTAGTAAACGAATAGCTTACTGCTAGAACTGGTATAACAGAATTAATAATATCACTAAATAACGATTCTTTTATTGATGATTACAAGAAACACACCAGAAACAATATTAGAGATAGGATGGTCTGTAGTTACAAATGGTTGCCTCCCAAGATATTCCAGAGTCTCGGTCTCTTCCTTCCAAGAATTAGAGAGCTTGGCCTCTCCCTCCCAATTTCTAATCAATAACCGCCTACTCCCTTTTGCAATTAATTCTCTATTTATTCTGCTTATATAAACATAACTGCCATAATTTCTAATATTTACTAATAAGAGGTCTAAATCTTACCTCCTATTTTGTTTTTGTTCTTACATTTTGTTCATTTGGAGAGGAGTTTGTTTTCAAGAGTCTCACCTTTAACGGAAGAAGTTTTTTGTTTAATTGAAACAATATGTTTCATTTGATTAAAGGAAAATAAGATTTAAATTACCTTGACTGAGTTATTTAATATATCTTATTTATGTCTTACTATTTCCAACTATCAGTATAAACTCTTATTGCATGTTCACACAATTCCCTTAGAAAGGTTTATGCTTTAGTTTTGTAAGTAATTCTTCTGAATGATCTTCCTTTGGTTCTATACACATTGTTCTTTATAGGCAAGATTTAGTGTTGTTTCTATTACTGATATTATACAACCTGGTTGTCTTCTAGAGCACATAAGGCTCATTGTTTCTTTTTCCATTTAGGAGAATATCTTATCCACCTCTTAGATCTCATGTTCTTTCTCTATTTGTTTTCTATTAATATATTGTCATTTTATATGTATGTGTTGGTTGGAATTTTGTGAACTTGCTGATTTTCCCTTTACGATGATGATGCAGAGAATTTGACACGTGTTCCGAAAATTCTTTAAAACACAATCCAATTCCAATTCAATTCATCAAGAGTTGAAAGATTTACTTCTGATGGTGTTGAACAGACGGAACCCTCATCCTTCACCTCATACTTCTTAAAACTAAATTAATACTTACCTTTCTAAAAGATCCTCAGTTTTTTTGCCAAGTTTTGAAAAAAGGATCATCCAAGGGCCCAAGTATTGCAATTTCTGCTGAAGAAAGGTTTGGGGAAAAATAATGCAAGCTTAATTTCTCCATTTGCAGTGCCTAAAAAGTTGTTAGCTGATATGTTTATAACACATTTTGAGGAGTCTTCTTATCTATTAAAGCTGTATGAGAAAAAACTCAATCTTGCATTCACCGGGGACAAAACTTGCTTGTCATGATTATTATTGTTCCATGTTTGATTAGAAATTTGTTTGGTACAGAATGTGATTGGAGCTAGTTTAGTTTTGCTTACTTTTACAAATGTTGGTTTTGTTTTGATTGATATTTATTCAAAATCCTTTTTCAGTCTTAACAGCATAAAAATAAAAGTTGATTTTCTTGCATTTATGGGCATGGAATACTTCTTTTCGGAGTGTCATTTCTCTTTCCATGTTTGTTTTGTCCAAAATTGTATTGCATACTTTGCGACTTTAGTATGATGCAGCTATTTGGATTAGAAGTTGCTATGATAGTAAGGTTTGTGTATAGGACGTTTCGAGGTGCTATCCTCCTTTTGAGTAGATGAAATCTTTAACGACTAATGTAACTTTAGCATGCAGACTTTTTTTTTTCGGAGGTGTTGGAATTTAAGGAATTGAGTTTTTATTATTAGATATTGATTATAATTGATAGAGTGAAGATGTATATTGATCCTTGAGGCTCCAATTTGGTTCCTTAGAAAAAAGAAAAATAAAGCAACTTTCGGTCTCTGAAAAAAATAAAATAGGTCAATTCAATCCCTGCCTGAACTATTACAAAAAGAGACAATTAAGTCCCAACAATAATTAAAAAATAATTAAAAAAAACAATTTGATCCTAGTCAATCATTAAAAAGAAAAGATTTAGTCTCCGTAAAAGAAAATGTCACTACATAACTTATTTTTCAATTGATCGCTTTTTTTCTTCTTTGGTATTCAAGCAAATTTTTGGTATTCAAGCAATGATCATCTACAAAGATATATAATTATAACTATAAATTAAGTAACAAGAATTTTGCCTTTAATTCATTGTTGGTGATATTCTTTTAGTACAATGATCTTACATTGTTGATGTAAAATAATGTTACACTAACATTCAATAAAAAATTATCATATTTTCATGTCACATGATCAATTTCAAAATAACTATAAAAAAGTGAAGTAATGTGACAAAATAGTGAATTCTTATTTGATGTCAATGAAAATAATTTTACATTAATAATCGTATATACTCTTTAATTCTATATTTTTTAAAATATGTTATTAATCTTTTTAGAATCGTAAATATTTTAAAACTTTTAACTATAGGATGATGCTGTCTTTTTTGTTAAAGAAGTAACCTAATTTATTTTATTTTCTAAGGACGAGTTATGCGGTTTTTATAAGGGACCGGTGAGTTGTACAAAGTATTGAAGCGTGGTGCCGTTGAAATTGAATTAACCACCGATTCATGTTCACCGTGAAGATTGAATACTGACTCACCATTTGGATTGTATTGGAGGTAACAAAAACTATTATTCAATTTTATTTCATATTACACTTTCAAACCCTTTTCTCCCAAATCCAAAGCTTTCATGTTGAATATCCATCGTTATAGAGCTTTTCATTATATCAACCCAAACCCATTACCCTTTTTTCTGCATTTCTGCACCAACACTTCTCCTTCAACCTCCTTTCAAGTCTCCTACCTCGTACACAATTTTGGCTTCTCCCCTCAATTTGCAAACAAACTTTGCTCCTCTTACAAAGTTCGTTTCAAGACCACCCAAAAGCCTGATTCAGTTCTTAACTTCTTTACAAACCATGGTTTCTCAAAAACCCAATTACACCACATGATTACAAAGGCACCATGGCTTCTTTCCTGCGATCCCATCAAAAGGGTTTTGCCAAAGTTTCAATTTTTCCTCTCCAAAGGTGCTTCTAACTCTGACATTATTAACCTTGTCACTAAGAACCCTATGGTCCTGTCTTCAAGCTTGAACAATCAAATTGTCCCAACCTATGAATTGGCTTATGGATTCTTGAAATCTCACAAGGATACTATTGCTTGTGTATATAATAGTCCAACTTTCTTTGGAGACAGACGTGTGGCATCCAACATCAGATTACTGATTGAGAATGGAGTGACAGACTCAAACATTGTAAGATTGCTTAAGTCCCACTCTCGGACATTGCAGACACGTCACATGCTGAAGTTGGTGGAGGAATTAAAGGATTTGGGTTTCAATCCTTTAAAAATAACTTTTGGTGTAGCATTGTATGCCAAAACAATGGTAACCAAAACCCGGTGGAAAGAGAAAGTTGATGCCCTTAAGAGATGGGGTTGGTCTGATGAAGATGTTCTGGTAGCATTTAGAACACAGCCTTACTGTATGTTAATATCTATTGATAAAATTAATTTAGTGATGAATTTTTGGGTCAATCAGTTGGGTTGGGATGCTATGGCCCTTGTCAAAGGATCCCCAGTTTTTTTGTTTAGTTTGGAAAAAAGGATCATTCCAAGGGCCCAGGTAGTGCAATATCTGCTGAAGAAAGGTTTGCGAAAAAAGAATGCAAGCTTAATTTGTCCCTTTATAGTGTCTGAGAAGTTGTTTCTTGATATGTTTATAACACGTTTTGAGGAGTCTTCTTATCTATTAAAGCTGTATGAGGAAAATCTCAATCTTGCTTAGACCAGGGACAAAACTTGCTTGTCATGATTAGATTTTCAGGTATTTTAACCTTAATATGTTATTCTTGTTCCATATTTGATTTGAGATTTGTTTGGCACAGACTGTGATTGAAACTAGTTTAGCTTTGTTTACTTTGACAAATGTTGGTTTTGTTTTGATTGATGTTTCTTCAAAACCCTATTGTTTATCAGTCTTAGTAACATCAAACAGTTTGCCTGTATTACATGTAAAAGTTGAAGTTGCTTGAATTTATAGGCATGGAGTACTTCTTTTTGGAGTGCCATTTCTCCTTCATTGTTTGTTTAGTCCAGAATTTGTTGGATTTAAAATGGTTTTAATTGTAGTTGTAATTGTAATTTTGCAAATTTCAAAAGTCAAAATAATCATGGACAAAAACAGACATAATTATGGTAGTTGTGCAATTGCAAAGACCTCTCATAATCAATATTATTGCTGCACTTGGGGTTTCGGATTTGTGGACCACAATTATTCCAAGTACTTAGCAGTTAGCATTATGCTAAAGTCAGGGCAGGACTTACATAGCACCAGTGTTGTCAAATAGCCACTAGGGCGCTATAGCATAACGGAATTTGAACAAATTGCTATTGCTCCGCGATATGCTATTTAGTACAAAATGTTGTCAAATACCACTAGTGCGGCGCTATAGCACTTTAGCATAGCGGAATTTGAACACACTGCTATTTTCTGCAATTTGCAATTGACAACAATGCATAGCACTTAATTTTTTTTACATATTATCATTTTGTTTGTTATTACCTGTTGGTCAACTAATATGAATATTGTGGAGTCATGTTTAAATATCAGAGGTTTTTTAAAAATTAAAGAAATGTATTGTGAAGGAAATTGGGGTCCTTCTATGCAACAAAATAATTTTTCAAATGTTACAATTAAGATGTGTTGAGTGATTTCTTATGTCTTACTATTCCAATTATAGGTATAAACCCATTTCAGATTTACACAGTTTCCAGTGTAAGACTTATGCTTCAGATTTGTATTTGTAAGTTACTCTTCCAAATAATTTTTCATTTGGTTCTCTACACATTGTTGCTTATAGGAAAGGTTCAGTGTAGTTTCTCTAATATACAATTTGGTTGCCTTCTTAAGCCACTAAGGTTCACTCAAGATATAGCCGATCAAAATGTGATACAACATCAAAACGATATTCAATATGATTTCTCAAGAGCTTTCTCTTTAATGCCTTCAAATGAGTATCTCTATTGATTATCTCTCAGTTGTGGTTTATGCTACCGGTGATGTAGAAATTGTCGCAGGAAATAACAATTTGTTCAAATGTTGTTACACTATAGTAGTACTATAGTACTTGACAGTATTTTGAATTATATCGTGTATCACAGAATGTTAATGGTTGGTTAAAATTTCACTACACTATAGTGGTATAATGCCGTTATAACTGCAATTTGACAACATAGAGAAGCATATAGAGAAAGCACTCAAGGGCCACCTATTGAGGTAGCTAGGAGACATCAAGAGTTGAAGGTTTTGCTTCTGATGGTGCTGAGCAAACAGAACCCTCATCTTCCACCTCTTCTTAAAAACTTCGTCTAAATTTTACCTTGTTTTTAAAAAATCTTTTGACAATGATGATGTTTATTTTTCTTTTTGCCTGATGACAATGATGATGCTTAGCATACATGTTTTTAATGATGATAGATATTTTTTCGAGGGTTAAGACCATCAAGTCCTATATGCCTCTCGGTTTTATACCCATCTTCATGCTTTTATGTGTGCAGAAAGGCAAATAGAGATCATGTTCAAGCTTTATTTACTTCTCGACTGAATTTATATTCATAAATGTATATTTATATAGTGTTGAATACAAAGTCATTTTTTTTTCCTGATTTCTTATTATGCTTTTTAGATGTCACTCATCACGAGGGATTGCAAAATAAGAATCAAAACACAGTCTTTACATCAAATTAGAAGAAGGTTTTGGCCAACATCCTCGATGTTCATGGAAGAAGATAAGGAGAGAGTTGAAGGGGACATAGGACAAAGAATGAGGCTTTAAAAAATTAGGGGTTTTACTATAGGAGTGGGACACTTTCATTTTAGTTTATAACATTTGGCATATGACACATTGAGTAATGTTTTATAGACTTGGCATGCTTTTTGAAATTTCTGTGTTGTTAAAGAATAATTTGAGACTGTCTTACAAATTCATAGATTAATTTGGTAGTTTACTTGTAAAGAATTGTTATTTGATTGAATTTTTAACATGTTTCTTAAAACTGACGTGTCATGCATGGGGAATGGGGCTATTAAATTAAAATTGAGTTAAGCAACTCAAGTTAATTTAAGGCTGGAGATATTCTAAGATGTATATCTACAAAATGTTATAAAACCATAATTTAATTCTTTTGTATTGTTTTTACAAGTCTCATTTCAATTCTGTTATGGATTTTACCACGCTCATTTTAATTTTTTTATGGATGGAGAGATGGGATAATATTTTATTTCGGGTACAATTATCGATAAATGGGATATTAAGTTATGGTGTAATTTTTTCTTATATTTTTTTTATTTAAACTATTTTCTTTAATTTTTTTAATATTTTTTTTATCTAATTAAATAACTGAGTTTTTTATAATATCTATACTTATATATAAAGATGATATCTAATTTCAGTGTAATTTTTTTCTTTAAATTAATTGATATACAATTTTATATTTTTTAATTATCCTTTATTCCGTTTGTTGAAGTAAAAGATAATTTTATACACATATTAAAAGATAAAATCTCAAACTTCTTTAATTAACATTCTCAAGTATGTAATTCAAGCAACTCCAATCTCAATTTCTGTTTGTATGGAAGTTGGAAAATTTTGTAAGAATTTTATATAGGGTTCTACTGTTGATCTCTAGATTTTAAAAGTCTAATACTCCTAAACAAAGCCATGTAATGAAACTTGCTTGGAGAATCATGATTGGACCAAACACTCTTTGGGTTAAGATCCTGGATACAAAAACTTCTTGTGGTACACATCATTCTTTCAATCTTAATTCCAAATCTTTAAATATTTGGAGAGCTATTATTTAGGCTTGGGGGAAAATAAAAAACCAGATCTTTTGGGTTATTAGAAATGGCCATAATACTAAATTTTGGTTGGATCCTTTATATACCTAGTATAGGACCTCTCAAAGATCATTTGGCAGGCAGCATTCCTTACGAAAAAAGTAAATATTTTGTCTCTAATTATGCTACAAGAGGATCTTGGAATTTGTTGAAGCTTTAACAACGGATCCCTGATAACATATGTGATAATATTGCTTCAATTAAGCCTCCCTCAACTGGCCAAGACGACTTCCCTGTTTGGAATTGCACCTCAAATAAATTTTTCTCAATAAAATCGACATACAATGTCATCAAGAATCCTAGAACAAATTAGATCCAAAGCAATCCAACATCACAAAAGTTTGTCAATGGCAATGTCCTCTATTAAAACAATATTGGGATCTCCAACAAGAATTAACTAACAAAATAGAAAACTAACAATTGCAGAGAAAAAACGAAAACAGAGAATGTTTTGGAAAAAACCAGAAAACATAAAACCAGAAAACGGAGATTGATTATCATTCTCCGTTTTCTGCAGTTTTGTAAAAACAATTCTGCAATCAAAGTAAACGAAAATTAAAGAGAGGTAAGGAAGAATAACACTCAGATTTACGTGTTCGGCCTCAATTGATAAGACCTACGTCACGGGCAAACAAGCAAGACAATTCACTATGAATTTGAAATTACAAGATCAAGTTCTTTCAAGATTGTTCACCTAGTCTTCACTAGTTTTCTCTTTTCTCACAAGCTCTCCTTTTTACACTCAATCTTCTTTCTGACCTTCTATGAATCATAAATTGCTTATGTCTCTCTCTCAATCAATCTTCAGTAAACAACCAACACTAATGCTACAATTTTACAGCTTTATTTATAGTATGCAAAACCAAACTAGTTTTACTAACTATAACTAACTTGTCATAACTAACTTGGCAAAAAGGTAGTTTTAACAACCACTAAAGCTTAACCAACTTTAGTTAGATGATTTGAGGCACATATTCACAATTCTCCACCTTGACTCAATATCAGAATAATTCAATCTTTGATCTTGCTGCCATTGCTTCATCTTTACCCTTTGTCGAAGCCAACTATGTCCAAGCAATGCTTGAACTTAGCTTGTGAAAGTGATTTGGTGAATGCATCAGCTGGGTTGTCCTCAGTTGCAATTTTCTCAACTAAAACCTGCTTTGAATCGATCACATCTCTTATGAAATGATACTTAACATCAATATGTTTAGACTTATTATGATACACTTGATGTTTGGATAAGTGTATAGCACTTTGACTATCACAATAAATTGAAACACAATTCTGATTTATTCCTATTCCACCAATAAGTCCTTTCATCCATAAAGCTTCTTTAACACCTTTAGTAAGCGCAATGAATTCAGCTTGAGTTGTAGATAGTGCTACCACTGACTGTGTAATTGCTCTCCAAGTTACAGCATTCCCATATAGAGTGAAAACATACCCATAATTGATTTTCTAGTGTCCATGTTTCCAGCATAATCCGAGTCCACATATCCCTTGATTGGTTCCTTGTCATGATGAGTCTTTTTGAACTTTAAACCTGATGTCAGTGAGCCATTTAAGTACCTCACAATCCACTTGAGTGCTGACCAATGTAGTGTTCCTGAATTAGTCATAAATTTGTTGACAACATTCACAACATAAGCTAAATCTGGCATGCTGCAGATCATTCCATACATTATGCTGCCAACTCCACTAGCATAAGGAATTATACTCATTCTTTTCCTTTCCTCATCTGTCTTAGGTGAGTCTTGTATAGACAATTTGAAATTTTGTCCCAAAGGAGTAGAAACATGTCTTGCTTCATGCATTCTATATTTAGTGACAATATTCTTCAAGTAGGCAGCCTGAGAAAGAAATAGTTCTCCCTTCATTCTGTTTCTCTTTATATCCATTCCTAAGATCCTCTTGGCCTCTTCAAGTTCTTTCATCTCAAACTCATTACTAAGATCAACTTTGAGCCTTTTAATCTGGTCTTTACTTGAGCTTGCAAGAAGAATATCATCCACATAGAGTAATAGGTAAGTTGGAGAACATTCTTGACCTTCCTTACAAACTGGAGAATGTTTTTGAGTTGGAGAACGTTCTTAAGCTGGAGAACGTTCTTGACTTTCATCTTTCAGAATGTAAACACAGCTGTCAAAACTACATCTTTGAAAACCAGTTCTTATCATGAAATCGTCAAACTTCCTGTACCACTGTCTAGAACTTTGCTTTAGGTCATACAATGACTTTTTAAGAAGACAAACCTTGTTGCTGCCTTTAGCAAATCCTTCACGTTGCTGCATATAGATGGTTTCTTCAAGATCACCATGTAGAAATGTTGTTTTGACATCCAGCTGCTCTAATTCCAAGTCTTGTTGAGTTACAATTGAAAGCAGAATTCTTTCAAGCAGAGAAAATCCCTTTGCAACCAATCTTGCTTTGAACCTTATCTTCTCTTTTCCTTGAATGTCTTCCTTTCTCTTGAACAATGTTTTACAACTGGTGCAAATACTTCATTGAAAGTTATTCTTTCAAGCAGAGAAAATCCCTTTGCAACTAATCTTGCTTTGAACCTTATCTTCTCTTTTCCTTGAATGTCTTCCTTTCTCTTGAACACCCATTTTGATCCAATTATCCTTTGACTCTTAGGAATGTCAACCAAGGTCCAGGTTTGATTCTTTTCTAATGACTGCATCTCTTCATTCATAGCTGTCATCCAAGCTTCCTTGTCTTCACTGTTAATGGCTTCTTTGTAGTTGCTTGGTTCATCTCTTTGAAGATCTTCAGCAACACTTAAAGCATAACAAATTAAATCTGCTTCACCATATTTGATTGGAGGTTTTATGATTCTTTCTTTATCCCTTACCAAGTTGTAATTGGCCAAATCTGATTATGTTGTTGCATTATCATCAAGTGATGTATCAGGTATGTCTTCATGATTAATCTATTGATCTTTAGGTGACTCCACCTCAATCTGAACACTCTCAGTATTGTTGTTTGAAGCACTGTCAAACGGAGAACGTTCTGCGTTTCTGCAATGTTCTTCGTTTCTGCAGCACTGAAATGGAGAATGTTTTGCGTTTCTGCAGAACTGAAACAGAGAATGTTCTTTGTCAACCATGACCATTCTTGTTTCATCAAACACTACATCTCTTGATATGATGCACTTGGGCACACCTTGGTCAATTCTCAACAACTTGTAACCTTTTATTTCTTTAGGATATCCAATGACAACACATTTGATTGCTCTAGGATCCAACTTATCTTGCCTTGTGTGAGCAAATGCTAAGGAACCAAATACCTTCAGCTTTAGATTTGAGTAGTCAGCTGGTTTGCCATTCCACATCTCAATTGGTGTCTTAAATCCAATAGCTGATGAAGGACATCTATTTATCAAATACGCTGCTGTAACTGCAGCTTCTCCCCATAATGTTTTAGGCAGCCCTGCACTCAAGATCATACATTTGACCCTTTCCAAGATTGTTATGTTCATCCTTTCAGCAATGCCATTTTGTTGAGGGGTGCCTGTAACTGTTCTATGTCTTTGAATACCTAAGTCCCTGCAATACTTATTAAACTGCTATGAAAGATACTCCAGGCCATTGTCAATTCTTAAACATTTCAGCTTTGTTTCCTTTTGAGTTCCAATTTGCATATGTCATTCTTTAAATTTCATAAAAGTGTCACTTTTATTTTTAATGACATAGATCCATACTTTCCTAGAATAATCATCAATGATGGTTAAGAAGTAAGAACAACCAACATGAGTTTTTGTCCTTGAAGGAGCCCACAAATCAGAATGAGCATATTCAAAAGGTCTAGAGGTGTTGTGTTGGCCAACACCAAAACTGGTCCTCTTAGACTTTCCAAGAATACAATGATCACAAAATTCCAATTTTTCAATTTTGTCACCATTAAGCAAATTCTATTTTGATAACTCAATTAAGCCTCTTTCACTTACATGTCCTAACCTCATATGCCATATTCTAGTAGATGAATGCAAATTAGAACTAGCAATCGAAGCTTGTGCAGTTATGGTAGAACCCTCTAAAATGTATAAACCATTTCTTTTAATGCCTTTAACAATGATATCATCTTTATTAATAATAGTCATGATACCATTCTTTATATTTGTGGAATATCCTAAAATGTCAAACATACCAACAGAAATTAAATTTCTTTTTAATTCAGGTATGTACCTTACATCATTCAGCAGTAACTCCTTGCCATTGAACATTCTGAATATGATTGATTTCTTGTCTTGCACCTTACATGATTTGTTGTTGCCAAGCAAAACAATTCTACCATCACGAAGGTCTATTGATTCAAAATAATCCTTCCTTGGACACATGTGGAAAGTACATCCTGAGTCTAATACCCAATTCTTTTCACCTTCAGAATTTGAAATCATCAATGCCTCTACAGATTCATAACCAACATCAACAAGCGTAACATTTCCAGAATCTTGAGAATTTCTTGATTCATTTCTTTCAGGGCAATCTTTCTTGAAATGTCATTTCTTGTGGCAATGGAAGCATTTATACTTCCATTCAGATTTAGTTCTTGAATTGGACCTATGTTTATTCCCATTTGATCATTTCTGGTTAGTTCTTCCTCTGGTCACATTCAAACTTTTAGCAAGATTGTCATTCTTGGTCTCAAGTTTTTTATAGCTTTCCTTTGTTCGGATAGATGTATGCACTTCTTCAAGAGTAATTGTTTGTTCTCTTCCAAACATAATAGCATCCTTGAAGTGTTCATATGAACTTGGCAGGGCTCTAAGCAAGATCAGAGCTTTGTCTTCATCATCTAGCTTGACTTCTAAATTTTCTAAATCATCAAGAATCTTGTTGAAATCATCAAGTTGTGTTGTAATAGGTTTCTCTTCATCCATTTTAAAAGAGAACAATTGTTGTTTCAGGAAGAGCCTATTTGAAACTGATTTAGTCATGTAGAGATAAGGCTGTTGCTGTTGGTTCCCTTGCAATTTGAAACTGATCAAGTTTAAGCCATAAGGCTGTTGCTGTTGGTTCCCTTGCAATTTCCCTCAAAACTTTGTCTCTAAGACACAAGATGATAGCGCTCTTTTCTTTTTCAATCAGTTATTCCTTTTCTTGAGTTGACATTGTTGCTGGAAGAGCTGATTCACCCTTCAATGCGTTCACCAAACCTTGTTGTACCAAAACAGCATGCATCTTTATCTTCCACAAACCAAAGTCATTTGATCCATTGAACTTATCAATATCAAACTTTGTGGTTCCAACCATTGTTACTCCTTTCCCACAGACGACGCCAATTGTTAAAACAATATTGTGATCTGCAACAAGATTTAACCAACAAAATAGAAAACTAACAATTGCAGAGAAAAAACGAAAAACGGAGAATATTTTGGAAAAAACCAGAAAACAGAAAACCAAAAAACGGAGATTGATTATCGTTCTCGTTTTCTGCAGTTTTGTAAAAACAGTTCTGCAATCAAAGTAAATGAAAATTAAAGAGAGGTTAGGAAGAATAACACCCAGATTTTCGTGTTCAACCTCAATTGATGAGACCTACGTCACGAGCAAGTAAGCAAGACAACTCACTATGAATTTGAAATTACAAGATCAAGTTCTTTCAAGATTGTTCACCTAGCCTTCACTAGTTTTCTCTTTTCTCACAATCTCTCATTTTTACACTCAATCTTCTTTCTGACCTTCTATGAATCATAAATTGCTTATGTCTCTCTCTCAATCAATCTTCAGTAAACAACCAACACTACTGCTACAATTTTACAGCTTTATTTTTAGTATGCAAAACCAAACTAGTTTTACTAACTATAACTAACTTGTCATAACTAACTTGGCCAAAAGGTAGTTATAACAACCACTATATATTATTTTTGTGGTTAGATCATTAGAGATAAAACTCATGTCTATAGCCTTGAGAACAAAGAAGGAACAAAATGTCATTTTTTTATCAAAGAAATTGAATAGAACCTATCTTTCATTTAGGACAAAAAGAAGGGTTACTGGATTTGTAAATCTTAATATTAACAACTAGATGATGTTATTGGATTTTATATTTTTGTGATAGTTTGAATCTAATGTTACGGAAATTGTTTATGAAAGGTGATCTAGAGTTTGATAAAAAAGATTGGTGGAGATTTTCAATTTTATTGATTTCTTTTTTATAATAAATTAAATTTTCTAAAAAGAGATTGAGAGGGACGGTGGAAAAAAGTGTAGAAGATGAATTTAGATGAAGTTTTGGTAGTGATAGCTGATGTGGAATGTCACACTTGATAGATATTACATGTGAAGGGTGTATAGTATTTCGGTGAGAATGTGAAAAATTCAAAGAGAAAATTTTATAGTCCAACATAAACCAAAAGACGTAAAGGTACAAGCTAAATAGACCATTTGTTTTATCCTTATAAAAGAATAAAACAAAAATAAAAACAAAATTATTATTATTTAATTGTAATTTTGTCCTTTTTGAAACCTCCGGCCTCCGCCGAGCAGTCGTTGGCAGTCTCTAACCCTCTCACAATTACAAGATCTCTCTCTCTCTCTCTCTCTCGATGCTCACCGTCAAGCAACCTATGCTGCACCATCAAGTCACCATTGTTGCCCTAAACGACTAGATTGGATCGAGGTAACAAAATATTTACTTGTTCCCTTTTCTCCAATTTTCACTTTAATAATTTATCATCATTCTTTAAAATTTTCACTCAAACATCAATCAATCATCATGTTCAACTTCAATTCATGGCGCCACAAATCCCTTCTCTATTTCAAGACTGTAACTTTCTCACCAATATCCCAAAACCCATTACCCCTTTCTCTCTATTTCTGCACCAACACTTCTCATTCAACCTCTTTTGCAGTTTCATACCTCATCCACAATTTTGGCTTCTCCCCACTATTTGCAAACAAACTTTGCTCCACTTACAGTGTTAAATTTAAGACCAACCAAAACCCTGATTTAGTTCTCACATTCTTTAGAAACCATGGTTTCTCAGATTCCCAACTACGTGATACCATTGCTAAGGCACCGTGGCTGCTTTCCTGTAACCCCATCAAAAGGGTGTTGCCAAAGTTTCAATTTTTTCTCTCTAAAGGTGCTTCTAACTCTGACATTATTAACCTTGTCACTAACAACCCCATTGTGCTGTGTGCAAGTCTGGAGAAACAAATTGTCCCAGCTTATGAATTGACTTATGGATTCTTGCAATCTCACAAGGACACAATTGCTTGTGCAAATCAAAATTTAAATTTCCTTGGAGACAGACGTGTGGCATCTAACATCAGATTACTGACTGAGAATGGAGTGACAGACTCAAACATTGCAAGATTGCTTAAGACCTCATGTCGGACATTGAAGACACGTGACATGCTGAAGTTGGTGGAGGAATTAAAGGATTTGGGTTTCAATCCTTCAAAAGCAACTTTTGGTGTAGCATTGAGTGCCAAAACAACGGTAACCAAAGCCCGGTGGAAAGAGAAAGTTGATACCCTTAAGAGATGGGGTTGGTCTGATGAAGATGTTCTGGTAGCATTTAGAATGCAGCCTTCCTGTATGTTAGCATCCATTGATAAAATTAATTTAGTGATGAATTTTTGGGTCAATCAGTTGGGTTGGGATGCTATGGCTCTTGTCAAAGGATCCTCACTTTTTTTGTATAGTTTGGAAAAAAGGACCATTCCAAGGGCCCAAGTAGTGCAATATCTGCTGAAGAAAGGTTTGCGAAAAAAGAATGCAAGCTTAATTTGTCCCTTTATAGTGTCTGAGAAGTTGTTTCTTGATATGTTTATAACACGTTTTGAGGAGTCTTCTTATCTATTAAAGCTGTATGAGGAAAAACTCAATCTTGCTTAGACCAGGGACAAAACTTGCTTGTCATGATTAGATTTTCAGGTATTTTAACCTTAATATGTTATTCTTGTTCCATATTTGATTTGAGATTTGTTTGGCACAGACTGTGATTGAAACTAGTTTAGCTTTGTTTACTTTGACAAATGTTGGTTTTGTTTTGATTGATGTTTCTTCAAAACCCT
>JBBPBP010000002.1:9534198-9581166 GCA_037974735.1 Cicer chorassanicum
CTCAATCTTGCTTAGACCAGGGACAAAACTTGCTTGTCATGATTAGATTTTCAGGTATTTTAACCTTAATATGTTATTCTTGTTCCATATTTGATTTGAGATTTGTTTGGCACAGACTGTGATTGAAACTAGTTTAGCTTTGTTTACTTTGACAAATGTTGGTTTTGTTTTGATTGATGTTTCTTCAAAACCCTTTTGTTTATCAGTCTTAGTAACATCAAACAATTTGCCTGTATTACATGTAAAAGTTGAACTTGCTTGAATTTATAGGCATGGAGTACTTCTTTTTGGATTGTCATTTCTCCTTCATTGTTTGTTTAGTCCAGAATTTGTTGGATTTAAAATGGTTTTAAATGTAGTTGTAATTGTAATTTTGCAAATTTCAAAAGTCAAAATAATCATGGACAAAAACAGACATAATTATGGTAGTTGTGCAATTGCAAAGACCTCTCATAATCAATATTATTGCTGCACTTGGGGTTTCAGATTTGTGGACCACAATTATTCCAAGTACTTAGCAGTTAGCATTATGCTAAAGTCAGGGCAGGACTTACATAGCACCAGTGTTGTCAAATAGCCACTAGGGCGCTATAGCATAATGGAATTTGAACAAATTGCTATTGCTCCGCGATACGCTATTTAGTACAAAATGTTGTCAAATACCGCTAGTGCGGCGCTATAGCACTTTAGCATAGCGGAATTTGAACACACTGCTATTTTCTGAAATTTGCAATTGACAACAATGCATAGCACTTAATTTTTTTTACATATTATCATTTTGTTTGTTATTATCTGTTGGTTAACTAATATGAATATTGTGGAGTCATGTTTACATATCAGAGGTTTTTTAAAAATTAAAGAAATGTATTTTGAAGGAAATTGGGGTCCTTCTATGCAACAAAATAATTTTTCAAATGTTACAATTAAGATGTGTTGAGTGATTTCTTATGTCTTACTATTCCAATTATAGGTATAAACAATTTTCAGATTTACAGAGTTTCCAGTGTAAGACTTATGCTTCAGATTTGTATTTGTAAGTTACTCTTCCAAATAATTTTTCATTTGGTTCTCTACACATTGTTGCTTATAGGAAAGGTTCAGTGTAGTTTCTCTAATATACAATTTGGTTGCCTTCTTAAGCCACTAAGGTTCACTCAAGATATAGCCGATCAAAATGTGATACAACATCAAAACGATATTCAATATGATTTCTCAAGAGCTTTCTCTTTAATGCCTTCAAATGAGTATCTCTATTGATTATCTCTCAGTTGTGGTTTATGCTACCGGTGATGTAGAAATTGTCGCAGGAAATAACAATTTGTTCAAATGTTGTTACACTATAGTAGTACTATAGTACTTGACAGTATTTTGAATTATATCGTGTATCACAGAATGTTAATGGTTGGTTAAAATTTCACTACACTATAGTGGTATAATGCCGTTATAACCGCAATTTGACAACATAGAGAAGCATGTAGAGAAAGCACTCAAGGGCCACCTATTGAGCTAGCTAGGAGACATCAAGAGTTGAAGGTTTTGCTTCTGATGTTGCTGAGCAAACAGAACCCTCATCTTCCACCTCTTCTTAAAACTGACGTGTCATGCATGGGGAATGGGGCTATTAAATTAAAATTGAGTTAAGCAACTCAAGTTAATTTAAGGCTGGAGATATTCTAAGATGTATATCTACAAAATGTTATAAAACCATAATTTAATTCTTTTGTATTGTTTTTACAAGTCTCATTTCAATTCTTTTATGGATTTTACCACGCTCATTTTAATTTTTTTATGGATGGAGAGATGGGATAATATTTTATTTCGGGTACAATTATCGATAAATGGGATATTAAGTTATGGTGTAATTTTTTCTTATATTTTTTTTTATTTAAACTATTTTCTTTAATTTTTTTAATATTTTTTTTATCTAATTAAATAACTGAGTTTTTTATAATATCTATACTTATATATAAAGATGATATCTAATTTCAGTGTAATTTCTTTCTTTAAATTAATTGATATACAATTTTATATTTTTTAATTATCCTTTATTCTGTTTGTTGAAGTAAAAGATAATTTTATACACATATTAAAAGATAAAATCTCAAACTTCTTTAATTAAAATTCTCAAGTATGTAAGTCAAGCAGCTCCAATCTCAATTTCTGTTTGTATGGAAGTTGGAAAATTTTGTAAGAATTTTATATAGGGTTCTACTGTTGATCTCTAGATGTTAAAAGTCTAAAACTCCTAAACAAAGCCATGTAATGAAACTTGCTTGGAGAATCATGATTGGACCAAACACTCTTTGGGTTAAGATCCTGGATACAAAAACTTCTTGTGGTACACATCATTCTTTCAATCTTAATTCCAAATCTTTAAATATTTGGAGAGCAATTATTTAGGCTTGGGGGAAAATAAAAAACCAGATCTTTTGGGTTATTAGAAATGGCCATAATACTAAATTTTGGTTGGATCTTTTACATACCTAGTATATGACCTCTCAAAGATCAATTGCCAGGCAGCATTCATATTTTGTCTCTAATTATGCTACAAGAGGATCTTGGAATTGGTTGAAGCTTTAACAACGGATCCCTGATAACATATGTGATAATATTGCTTCAATTAAGCCTCCCTCAACCGGCCAAGACGACTTTCCTGTTTGGAATTGCACCTCAAATAAATTTTTCTCATTAAAATCGACATACAATGTCATCAAGAATCCTAGAACAAATTAGATCCAAAGCAATCCAACATCACAAAAGTTTGTCAATGGCAATGGCAATGTCCTTCTTTAGTGTTGTTTCCCATGAGATATGGAAAGTCTGAAATTACTTGGTTTTCTCAAAGAATCGAATTTCTTCTAGGGAGTTGTACGTCAACATCACTAATCAGGTTTCCTTTATTTTACAATTTATTTTCCAATAAAATAAAGGTGGCAAAAATTCGATTATGGCCCCTCCTCCCTCCCTCTTAAACCAAAAGATGTAAAGGTCAAGCTAAATGAACCATTTGTTTTATCCTTATAAAAGAATAAAACAAAAATAAAAACAAAATTATTATTATTTAATTGTAATTTTGTCCTTTTTGAAACCTCCGGCCTCCGCCGAGCAGTCGTTGGCAGTCTCTAACCCTCTCACAATTACAAGATCTCTCTCTCTCTCTCTCTCTCGATGCTCACCGTCAAGCAACCTATGCTGCACCATCAAGTCACCATTGTTGCCCTAAACGACTAGATTGGATCGAGGTAACAAAATATTTACTTGTTCCCTTTTCTCCAATTTTCACTTTAATAATTTATCATCATTTCTTTCGATTTTCACTCAAACATCAATCAATCATCATGTTCAACTTCAATTCATGGCGCCACAAATCCCTTCTCTACTTCAAGACTGTAACTTTCTCACCAATATCCCAAAACCCATTACCCCTTTCTCTCTATTTCTGCACCAACACTTCTCATTCAACCTCTTTTGCAGTTTCATACCTCATCCACAATTTTGGCTTCTCCCCACTATTTGCAAACAAACTTTGCTCCACTTACAGTGTTAAATTTAAGACCAACCAAAACCCTGATTTAGTTCTCACATTCTTTAGAAACCATGGTTTCTCAGATTCCCAACTACGTGATACCATTGCTAAGGCACCGTGGCTGCTTTCCTGTGACCCCATCAAAAGGGTGTTGCCAAAGTTTCAATTTTTTCTCTCTAAAGGTGCTTCTAACTCTGACATTATTAACCTTGTCACTAAGAACCCCATGGTGCTGTCTTCAAGTCTGGAGAAACAAATTGTCCCTGCTTATGAATTGGCTTATGGATTCTTGCAATCTCACAAGGACACTATTGCTTGTGCAAATCAAAATTTAAATTTCTTTGGAGACAGACAAGTGGCATCTAACATCAGATTACTGACTGAGAATGGAGTGGCAGACTCAAACATTGTAAGATTGCTTAAGACCCAATGTTGGACATTTCAGACACGTCACATGCTGAAGTTGGTGGAGGAATTAAAGGATTTGGGTTTCAATCCTTCAAAAGCAACTTTTGGTATAGCATTGAGTGCCAAAGCAACGGTAACCAAAGCCCGGTGGAAAGAGAAAGTTGATACCCTTAAGAGATGGGGTTGGTCTGATGATGATGTTCTGGTAGCATTTAGAATGCAGCCTTACTGTATGTTAGCATCCATTGATAAAATTAATTTAGTGATGAATTTTTGGGTCAATCAGTTGGGTTGGGATGCTATGGCTCTTGTCAAAGGATCCTCACTTTTTTTGTTTAGTTTGGAAAAAAGGACCATTCCAAGGGCCCAAGTAGTGCAATATCTGCTGAAGAAAGGTTTGCGAAAAAAGACTGCAAGCATGATTTATCCATTTGTAGTGTCTGAGAAGTTGTTTCTTGATATGTTTATAAAACGTTTTGAGGAGTCTTCTTATCTATTAAAGCTGTATGAGGAAAAACTAAATCTTGCATACACCACAGACAAAACTTGCTTGTCATGATATCATGATTAGATTTTCAGGTATTTTAGCCTTAATATGTTATTCTTGATCCATATTGGATTTGAAATTTGTTTGGTACAGAATGTGATTGGTGCTAGTGTAGCTTTTCTTACTGTTACAAATGTTGGTTTTGTTTTGATTATATTTATTCAAAATTCTTTGTTTACCAGTCTTAATAACAACAAGTAATTTGCCAGTACTATAATTAAAAGTTAAATTTTCTTGCTTTATGGGCATGAATACATCTTTTTGGAGTGTCATTTCTCCTTCCATTGTTTGTCTAGTCCAAAAATCTATTGCATCAATTTAGATATACCAGAATTTGTTGTTGGATTTAAAATGGTTGAAAGTTGTAGTTGTAATCATGGACAAATACAACCATAATTATGGTAGCTGTGCAATTGTGAAGACCTACATCAATATTGATCCTGCACTTATTTTCGATTTGTGAACCACAATCATTTAAAATACTTACCAGTTAGCATTTTGCTGCAGATTGGTAAGTACTTCTTCTGATTTCTAAATACTTTTCCTTTGGTTCTCTAAAACATCGGTTATTCATAAACCATATGTTACATTCCCTCACCTTAGAGTAGAAATTCCTAGCTGTTCACTAAAACATTAATATATCCATAAGATGATTGTAAAAATGTTTCTACTTAGAAAATGTTTGAAGCCACTAACAATTTGTCTATAAAATAAAGAAGCTAATTTACAACTGCATGGGCTATGTTTGTTTTCTCTTACGTGGAATAGGAAAGTTGAAATTTTGTTGGATGTGTGTTTTGATTGATAAAGCATAGATTTGTTGTAAAAAGTATGTTTGTTTTATTTTTTATTGTGTTTTACTATTTATGTTTTATGGTTCTTTTTGTTATTTTACTGTTTTTACTGTATTGTTTCTGTTTTTTGTTGTTGTTATATTTTGCAACTACTTTTATTTATATTTTACAACTACTTTTATTGATCTTTTGCGGTTTTTTGTGCTATTTTCAATTGAAGATTTGATACTTATAAAAATTTGGGTCTTAAATCTTAATCAATTGAAGTTAAAAGAGTTGTGGCATAGGTGAGTAAATTGGCTCTCTTCTTAAATTTTGACAAGTTTGGTGATGAAAATTGAATTGGTAGATCAAGTTTGATTGAATCATACCTTGTGAGATTTTGAACCTATGTATTCGCTCCATTCTCGTGTGATTTTCATTCATGTATTTTGTTACTCTAGAACTTGCTTTGATTCTTTTTGAAGCTACATTTGTACATGCACATTTTAACATGATGAAGACATTTTTGTTCTCGTTTCCACTTTTCTAAGTAGCCAACCTTCCATGTTTTACCTTTGATTTACCCCCTTGGGCCTTTTTTACTATCTTTTTCTTCCCCCTTGGGCCTTTTTTACTATCCTTTTCTTTTTGCTCATTACAAGCCTAAAGTGTAAAATGATGTTTCTACCTTACCTTTGGGAATGTAAGAACATTGGAGAAAGTTCTGAACAGAATGTATGGATTTAGTTTCATTGAAAAAGAAAAAAATATATATAAAGGAAGAGAGAAGTGAAGGAATTAAAAATGGAAAATTACTTGGTTTTTGGATAAATTTGTTCTTTTGTGAATTATGCCATTGTTTTTCCAATCCCTTTCATTTTAACTTGTCATATCCTTTCTATTCCATTCCTTTACCTTGACCACATTACAACCTTGAATAAAGTCCTTTTGATTTTTGTGTACATGTGCATGAGTGGTGGAGATTTAGAAGATAAACAAGCTTATGGCAGTGCCAATTTTTATAGATTTAATTGAGTGAAATGAACACTCGAGGGATTGAGAGAATGAATTGTGAGGTTTCATCACTCTTGATTTATGCTTTTCAATGGATTTGCCTTGCTTGTTGGATGAGAAGAGAAACATGCACCTCATGAGTGTTGTGATTTCTTGAAGCTTTGATTGTTTTTCTTACTCATTCATTTTTGCATTCTTTGAACATTATTGGAGTTATTTTTAGAGTTCTTTGAAATGGGGTTTCCAAGTTGTTGGGTCGTTGATGTCACAAGCCCAACACCTCTCCTCACATAATTGGCCATAACTCACTCATCTTAGACTCAATTAAGGTTTATAATAGCATTTTAGAAAGCTAATTCAGAGGGGCACGTTAGGGATTATGAAAATACTCAGTCAGTCTACTTTGAAAAGGAGAAAAAAAAGGTTTGAAGGCAGATACGAAAATGGGGGGATAAAAGGAGAAGATTGGGAGAGCTTTTCTCTTTTAGCTTATACTTCATCTAAGTTTATTATTCATTCATGAACAATTTAAATGTACGATTCATCTAGTTTCTAGTAAATTATGAAACTGATACCGTGCATGTATATATATGTAAACAAAGTTCATCTATATACAAAGACATATATCTAAGGGATGATAGACATGAGCCATGTTTCACTTCTTACCTTTCAAATAATATAATTTATATAAAAGTTTATTTTTGTATGAGCAAAGACATATATCTAAGGGATGATAGACATGAGCCCTGATTCACTTCTTACCTTTCAAATAATATAATTTATTTAGAAGTTTATTTTTGTATGAGTGCAAATTTGTTTTTATTTGATTTTTCATCACGTTGAGGTGTTTATTTAATTCAAATTAATTTTGATCAATTACTTGATCATCAAACACTGTATCGATCATGTTGATTTTGTGACATTTATAATGAAGTGTAAAAAAAAAAAGTTGTGTTGTGAAATTATTTGCAAATTGATGATTGAGAAATAACCTTAGAAGTAGAAATTCTCATTACATTAACAAATAACACCTCCGCCGTGAAGCCACCTGGCTAAGCTGTGCACCATGATTGAAGATTCGAGGTAACAAAAATATAATTGTCTTCATCTCTATCCCTTTTGATTTTTCAAACCCTTTTCTCCAATTTTACATTATTTAACTGCTATTTAGTACTATTTATCATCACTGTCTTTTCCTTCAAAACAACAACCCTACATTGCATTCAATTTTCACTCAAACATCAATCATCATCTTTAACTTCAATTCATGGCGCTATAAACTACTTCTCTACTTCAAGCCCTTAACTTTCTCACCAATATCCCAAAACCCGTTACCCCTTTCTCTGCATTTCTGCACTAATGCTTCCCATTCAACCTCGTTTCAAATCTCCTACCTAATACACAATTTTGGCTTCTCCCCGCAATATGCAAACAAACTTTGTTCCGCTTACAAAGTTCGTTTCAAGACTGCCCAAAACCCTGACTCAGTTCTCACATTCTTTACAAACCATGGTTTCTCAAAAACCCAATTACACAACATGATTACAAAGGCACCATGGCTTCTTTTCTGCGACCCCATCAAAAGGGTTTTGCCAAAGTTTCAATTTTTTCTCTCCAATGGTGTCCTTAACTGACATTGTTGACTTTGTTAGTAAGAACCCCATGGTCCTTTCTGCAAGCATGAATCAAATGGTCCCAACCTATGAATTGGTTTATAGATTTTTGAAATCTCACAAGGACACTATTGCTTGTGTAAATCAAAATTCATCTTTCTTTCGAGATAGTGTTGTGCCACATAACATCACATTGTTGATTGAGAATGGAGTGACCGGCTCTAACATTGCAAGATCGCTTCGGAGACAGAGTAGGTTATTCAACAGACGCGGCATACTGAAGGTTGTGGAGGAGTTAAAGGATTTGGGGTTTAATCCTTCAAAATCAGCAGTCTCAATAGCACTGGTTGCCAAAATCACTATAAACAAAACCCTATGGAAAGAGAAAGTTGACACCTTTAATAAATGGGGTTGGCCTGATGAAGATATTCTAGATGCGTTTAGAAAGCAACCTAATTGTATGTTAACATCCATTTATAAAATAAATTTATTTATGAGTTTTTGGGTCAATCAGTTGGGTTGGGATGCTATGGCCATTGCCAAAACACCATCGGTTCTTTTGTTAAGTTTGGAAAAAAGGATCATTCTGAGGGCCACAGTTGTGCAATATCTTCTCAATAAGGGTTTGAGAAAGAAAAATAAAAGCTTGTCCATTTATAGTGCATGAGAAGGTGTTTGTTGATATGTTTATAAAAAGTTTTGAGGAGTCCTCTTATCTATTAAAGTTGTACGAGGAAAAACTCAATCTAATATGAACCAAGGACAAAACTTGAATGTCATGATCAAGTAATTCTGGTATTTTAGCCTTAATATGTTATTTTTGTTCTTTATTCGATTTGAATACATGTTTACTCCAGATTGTGATGGGAGCTGGTTTAGTTGTTTTCCTTGCTTATATGGAATGTAGGATAAATTTGGTTTGTCGTCATTGATATTTTTTCAAAATTACAATGTTTATTAGTCTTAATAATACCTTATAATTTATTCAGTAATACATGTAAAAGTTGAAATTTTCTTGTATTTATTGTGGTGGAATTTGTTTTTGTGATAGTGTGAAATGATTTCTCTTATACCTGAATAAGTTGCTGGATTCAAAATTGTTTTAAATTACAGTTGCAAATGTGAAGACCTCTCAAACCTCAAAATTGAAGCTACAACTGCACACCTGACTTTCTGTCTTTCCAATTGTCTTTTCATGATGATTAAGAGCTTATAATGTTTTTTTTTTGCTTACCTGCACTTTATGTAAATTTATGTTCCAATGAGAAACTGAATATTTATAATGTGAATGAATGAACAAGTTTCAAATTCCCTAGCTTTCCCCGACCTCATTTTGTCTTGGATTCTTCTTATCTTTAGTTTTTAGTTTAAAAAAAAATACTGTTCTTTTTGTTGATTTAGATTTTGTTGCTGTTGATTTAGATTTTGTTGCTGTTGATTTAGATTTCTTTCATTTTTTTTAGGTTCTTATTTTACTGAAGGGATCTCGTATTATCTTCAGTTGTTTATGTGTGTTAAATTAAAATATTTTTTGGGACCTTATCTAGTTTATAGTATGCGTTAGACTGTTAGTGGTGTCTTCTTTAGTTGTCTTGCTAATCTCAAAATCTCTGATTGATATATTTTTGAAGTCTGGAATCCTTAGTCATGTTTATAAACATTTTCCAATTTATATCTCAAGCTATAATGATCTTTTCCACATCTGTTGCTGTCGGCACTGCTGATTTTTGAGCTATTTACAGGTACTATGCTTGTAGCTTATCAATCTTACCGATTGCATTTTCTACATTGTTATCAGTTGTCAACAGCCACTTACTTTTCCTTTAAAATCAGGAAGCACCTTTTCAGAAATTAGTTTCGATGCCCTTTAATTGAAAAGGGAATTTGATAATGCTAAATTAGTTGTTGCATGGCAGAAAGAGCATCAAATGCCTGTGATTCTAATATGATGACCATTCTTGATTCTTTCATCAACCATTCTTGCATTGGAGCCAATGGAGTTTTTGCAGAAGCTTGCGGTTGTAGCTTTTCTGTGGCCGCGTGTTTGAAGGCTAATACACCGCAGTTTGAAGGCTAAGCTAGTAGAAAAGCAGTCACAAATCCCATATAAATACTTTTTTTCTTTCTTTCAGTGGACCTTTTTTTCTATCTGAAAGTGTTGTAGCTAAGCTAGTCATAGTGAAGTATCATTTGTGAATTTTCTTTGCAAAACCAACTAGTGAAGCATGATGTATAAATTTTGTATAAATTCTGAAAGGCCCTATTTGGTTCTCTCATTACAGTAATCTTCACAATGTCTCTAAGTACTCCACTCCCTTGTAGATCCATACCAAACTCTATAGTTGATTAGTTGACTTTATCAAAATTGTTAGTTGCTCATTGCATTTTAGAAAATGGAATCATGAAGCCTAAGTATACATGAGAACAAAGTTTAGACATTGTATTAAGGGAACTGCCCATAAACACAGATAAGGATTATATATAGCCGTTGTGTGTTGTGGTGACAGTGGGAACAGTTAAATCTAATGAGTTCTAAGTCCCTCCAAACTCACCCTACATTTAGTAGCAAGTAGGAAACATTGTTACGCTAATATATTTTATCCTACCAAAAGAAATAATCTCTTTATTCTCTAATAACTAATAGAAAATTAGCAATTTATCCTACAAACACGCACATGTATAACTAGTCACAATTATAACTCATAAATGTATATTTTTTGCATGAACTACTCTTCGTGAGTTGCATGATTGTGTTTGATTTGCTATAAAAATAAATGAGTAGACATCACAACTCTAGTGGTTTAACTGTACCGTGTTTGATTTTAGAATTAGATATGGGACTTAACAAAATGAGGGACAAATTGGACAAAAGCTAAAAAAATTGTCCCTTCACTAGCCAATGGAAAAAAAACCTAATTAATTAACACTAGTAATTTGCTTTTTTTTAGGCTAGTTTGGATTGGTGATATGAGATGGAATGGAGTGGAATGTAATAAAATAAATTTATGTTCCATTGTTTAGATTATAAAAAAAAAAAGTGGAATGAAAGAAATGAGATAGAATCCCCTTTAAAATATTTATTCCAACATAAAATATCTAAACAATAGAGTGAATATTTTGTTCTATTTCACTATACTTCACTCAATTTCACTCCGCTCATTTTAAAATATCCAAACATAACTTTAGGTTAGTTATTTGCTCGGGGGAACTAGTCACAATATTGAATAACATAGTTTCTTTTAAATAGCAATAATAATAAATAAAACAACACAAATTCCACCCCAACTTCATTTTCCACTTAATCATTTCTCTCCTTAGCAGCAACCCTACACCCCATCTACACTTCTATTTTTTTTTTTTCTTCTCTTTTTTCTCCTTGCTTCTTCTCACCCCACAACACAAATTGCACTCATAAAATGAATTTAATATCTCCAAAAGCATAACTTCTCATACTAATACAAATGCTCTTGGTTAGGATTTTGGGGTTAGGGTTAGTGAGTTAAGGAAGAAGATGAGTACTCATTCTTTGAAAGGTGTTTATTGAGACTCTTTGAGGTAAATACAAAACTTCAATGCTAAGAATGAATCTCTAGAAAAATGTAGTTTTGTTTAAAATCTTATTTTGATGCTTACAGTAGATTTTAAGGACCTTTTTTTCCGATTTCTTAGCAAAACTTTAGGAAAAAATTTCTAAAGTCTTGAGAATATATTTTTATATTCAGATCTGTTAGTTGAGGTCTTATTTCTCTGAAAATTATTGGAGAACAATCTTAGTCAATTCTTCATAGTTGTAAGACGACGATCATTGTCACATATTTTTATTATGCTATAATTATTATTTTACTTCTTTTCTATGTTAAAGGATTTATTTAAAAAATTGAGAAACACAACATTTGAAATTTTTCTCAGTTTCATCATTTATTTATTTTCATGGTCTTTGTTATACAATATGTTTATAGTTTGTTTTATTTATGACTTATTAAGTATTTAAATACTGAATTGATGTACAGTTGAATATGTTTTCCATGAGTTACGATAAAATGAGAAGTGATTTTTAAATATGTGTTTTGGAAATCGTTGTTATAAGTATGAAATCGTTAGCGCATGAAATCGTTAGCGGATGTAAGTACATTATAAGAATTCTCAACTATAACAAATATACAATTTTGTCCTTCATAAATTTAACCTTTGCAAAAAATTTAAGGTCACAATTGTATATTACTTTAGCTTTTTGCACATAACCCAACTTATTCAAATTTTTGTCATTTTGAAATATTTCTGGAATTGGAACCAGCAAACCAACCCACTTTCACTTATCCATTTCCATTCCATACACAATGCCGAAACTTCTTCTCCTTCTCTTTTTTCTTTTCTTCAATCAACCAATTACTCTTCATTCTCAAATTTCATTGTTTTTACGACTTATATTTCTTACTCTGTTCGTTAATTACATTGTCAACGCTTCGATCGTGCGGTGCAATTTTATTACTATTATATTATTTAATTTCCATGTTTTATAATTTTCTTAATCTGATGCAGGTGGCACGATGTGAGCACTTCCGATGCTAAAACGAAGACCAGTGGACCTAATGCTTCTATACGGAACGAGGAAGAGTTTTCTCACGACGCTAACAATGGATTGAAGAAGGCTATTGATTTATGTGGTTTGTTATTCATTATTACTTATATTTCCTTAAATTATAATTCAACGATTACTTATTGGTTTTTATGTGCATATATTTGGACTTGGTGTTATTTTAGTGTTAAATTAATAGCATGACATGTAGGCTTAATTTTGATTTATAGAATTTCATGGATTTTCCTTTTATTAGAATAGAATCAATTCCATTATAAATAAATAAAAAGAATAGAGCTAAAACGGTTTAGTTCTACTACTTTTGAAGAAAAGATTGATCTCCTTGAAATTCCACCGACTCAGTACCATTTTGTGTCTTTTAGCACTATTTTGAATGGGCAAAACCCTCTTTTAGCACTATTAAATAACCAATTTATTTTTATGACTCATCTTATTCGTTTTTGAATGAAAATAAAAAGACATTTTTGTGATTCTTTTGCTCTCAATTTCGGTGAAATGTGCACTTCTTTTGAATAATACTATTATGTAAAACTTCACTTTAGAGGGAGGTTATTATATTTTCATAGTTAATTGATAAATGCAGTTTTAAGTGATTAAACATGAGAATTACTTTAGTGTCCTAATCAATTATCCAATAATAAATTTAATTAAAGCAATAGTGTTATACGGAACGAGGAAGAGTATTCTCACGACGCTAACAATGGATTGAAGAAGGCTATTGATTTATGTGGTTTGTTATTCACTATTACTTATATTTCCTTAAATTATAATTCAACGATTACTTATTGGTTTCTATGTGCATATACTTGGACTTGGTGTTATTTCAGTGTTAAATTAATAGCATGACATGTAGGCTAAATTTTGATTTACAGAGTTTCATGGATTTTCCTTTTATTAGAATAGAATCAATTCCATTATAAATAAATAAAAATAATAGAACTAAAATGGTTTAATTCTATTACTTTTGAAGAAGAGATTGATCTCCTTGAAATCAATCCCACCGACTCAGTACCGTTTTGTGTCTTTTAGCACTATTTTGAATGGGCAGAACCCTCCTAACAAATTAATTGGTAATATTATCATTTTTTTTAATTGAATAATATATATGTGTTTTATATTTTTCGTGTTTAAATGGATAACTTATCTTTTTTATTTATAGATATTATTGGGGTAGTGGATGAAGTTGTTTCTTCAACTTTAACATCATCAACCAAAAAAACTTGTGTCACCGTCAAAATCAAGGATCTCAAGTAACAACAATATTTACATTTAACTAATATACTATACAAAGCATGTTTCAAATGATATTATTTATTTGATTAGCCTTACCTGCTCCCTATGGGAGGCTTATGGTACACAATTCCTCAAATATGTTAATGTTCACCCCAACTCTTGTCCCATCATTATAATCTTCCACCATGCACGAGTCAAACCTCCTGAAGGTATTTTTAATCTAAACACAAGTACTAATTGTTTAATGAAAGATTTTGTTTGTTACAATTTACTTAAATGTAGTTGTTAGTTAATTAGTTCTATATGACAAGAAACAACGGGCACACAATCACTAATGCATGGAGTGGAACTAAACTTCTTATCAATGAAAACACGCACCAAATCAAGGAATTTAGAAATCAGTAAGTTGACCAACTCTTTACAAGTGTATTCCAAATGTTGCAGTTATGATTTAGCCTGATTAGAGGTCAAACGATTTTAATGATGTCGACCACTTATCTTCAATTAGCAGTTTTGTTTATAAGTAATTTTGTTTCTATTAAGTAGTCAATTTTCAATGAATGCAGGTTACCTGCAATAGATGATATAGATAACTACATTCAGGGCAGCCAACTACAAACTCAGATCACATCTTCATCTCAGTACACTTCACAAGAGAAGTTTATGTATAATGGTCAAGCTAAAACTCTTCGCCAAATCAAGGCTATTGGGCATGTAACTATAATTTCATCACACTATTTTTATGTAGATATATACATTATTTAATTGTTATAATTTTTTTAATTACATCATAGTTTTTAGGAAATGATTGGTGTCACTGTGGCAACTCTGTCAAAGGTTGTCCCAGATTCGGTTGGTTTTATCTTAGTTGCACTAATTGCACAGTCAAAGCTAAAGAAGACAGATATTGTTAATGCAACAATTAACTCTTCTTATATTTGGGATCATTGTCAAGTGTTAAGACTCGCGAAAAACATACGTTTATTGTCAGCAATGCAAAGAGAAAATATGGATGAACTTAAACAATTTTCAGAATGGATATTAAAATTAGGAGATGAGAAGCTTTCAGAGCCTAATGACGGTCATGCAGAGATCCAAATACCACCAGAGTTGATAATCACTAACTTCAATGATCCACTTCAAGCAACTGTTCAGAGCACATATCTAAATTTAATCCAAAATTACAAGAATAAATTTTTTTTTGCAATGTAGAGCAATTTTGGCATCAACAACAGAGATTGTTAATACAATAAATGAATATGTGATGAGCTTAATACCATGTATTATTATTATTATTATTATTATTATTATTATTATTATTATTATTATTATTATTATTATTATTATTATTAAACCTTTATTTATATAATTATAGTTATTGATTATGTGTATATCCAATTAATATCATTGCTTTATTGCACTAATTATAGGAGAAGAAAATGAGTATTTAAGTTCAGATTTTGTTGATCGTTCAGAAAGTCATGAAAATGAATCTTTTGATATCCTTACACCTGAATTTTTGAACACATTAACTACCTCAGGCCTTCCAAACCACAAAATAAAACTAAAAGTTGGAACTCTAATCATGCTTTTGCAAAATCTTGATCAATCTAAATGTTTGTGTAATGGAACAAGACTCATTGTTACAAGGCTTGCAAATCATGTGCTCGAAGCAAAGATAATTTCAGGAAAAAATATTGAGAACTTGATATATATCCCACGAATGTCTATGTCACCTTCTCAATCACCTTGGCCTTTCAAGCTAATTAGGAGACAATTTCCCATGGTTGTTTCCTATGGTATGACAATCAACATATCACAAGGACAATCATTGGACTACGTTGGGATATACATGCCAAAGTCAATCTTTAGTCATGGTCAGTTATATGTAGCTATTTCAAGAGTTAAAAGCAAGAATGGGTTGAAGATCTTAATACATGACAAATATAAGCAAGCATCATATACAACAAACAATGTTGTATACAAAGAGGTTTTCCAATCTCTTTGATTTGTAAGTATATTATTTTCTTTAATTATTCCATATGCAGACTTAAAATAAAAATACAACTATAGACATTGAAAACATCTAAATGATCAACATAACTTATAAATTTAGATCATCACTCACTTAATCAACTTTTCAATTAGTTAAAAGGTCTTGCTCAATTATTTTGTAATTCAATATTGTACTTTAGACTAATCTATTAAGTATTCCATCATGGATATGCCACATTAATGCTTTACCATAGTATACAAAATCTAATTTAACAAATGTGCTTAGTTTTATAGTAAAGAATACAATTAGCAATTTGGATTTTTTGAGTGGATTTTTGCAATAGAAAGACAAATTTCAATCATTATTATTTTGCTGAGATAGATCGTCAACTAACATTGAACATGTTATAGAAAGAATATACTATAGAGAATGTAGTCCAACCATTAAAAGTTAAATTATGTTGTTAACTCTATTTCTCACATTTTGTTATCTTATCAAACAATCAAAATACAATTGAAATTACATCATAAGATCATATTAATTAACATGCATATTATGTTAAAGGGCTATGGTGCAGATTATGTTACAGGACTTTTATGCAGATTATGACTCTTGATGCGAAAAAATACAACAAATGAAGTTGTCTTTCGACATTGCAAAATTTATTGATGATACATTACTAATTTAACATCAATATCCAACCTACAACGATTGATAATGTATGAATGACATTTCTATTGTAGATTTCTTTACATGTAAAACATATTTTAGTAAACTATGATTTATTGTTATATGTCTTAATCAATAGCGATGGTTTCATTGTAACTTGCATGCCCATTGTCTTGAAAAATTATTTTCTACAAATCAATATTATTTGGGATACTCTATAGCAATCATAATATTATCACTAATAAACATTCATGAAATTTTAACTCTCACAACTACAACTACATCAAAAACTATTTTGTTGTGATGTTAATAACTTTAAGTACAACTAATATATTAGTTTGGTAATTATCGACTATGATAATTAACTTCATTTATTTTATTCTATTTATTATTAAAAAAATACTTAATTAAATAAAAATATATAAACGACGCACCACCCGTGCAATAGCACGGGTATTATACTAGTTTCTCTGAAAATTATTGGAGAACAATCTTAGTCAATTCTTCATAGTTGTAAGACGACGATCATTGTCACATATTTTTATTATGCTATAATTATTATTTTACTTCTTTTCTATGTTAAAGGATTTATTTAAAAAATTGAGAAACACAACATTTGAAATTTTTCTCAGTTTCATCATTTATTTATTTTCATGGTCTTTGTTATACAATATGTTTATAGTTTGTTTTATTTATGACTTATTAAGTATTTAAATACTGAATTGATGTACAGTTGAATATGTTTTCCATGAGTTACGATAAAATGAGAAGTGATTTTTAAATATGTGTTTTGGAAATCGTTGTTATAATTATGAAATCGTTAGCGGATGTAAGTGCACCTAGTTACATCGTTTTGATTGGGGGGAGTTACCCGTTGGATGGAGCTATCCCTATGAGAGATGTCATCCTTAGGAGGAAAGAACTATCAACGTAGAACTATCAACGTGAAACGCCCCGTTCCTTTTTTAAAAAAAAATAAATAAATAATAATTCAATAATAATATTAATATTATTATATTATTAAAACCAACACCAACCCCACTTTCTCTTTCTTTTTCCATCTCACTTTTTCCTCCTTCATTCTCTCCTGTTTCTTCTCTCTCTCGGCAACCCTCACCCCATTGTTCATATTTATTTTTTTTTGCTTTCCTTTCCTCTTCATCATCTTTAATCTCACTCTCTCATTTCCCTTTCCCTCTCACGGTACCCACTCCCCCATTTCCCCTTTGTCATTTTTTTTTCTTTTCTTCTTCATCCTCTTCCTATCTCTTAAAGTCACAAGCAAGTTTCCTCATTTTTTTCACAAGTTCTTGGGTATAATTTTTGGCTTAGGGTTTGGGCTCTAAGGAAGGAGAAGAGTACCAATTTATTGAGAGTTGTTATTGAGACTCTTTGAGGTAAATCACAACTCTTATGTTAATAAATCTTTAGGAAATGTAGTTTTGCTTCAAAACCTTATTTTGTGCTTAGAGTAGATTTAATGAATTTTTATGGTTTCCTAGAGTTAGCTAAACTTTAGAATAAATTTTTCTAAAGTCTTAAGAATATTTTTGATACTCATATTTATCAGCTGATGTCCTGCCGGCTACTCTGGGAGTTGTTGGAGAACAAACGTAGCCGATTCTCCGTAGTTGTGAGTTGACGACGGTTATCGTCATTTATTTTTTTTTACGCTATAATTATTATTTTACTCGTTTTCTATGTTAAAATATTTATTTAAAAATTTGGGAAACACAACCTTTGAAATTTTATCTCGACTTCGTCATTTATTTATTTTAATGCTCTTTATTATATAATATGTTATTAATTCGATATACGTATGCGTTAAAAGTATTTAAATTGTGAATTATTATGCGATTGAATATATTTTCCATGAATTACGATGAATTGAAAGATGATTTTAAATATGTGTTTTGGGAAATCGTTGCTATGATTATTAAATCTTTAACGGCGTTAGGTGCACCTAGTTATCTCGTTTTGATTAGGGAGAGTTACCCGTTAGATGGAACTGCCCCTATGTGAAATGTCATCCGTAGGAGGAGAGGGCTATCAACGAGATGTAAGCTCCCTAATTGATGCGTGATGATGCGTTGTGGGATTGAGAGGAGAAGGCTATTCGTTAGATGGAGCCACCCCTAAGGGAAATGCCACCCTTAGGAGGAAAGGGCTATCAATGAGATGAAGTCGCCTCTTGGTTCTCAATAATTATTATTTTACTTGTTTGCTCTTCTATGATGATTTTAATGTTATTCATTTTGATTTCGCTTCGCTATTAATTGGATTTTTATATTTCTATCTGAACGGCTAAACTATAAATATAATAATTTTATTATGTATATACCATAATCGTCTCAAGGTTGTAAAATTGTTATTCGTGCCTTTTTGTGTTTCCCTTCTAGTTGATGGTGATTGTTGTCTCCTCACTAAGTCTTTGTGACTTACTCCTTCATGTTGTTTATTTTTTTTCAGATTCACAGGCAGCTGAGTAGCAAGCTGATAGTAGGCTCAAGTCTCGGTCGTATTTTGTTTTGGTAGGCCTCTTTGATCGAGGACCATTTTTTTGTAAAGTCTGTTGAGTCATAATGTATTTTGCAGCTATTGGAATTTAGATAGTCTTTTGGGTAATGTACTGAATGTTTAGATTATGCTGTTTGAATTTGGCTGAATTTGAAGTTTAAACAGGGATTTTGTAAATTTGAAAATGTTGAAATTACATAGGATACTTTGTCGAAATTTCGTGAAAAATTATATATATATATATATATATATATATATATATATATATATATATATATTTTGAAATGATTATTCAGAACTATTTAATTGGTAAATTGTTAAGTTAGTTGATAGACTTGCCAGGCTAGGGGTATAGCTTGTGCGCCGGTCACGGCGTTTAGTTTCTGGGTCGTGACACAACGAGATGTAAGCTTCATAATTGATGTCTTATGATAGGTTACGAGATTGAGAGGAGATGATTATCTCTTAGATGGAGTCACCCCTAAGGGAAACGTCCCCCTTAGGAGGAGAGGGTTATCCATGAGATGAAGTTGCCTCTTGGTTCTAAAAAATTTATGTTTTTACTTGTTAGATTTTCTATGACCCTTTTTAAGGTTGCTCATTTTGATTTCACTTCTTTATGAATTGGATTTTAAATACTTCTACCTGAATAACTAAATTATAAGTTTAATGATTTTACCATGTGTATACTTTATTTGAGAATTATCTATATTCAGGTAGTATTGTTTAACATAATTTCTACAATATTGTAAAACAGTTATTCGTGTTTTTCTTTTTTGTGTTTCTCTTCTAGTTGGTGGTGGTTGTTGTCTCCTCACTAAGTCTTTGTGACTTACCCCTTCATGTTATTCATTTTATTTCTTCAGATTCACAGGTAGCTGAGTAGCAAGTTGTTAGTAGATTCAAGTCTCAAACACATTTTTTTTTTGTAGGCATCTTTGATCAATGGTCTTTTGTTAAGTTTTTGTTGAGTTGTGATGTATTTTGTAGCTATTTTGAATATAGAATGTCATTTGAAAATGTATTAAATATTTAGATTCGTTCTTTTGAAATATTGACTTGGTTAAAAGTTTAGAACATGATTTTATATTTGAAAACGTTGAAATTACATAGGGTACTCTGTTGAAATATCGAGAAACAATATATATATATATATATATATATATATATATATATATATATATATATATATTAAATGGTTATTTAAAATTATTTAATTGATAGATTTGTTAGACTAGAAATATAGTTTGCCCGTCAATTATAGCATTCGATTTTTGGGTGATGACAAATATCATATTTAACTCCCAACACTACATATCACTTGTTTCCATGAATAACTATCACAAATTTTAGAGTCCATTTGGTTTGGAGTATTTGGAAGGGAGAATAAGGGAGGAGAAGTGAGGTGATATTTTTATGTTTTTGTGATTGATTTATTTTTTTTAAAGGGAAGAGGAATAACCAAATTCTTTAGTAGGACTCATTTTGTTCTATTTTGATTTTGAGGGATTTGGAGGAGAAAAATGAGAGAAAACAAGACAACTAAAAAAATCATTTAAAATTCGTCACTCAGTTAAAACAAATACACTTTGGATCGAGGAACATTTGAACCCTCCCGCCGAGTATTGATTGAACGTCTCTTACCCATTAATCATCTCCCGCGAGCCACCGTCGCCGTGAAGCCACCATTGTTGCCTTCAACCACCGGGAGTTATAGACTGGACTATTGGAGGTATTATTCATATTCATCCCTTTCGATTTTTTATTTTTCAAACCCCATTTTCTCCAATTTACACTTGAATGATTCAACTAAACACTTGAATAATTTATCATCATTCTTTCTTTCAATTTTCATCCTAACAATCATCATGTTCAACTTCAATTCATGGCGCCACAAACCCCTTCTCTACTTCAAGACTCTAACTTTCTCACCAATATCCCAAAACCCATTACCCATTTCTCTGCATTTCTGCACCAACACTTCCAATTCATCATCATTTGCAGTTTCGTACCTCATCCACAATTTTGGATTCTCCCCACTATTTGCAAACAAACTTTGCTCCACTTACCGTGTTAAGTTTAAGACTGCTCAAAAGCCTGATTCAGTTCTTAACTTCTTTACAAACCATGGTTTCTCAAAAACCCAATTACACAACATGATTACAAAGGCACCATGGCTTCTTTCCTGCGACCCCATCAAAAGGGTTTTGCCAAAGTTTCAATTTTTTCTCTCCAAAGGTGCTTCTAACTCTGACATTGTTAACCTTGTCAGTATGAACCCTATGGTGCTGTGTTCAAGTCTGGAGAATCAAATAGTCCCAACTTATGAATTAGCTTATAGGTTCTTGCAATCTCACAAGGACACTATTGCTTGTGCATATAAAAATCCAACTTTCTTTGGAGACAGACGTGTGGCATCTAACATCAGATTATTGACTGAGAATGGAGTGGCAGACTCAAACATTGCAAGATTGCTTAAGAACCGGTGTCGGGTATTCTACACACAAGACACGCTGAAGTTGGTGGAGGAATTGAAGGATTTGGGTTTTAATCCTTCAAAAACAACTTTTGGTATTGCATTGCATGCCAAATCAACTATAAGCAAAACCCTGTGGAAAGAGAAAGTCGACGCCTTTAAGAAATGGGGATGGTCTGATGAAAATGTTCTGGCAGCATTTAGAACGCAGCCTCATTGTATGTTAGTATCCATTAATAAAATTAATTTAGTGATGAGCTTTTGGGTCAATCAGTTGGGTTGGGATGCTACGGCCATTGCCAAAGCAGCGTCAGTTCTTTCGTTAAATTTGGAAAAAAGGATCATTCCGAGGTCCGCAGTTTTACAATATCTTCTCGAGAAAGGTTTGAGAAAGAAGAATGCAAGCTTAACTAGTCCATTTGTAGTGCCTGAGAAGGTGTTTCTTGATATGTTTATAAAGCGTTTTGAGGAGTCTTCTTATCTATTAAAGTTGTATGAGGAAAAACTCAATCTTGCATGCATCACGGACAAAACTTGCATGTCATGATCAAATATTCAGGTATTTTTAGCCTTTGTTTGTTATTATTGTTGTTCCTTACTTGATTTGAATACTGTTAGTTGAGTTAACTTGTAATTCGAGTATTATGTTGAATGAGTGTTGTATCCAACTTAACTAACCAATAAGTAGTTAGTTGTTTACAGATAATTAATTTGTAATGATAGTGAGTTAGAATTGTCTTAGTGTATATAACTATATAAGGTATTATACACTCGAGGAAGTTTTAAGTTTCTCCTAAAACATTTTGTTGTCTATTGAAATTACTTTGAGTGTAAGTAAATAGAGTGTGCTCTAACAAATACATGTTTAATACAGAATGTGATTGGAGCTAGTTTAGCTAAAGTTTCTGTTGCTTATTTTGTATAGAATCTCACCTATAAGGCCTAAAAGCTTTTGTTTTGATTGGAAAGGATATGGAACAAAATTTGTTGTGTCATTGTGTGTTAGTTTGCTATTGTAAAATGGCTTCTTTGGTTTGGTTAATCAATGCTTTTTTTTTTTCCCTCTACAACATTCTGTAGTATCCTTCCTAAATCTTTTATACGATTGTTGTAAATTTAATTTTGCAATAAAATATTTAATCGAACATAAAATCAAACATTTTGACTGTTGTAAAATAACAAATGGTATGCACTATAGTAGTATCTGAGTTTCTGTATTTCTAGTTGTTTTGTCTTGATGATTATGAGCTTATAATATTTTTTTGGTTCACCTACACATTATGTAAAAGTGTTCTCGAATAAGAAACCGAGGATTTATAATCTAAATGCATGAAGCAGATTCATTTTCCATACCTTCTCACATTCTCACTAAGTCTTTGATGCTTCTAGTCTTCAATTGTTCTAGTTAAAATACTTGTTTCTTGATCTTATCTAGTTTATAGTCGTTGTTAGACTGTTAGTCGTGCCTTCTTTAGTTGTCTTTGCTAATCTCAAAATCTCTGATTCCTATATTTTTGAAGTATGAAATCCTTAGTCGAGTTTATAAACTTTTTCCCATTTATATCACAAGCTATAATCTTTTTCACATCAGAATTGCTGATATTTTAGCTATTTGCAGGTACTATGCTTGTAACTTATCATTGTTACCAATTGCTTTTGCTACATTGTTATCAGTTGTCAACTGCCGCTCACTGTTTCTTTATAATCATGCTGCAGCCTTGCTGAAATTAGTGTCAATGCCCTTTAATTGAAAAAGGTATTTGATAATGCTAAACGAGTTGTTGTCTGGCCAAAAGGAGTATCAAATGCCTGTGATTCTATTTTGATGAACATTCTTGATTCTGAAATCTGCTGATTGATTCTTTCATCAACCATTCTTGCATTGGAGCCAATGGAATGTTTGAGTTATGTCTGCCCATCAGCAAACTTAGAAGGAAGTTTTCACAGTAGCTTGTAGTTGTAACTTAGCTCCGGCCGCGTGTTTGAAGGCTAATATACCGCAGTTTTGTATAATCTGAAAGTGTTCTAGCTAAGCTAGTAGAAAAACAGTCACAAATCCAATATAAATACTTTTTAAGTGATTCTTTTTTCTATCTATGTAGACAAGTATCATTTGTGAATTTTCTTTGCAAAACCAACTAGTGAAACAAGATGGTGATGGCAAATTTTGGATATTCTGAAAGGCCCTTTTTGGTTCCAGGCATACCTTTCATGACAGTAAACTTCATTATTTCTATGTACTCCCTTGTTGATCTATGCCAAATCCACCAGACCCTATAGTAGACTTTATCAAAATTGTTTGTTGCTGATTGTATTTTAGCAAATGGGATTATGAAGCCAAAACATCCATGAGAACCAAGTTTGGACATTGTATTATGGGAACTCCCTCCAAACACACCTAAAGGTATCCATTAAACACTTTCCACTACAAGGGAGCCTAACATTATAGTTCAACAGAAAACCAAAGATGGTTGAATGGTTGATCCAAATTTTTGAATCAAGGAATCAAATTCACAGCTAACTCCATAAATTATTTCTCCAAAGACAATATACCACATTCAAAAATAAATAACTAAATAAGGTATTGTATTGTATTGGAGTACCCTTATAAGGTATCCTGTGTGTTAATAAATTTTTACTTGTAAAAAATATAAAACCAAGATTAAATTTGGGTGGTCTTGGATAATTCTTAGTTAACTTAAGCTTATTGTTAACACTATTTAAAATCCCCCTATCAAATTTCGCCCAACACATATAAAATCTACGATAAATTTCTATAATAATATTTTAATAAAATTACTAAATTTTGGTTAAAATTTTATTTTTTAACTTTAAAAATTAAAAATACTATTTAGGCACGAGGCAGTTCGTGATCCAAGTTTCAGTCACAGAAAGCATCTGAATTGAACTGATCCCTCTTCTCTCTCTCTCTCTTCTGTTCTGTTCTGTTCTGTTCTCTCACAAAATGCGTTATTACAGCATCCACAACATCATCTTCAATTCCCACCATTATACAACACTTAACCCCAAAAAATTTCCCCCTCTTTTCCCATTCCCATTCACTCACAAATTGAAACTCTTCACTACCACCACTTCAGATTCCGAATCTGAACCAAACTCTTTCGTCGTTTCCTACCTCATCAACACCATTGGTTTCCCACGTGAAACAGCTCTCAAAGCATCAAAACGACTCCGTTTCAACTCCCCAGAAAAGCCCAATTCCGTTTTGACCTTCTTCAGAAACCACGGTTTTTCAGACTCCAACATACGCAGCATCTTCATCAAAGAACCATGGCTTCTCTCCTCAGACACCCACAATTTAATTCTCCCAAAGTTCCAGTTTTTCCTCTCCAAAGGCGCTTCACCTTCCGACATTTCTCGATTGTTATCAGTAAGCCCTAGAATTTTACAAAGTAGTTTGGAGAATAGAATTATCCCTCTTTTTGAATTCTATAAGAGGTTTTTGAAATCCGATAAAGCTACCATTTGTTACATGATTCGTAATTCGATTCCTTTGTCTTATAATCTTACTATGGTTAATATGAAATTGATGATTGATTATGGAGTTTGTGATTCCAGCATTGCTAGATTGCTTCTAACTAGACCAACTATACTTGGATCAAATGATTTTATCAATACTTTGGAGGAAGTTAAGGGTTTAGGGTTTGACCCTTTAACAACTACTTTTGGGATAGCTTTGGTTGCAAAAAAAAGTTTGAGTAAAACCCTTTGGGATGATAAAGTTGCTGTTTTTAAGAAATGGGGTTGGTCTGATGAAGATGTTGTTGGAGCTTTTAGGGTTCAGCCTTATTTGATGTTGGCTTCCATTGAAAAGATTAATTTGGTGATGAGTTTTTGGATTAATCAATTGGGTTGGAATTCTTTGGCACTTGCTAAAAGGCCACTAATTTTTTGTTTAAGTTTGGAGAAAAGGATCATTCCAAGGGCATTGGTTTTGCAATATCTTCAGATGAAAGGTTTGTGGAGAAAGAATGCAAGCTTACTTACACCATTTTCTTTGTTGGAGAAAGTGTTCCTGAGCAAGTTTGTTCTCTGTTATAAGGATGAGTCTGATTATCTATTGAAGCTTTATGAAGAAAAAATGAATCTTGCATACACCAAGGAGAAGAACACTGACATGACATTCATCAAATAGGTGACTTCGTAATCTTCTTTTGTAATGTAACATTAGCTTGTTAGTTCTTGAATTTTAAGTGCTTATTATTCTTTCTAGGCCAGGATAGGGGATGGTCTAGCTGACTTGGTTTATTTGTTAACTTGGACTAGACATCCAAAGTTGGTCATACATCATAATAATACCTTATTATTTATCTTATGCCTTATATCTAAGTAGATATAAAAAAACTCAAATGGTCTTGCATCTGGTCGCGGAATGTTTTTTATGGTGTTTGTTCTCCTTACATGTTTGTTCAATCAATCAAGAATCCATAATAATATATACTAACTTTGTTGGCAAGTCTACTCAATTTCATTTAAAGCTTTAAGCTTGAGATTATTGAGTACTTTGGATAGCTACTTTTCCTTTGGTTTTCTACACACTATCCTTTCTAGGCAAACTAGAAGTATTTTTAAGATTTAAGAGAGTTTAGTTTCTATTACTCGTACAATGACATGAACAGTTTTCCGTCCTTTTTGAAATTTGACTAGCGGTGGTTCGCTGTTTTTTTTCGTTTTCTATTTTGGAGAATATATATCTACTCCTTAGATATTTTGGAAAATGGATCCTCTCCTTGTATGTATCCTCTCCATCAGAAAATATAAGTGCCAAAGGACCTGTTCTTTTAGATATTATTTGAAGAAAAGGATCATTGAAGGGACTCAGTGTTGTGTTCTGCTTGTTTCGTCGCTCAAAGGTCAAATAAACACAATGAAGCCTAATTACACCATGTGTTCTAGAGGTTCTTCCTTTAAAAGTTATTTCTAACGTTGAGCTGGAAACATTGCTTAAATAACATGTATTCTGGTCACATATGACAGTCATCAAATGTTGATTATGAATGCAGGTTTTTTCTTATAGTTGAAACCTTTTGAAATTAAGAGTTGAATGATTTGCAGACTCTTGATTAAGGTGGTAGTTGCATTGTATAAGATCTTGGCCTAGGACTCTTCATTATTGGAAAAGGTAGAGCTTGAACGTGGCTTCTATATTGGCTCTACACATGATTAGGGGTGACACTAATGTAGTAAGACAAATGATTTAAATTTAGATGGTATATAATATGATATGATGTGAGACTGTATGGTAGACTTGAAGTGTTGTTCATTGAACTGATTGGGAGGAGGGAGCTATTGAGAAGCCTGTTGTGATTTCAATAGTTTAGAATTGACATTAGAATACACCCTATTACTCTCAACACTCGTTCGCACATGTTCAACCAATATCCAATCCTGTAATCGAGTCCAAACCAGTTGGGAAGTCTCTATTTGGTGATTCCAAACCATGTTGTAAATAAAACTTCATTAAATAGATTAACTTTTGGTTTTATTGGCGAATGTTAGTAGTTTTAAGATTTTAGGGGAGGAAAAAAATTGTTAGTACTAGGTATTGGCCTTCGGAGACACTAAATAGATTCACTTTCAAAAATTGTAAAAATGATTAACTTGAAAAACTAAGGAAAATGTGCATAATCAAAAAAAATAAGTTATAGAAGACTAACTTCACACAATATCACTAGGGTTGTCTTAAATATTTTAGAGGTTATGTTTTAATTTTTAAAATTTGATCCTTAATTAAAAAAAATACATTTTGCAGGGAATAATTCACTTGTGTATCTTTTTTTTCTTTCAATTTGATCATTTATTTAATTTTAATTAACGATTTGATCATTTATGTTTTAAATGTCAACAATATTTGTTTTTTTTTTTTACATAAACTTAGAAAATTCATCGTCATCTTCAAGCAAAACTCAGAAAATTCATATATTCATTAAATTCATAACTCAAATATCTTAATAAATTCATCTTTTCATCTCCAACAGCATCAAATAAAGAACTCACACTTTAAGATTTGATCTTCAAATCACTAAAGACAATAATATCTTCTTTTTTTTATCCTTCTCCAAATCAAATCTCTTACCTAAATATTAAAATGTGAGTTCTTTATTTGATGTTGTTAGTGTTGGATATGAAAATATGAATTTATTTGAATATTTGAGTTATGAATTTAATGAAAATATGAATTTTATTGAAGATGATTACTAATGTTCTGAGTTTCGTTTCTAGATGCTGAATTTTTTAATTTCTAAAAAAAAATATTATTAACATTTTAAAACATAAATGATCAATGGTTACTTAAAATTAAATAAATGACAAAATCAAAGAAAAAAAAAGACAAAACTGAATTGTTACCTGATATTAAGTTAAGAACTGCGAGATATATTCTTTATAAAAAAAATATAATTTTAATAATTAAAGTTATTTAAAAATATTATATTTTAACTAAATGAAGTACAAAAAATTCAAATTACTTTATTTAAATTATTAATAAAATAAATATAAAATTTTAGATTTGTCTAAATTTAAAAATTTAAAAATATTTTAATATAATTTTTCAAAATTTAGAATATATTATATAAAAGTATGGACCCTTACTAATTGGGGGCCTATGGTAATGGACTAAAAGCAGATCTTCATGACTGGCCTTGATTATCAGAATATTGGTTTTCGTACCCCCACAATTGTTGACGTACCCTCCCATTTTCAAAATTTTTGAACGAAATTACCAAAATATCCCTAAAAAAAATTCAGAAAAATTCCTATCACCCCTCGTTCTGAAATTTCCGGTATGTAATTATTTCCCCTAAAAATTCGGTACACAATTTATAACTACCGGAAATTTCAAGTTTTGAAATTTCCGGTTAACAAATTGTACTACCGAAAATTTCCCCAATAAATTTCCGATACGTTATTTATATATCGGAAATTTCAAAATTTTGAAATTTTCGGTAGTTTGTTTTCGGTACCGAAATTTCAAATTTCCGGACACAACTTCCGGAAATTTCAAAATGAAATTTTTTTGAAATTTCCAGTATTGACTCATAACTACCGGAAATTTCAAATTTCCGGTATTAAAATTAATTAAAAAATAAAAATACTAATAATAAATTAAAATAAAATACATTAATAAATTATAGATTAATTTTATATTTTAATTACTATTATTATAATTAATAATTATCGTTATAATTAAAAATGATTATAATTAAAATGAATAAATTATATTATAAATTTTCATAATAATATTAATATTAATAATAATCCGGTAGGAAGTTTCAGGCCTATAATTGATGATCGGCTTGTATTTTTTTTAATTTAATTTAATTTATTTTTCTTGGACGCAACTTCCTATTTTTCTATTAAATGTATTCTGATTTTTTAAAAATTTATTATTATTTTTTAAATTAAATTAACAATATTTTATTTTTGTTATTATTATTTATTAGATCGGAATAAAAATAGAAGGGAATAAAAATAGGAGGGAGTTGTTAACAAAATAAAATTGTGTTGCTATTTTATCTCCAAGATATTATGAACACGTTGTTTTGGCATAGTCAACCGTTTTAAGTTTGATGTATTTTATTAGATTTTATTATTATTATAATTATTAATTTTTATTTATTATATTTATCTGCAAAGCAACAATTGTTAAAATAATTAAAATTTATCTACAAAATAGGAGAGAGTTGTTAAAATAATATAACACGTTGGTTGTTTAGTCACATTTAGTCAACCGCATCTTGTTTCTTCAATTCAATTTAATGTATTTTTATTTATTTTATTAATAGAATTTTCTTTTTATTATTATTCATATTAATAATATTATTAAAATTTATAATATAGTTTAATCATTTTAATTATAATCATTTTTAATTATAACTACAATTATTAATTATAATAATAGTAATTAAAATATAAAATTAATTTATAATTTATTAATGTATTTTATTTTAATTTATTATTAGTATTTTTATTTTTTAAATAATTTAATTAATTTTAATACCGGAAATTTGAAATTTCCGGTAGTTATGAGTCAATACCGGAAATTTCATTTTGAAATTTCCGGAAGTTGTGTCCGGAAATTTAAAATTTCCGATATTGAAAACAAACTACCGGAAATTTCAAAATTTTGAAATTTCCGGTATATAAATAACGTACCGGAAATTTGTTGGGGAAATTTCCGGTTGATGAATTTGTTAACCGGAAATTTCAAAACTGAGAAATTTCCGGTAGTTATAAATTGTATACCGGATTTTTAGGAGAAAATAATTATGTACCAGAAATTTGGTTGAGGGAGTGAGATTTATGAGTAATTTTTTTTTATCATTTATTGAATGAAAATAATGGGGCAATTTTGGGTTTTTGACAAATTGTGGGGGTACAACCCAAATTGAGGGGTACAACCCAAATTGAGGGGTACAAAAACTAATTCTCTGATTATCACTATGTACAAATATTGATATTCGCAAGATTCCGAATGAAAACATCCTACAAAGTCACTATCATATATAGATAGTTTTTTGGACTAAAGCAACAAATTTATTTTGGACGTTGTAAATCACACTCAAATAAATATTTGAAATTACGGATATTTCAATTACGTACCTAATTTTGTCAAAATTACTCACATCCACCCTTGTATTAAAATAAAATAAAAGTTATACCTCTTCCTCTATTAAAATCTCTCCCAAGTTAAACCGAACAAACAAACAAACAGCGATTTACCATGTTGAAATCCTCTCTCTCCCTCAATGCTTTCGCCATTTCAACAACACTCTCCCATTTCCCCTTCCCATTTTCTCTCAAGTTCTTCACTACCACCACAACTTCAAACTCCTTCGCCGTTTCCTACTTCATCAACAAATTCAACTTCTCACCAGAATTCGCACTCAAAGCTTCCAAACAGGTTCGTTTCAACTCCTCTGAAAAACCCGATTCAGTTCTCAACTTCTTCACAACCCACGGTTTCACTCACACTCACATGCAAAACATCATCAAAAGAGAACCGTGGCTTCTTTCCTGCGACCCCATCAAAAGGGTTTTGCCAAAATTTCAATTTTTACTCTCCAAAGGTGCTTCTCCCTCTGACATTGTTCGCATGGTTAGTAGTAGCCCTAGATTCATGAAATTAAGCTTGAATGATCGTCTTATCCCTACTTATAATTCGTTATCCAAGTTCCTGTGCTCCGATCAAAATGCAATTGCTTCCATAATTTCATGTCCTTCTTTGCTTTCTGGCAATTTTGTAACTGAGAATGTTAAATTATTGATTAATCATGGTGTTGCAAATTCCAGCATTTTCAGAATTATTCGTAGTAGAGCTAATGTTATATGTTCTAATCCTTTTGAGTTAGAGAAGACTTTGCAGGAATTGAAAATCATGGGTTTTGATCCTTCTAAATCATACTTTGCTGATGCATTGCTTGCCATGAGATGTGTAAGCAAATCTAAGTGGAATGAGAAAATTGATGCATATAAGAAGTGGGGTTGGTCTGAGGAAACCATTAAGGAAATGGTTTTGAGGCAACCTAAATGTATGTTGGTATCCATTGATAAAATTAATAGAGTGATGGAATTTTGGGTTAACCAATTAGGTTGGGATGATAGTTATCTTGTTAAGCTGCCGGGGATTTTTGCTTATAGTTTGGAGAACAGGATCATTCCGAGGGCTTTGGTTGTCCGCTATCTTCTATCCAAAGGTTTGATAAGCGAGAGTGCTAGCTTGACTGCGCCGTTTTATATGTCTGAGAAACTGTTCATGCAAAAGTATGTGAAATGTTTTGAAGTGGAGGAAGCTTCTCAGGTATTGAAGTTATATCGAGAAAAGATGAATGTAGAAGATAAGATTGCAAAGGATAACCTTAACATATCATGTTTGTAAAGTATTTGGCTGTTGAAAATTGTCATTAGAGGGAAGATGTAACACACTTACACAGGCTTGATGATAGGCATTCTTTAATTGCTACGGTTTCTAAGCGTTCATGTGGGTATCTGTTATGATCCCTCGCAATAAGCGATTTCAGATTGATCAACTTTAACATCTACAAGCTGATGGTATACCACCAACATCAGGTACACCCTCAACCAGGAACATGTTTTCCTGTAGTTTGTGTCTGATTTAATTATTGCAAAATTTATATGGATCCACCATATTTATTCTTCTGCATTATTTCTGAGTACCGGATATTAAAATGATAGGTAAGTTTTTAGGGCTTGAACTATTGTTTATCAAGTAAATTATATGACTATTTTAGGATATTACCATTATATGCTAGCTTCGAAGAGAAGCTTTCGAAATGATTTGTGGCAGCTATTGGCAATTCAACTCAGCACCTCCTACTAATTTGTGGCTCAATGCTGTCGATTTCTGGTTACAGTTCCTTCTAATGAAATGTTTTAGGGAGAAGATTTTGAACAGGCTATTTGTTGATTTAGAAATTGTGTTCCTAAATCAATTTTTGTTTATGGATCTCCTTATCACTACATTCACTTTGCATACTCAATATGGAGTGCACTTATGCACTGTGTTGAATGATAGACCATCAATGTAATGTTTAAAGGTCCATTGGAATGATACATGTTAAACAGATGATTTTCATTAGATTGAAGCATGCTTGAATTGTATTGATTTATTGGAAGTTTTTTTCTTCAAAAGCTATCTTAATATTAGATTGATTGTAACTTGTAAGATATTTTGAACATTAGACAAGGTAATTCAAACATGAAGTACTTGATGATCTCAAACACGTTTTTTGTTTTGTTTTGTTTCTTTCATTCTTTTAGTTGGAATAGGATTTATGTATCCTTATCAGCATTAGCTTGACTGGCCAATTGGATCGGAAATAGGGCATGCGGCCAGTCTGAGCTGCTTGTTGGCTGGCCGGATTTTCAGTGAGAAAGAACTTTTGAATGGTTAAATGATAAACAGTTTTGGATGAAAATTAAAAATAGAGTTGAACAATACAAACTATTTCCTCCGGTCATAAATACAAATACATAGTTAAATGTATTTGACTCAAATTTTGATAAAACATTTTCTTTTTTGTTTATATCACTCAATTTTTTATTGTTTTTTCAAATTTTTGGTAATATTTTAATTAAAAATATATTTTTTGATTGATTAAAGGTCCAGCAATAAGTTACGAGGATCGTGAGTTTTTATTTTTATTTGCAAAAGTCGAATACAAATATATTAACACTTTACAACACAAGGAATGTCATGAATGAGAAAAATAAATACGAAGTATTCAACAATATTCAGACAAGCCGGTGGTTTTGAATTCCATTGATGAAGATTGTAATCAAAGTCGTGCTTTTTAAATTTAATTTACGCTAAAGACAATATAGTATGTAATCAAACCTTTGAAAAAACAAACATGATCAAGACTATCGCGAGTGAAAGCGTTAACTTCACTATACACATTTATATAGAAAATACACTCAAAAAACAGAAGTTGAATAGATTCATTACCACCACAATTACTTGTATAGGACTAAAGATCTTGAACTAACACCCCTCTATAAACTAAATTATCTTTTGCTAGTAATGTTATTAAATAGTTTTCTTGCAATATGTTAAAAGTGGTACTCAATTAAGAAGTCAATATGTTTGGACAGTTAGTTATTTAGTTGTAACTACTTTAATTAGTTAGTTTGTTACTCCAAACTTGTAATCAAACTGAATATGAGCCAAAGCAATGCTGTAAACGGAGAGATCAGAAAAATATAGAGTGCAAGCTGCAGTTTTTCATAGTACAGAAAAACTGGCAGCATAAGTGCAATTCAATTGTAATCATTTTCATCTCCAAAATAGTGATAATTCAAGTCGGATCCAGTCCCCTATACGTATGAGTAAATCTCTGAACTGGGTTAACAATTGTGTGTGTTCATTTTAGAATTACAAACTTCAAATTCTGTCTAGAAAGATCAATCTTCGTTTCAATCAGAAAACGAAGATCGTTCTTGAACTTCTGCGGATCAATCTTCGTTTCAGTTTCATCAATCTTCGCTTTTCTAAATAAAACTAAGAACAGTTCGAGTTTAATTACTCGTTAATCTCCGATTTTCACAACAACTGGTATCAAGAGCACGGGAGTATTCGATTCAAAGGAAGGATGGCATCAACAAAGTATGCAATTGAAAAATTCGATGGGAAGAATGATTTTGGGTTATGGCGTCTCAAGATGAAAGTGTTGGTGGTTTATCAAGGTTTGGCAGGAGCACTGGGAGGAAAGAAAGACATGGCATCCACACTATCAGAAAAAGAGAAGAGGGATATCATGGACAAGGCTGATAATGCTTTAATCTTGAGTCTTGGAGACAAGGTTCTGAGGGAAGTGTCAAAGGAGGCCTCTGCAGCATGTATTTGGCTCAAATTAGAATCTTTATCCATGACAAAGTCATTAGCGAATCACTTGTACTTAAAATAAAAATTATATACTTTCAAGTTCCAACCTGGGAGATCAATTGAAAATCATATGGATGAGTTTAATAAGATCATATTAGATCTTGAAAATATTGATGTAAAATTGGACGATGAGGATCAGGCCCTGTTGTTGATAAATTCATTATCAAGCTCTTATGAAAATTTGTGTTATATACTTCTGTATGGTAGAGATTCCTTGACAGTAGAAGAAGTACAAGCTACACTAATGTCCAAAGAATTGAAGATGAAGTCAGATGGGAAAGAAGAAAACAGATGTGAAGGATTGTTTGTCTAGGCCAAGGTAGGGAAGAAGAATCAAAAGCAGAAGAATAAGTTCAAGAACAAAGAAAAGGACAAGTCTAAAATGAGATGTTTCATATGCAAAAAAGAAGGGCATTTCAAGAAAGAATGCTCAGATTGGAAAGGAAAGAAAGGATCACATAGTGATGATGATTATGGAAATGCATCTATAGCTTTTGAAGGATATGAAAGCTCAGAAGTTCTTATGGCAAATTCAACTGAAATCATGGTTGATGATTGGGTACTTGACCCAGGGTGTTCATTTCACATGACCTCAAATAGAGATTGGTTTCTTGACTACAAAGAAATTGATGGAGGCAAGGTGATTATGGGGAACAAATCAGCCTGCAAGGTAGTTGGAATTGGTTCAATCAAGCAGAAGCTGGAAGATGGAACCATGAAGATTTTGTCAAATGTGAGACATGTTCCTGAACTGAAAAGGAATTTAATTTCTCTAGGAATGCTAGAGGAAGCTGGCTGTTCATACAAAGCAGAGAAAAGGCACTCTAAAAGCCATAAAAGGGTCATTGGTAATCATGAAGGGAACAAGGCATCATGGAATCTACCTTCTAAATGGTCAAGCAGTGATAGAAATGGCAGCAGTGGTTGTTCAAGCATCAAGTAAAGCCAACCTATGGCATTAAAGGCTGGGACATGTTAGTCTAAAGGGAATGCAAGTTCTGGACAGGCAAGACATGCTAGGTGGGGACAAGATCAGTGATCTTGAATTTTGTGAGCATTGTGTGTTTGGAAAGATGCATAGGGTCAAGTTCTCTAAAGGGAAACATTGCTCAAAAGGAATTCTGGAGTATGTTCACAGTGATATATGGGGCCCTGCAAAGATTGCTTCACATGGAGGTAACAAGTATTTCATTACATTTCTTGATGATTATAGTAGAAACGTATGGATTTACTTGTTGAAAAGTAAGGATGAAGCATTTAAAACCTTTAACGATTGGAAGTCTGTGGTTGAAAATAGGACTGACAAAAGGATTAAAACTTTAAGGACAGATAATGGTCTTGAATTCTGTAGTGAGGAATTCACTAGTTTTTGCAAAGCTCATGGTGTGAACAGACATATGACTGTAAAGAGCACACCTCAGCAAAATGGACTAGCTGAAAGGATGAATAGAACCTTGCTTGAAAGAATGAGATGCATCCTGTCAAATGTAGGGATGCCTGCACAGTTTTGGGGAGAAGTTGTCCATACAACTTGTTATTTGATAAATTTGAGTCCTTCTATTGCAATTGAACTCAAAACCCCTCAAGAGAAGTGGACAGGACAGACTGCAAACTACAATTATTTAAAAGTGTTTGGATGTGCTGCATACTACCATGTAAATGAAGGGAAGTTATCCCCTCGAGCCAAGAAATGGTATTTTGTTGGATATCCAAGTAGAGTAAAAGGTTATAGAATATGGTGTCCTGAAAGTAGGAAATGTATCATCAGCAGGGATGTTAAGTTTCATGAGGTTGAGCTATATAAGTCTGTAAACAGTGCTGCGAATAAAAGCTCACATCAAATTGAAGAAGTGAGGATTGATCTTGAGGAGGAGAAAGATGGAGAGAAACGGAGAATGATCATGGAGCAACAACAGACTCAACAAGACAGAACTGAGAGGTTTGATCTTGAGGTGGAGAAAGTTGCAGAATATCTAAGAACGATCTTGACTTCAACCACAGAAAAAGAGAACGATCAACAGAAGTCAAGAACGATCTTGACTTCAAAACAACAACAATCTCAACAAGACAAGACTGATTCAAACCCAACAGAACATGTTATGTTTCTAGAGCAGGAATTAGATGATTATAACCTCATCAGGGATAGAGAAAGAAGGACATCAAAACCCCCCCCAAAGATATGGTTATGTAGACATGATCAGCTATGCATTACATGCTGCAGAAGAGATTATACAAGAAGATCCCAGGAACTACAATGAAGCTGTCAGGTCTCAAGACAAAGACAAATGGATTTTAGCTATGACTGAAGAGCTGAAATCATTGGAGAAGAACAACACTTGGGAACTCATACCCAAGCCAGCCAACTCCAAAATTGTAGGCAGCAAGTGGATTTTCAAGAGGAATAAGGGAATTCCATGAGTTAAACCACCCTGGTTCAAAGCACGGCTAGCAGCAAAGGGATTCACTCAAAGAGAAGGTGTAGACTACAATGAAATCTTTTCTCCTGTAGTCAAGCATGCATCTATAAGGATAATTCTAGCCATGGTAGCACACTTTGACATGGAATTGGAGCAGATGGATGTCAAAACAACATTTCTCCATGGTGACCTGAATGAAACAATATTAATACAACAGCCAGATGGCTTTAGAACTCAAGGAAAAGAGGATTGAGTGCTTGCTAAAGAGATCACTCTATGGGCTAAAGCAATCACCAAGGCAATGGTACTTGAGGTTTGATTCATTCATGCTTAGTCAAAGTTATGCTAGAAGTAATTTTGATAGCTGTGTGTACTATAAACAAGTATCATCATCCACATTCATTTACTTGCTGCTATATGTGGATGACATGCTAATAACATGTAAAAGTATGAAAGAAATAGAAAAATTGAAGGGTCAGCTGAAGAAAGAATTCGAGATGAAGGACTTGGGGCCAGCCAAAAGGATCCTAGGAATGGAAATCATCAAAATTAGAGAACAAAGAAAACTGATAATTTCTCAACAGAGCTACATTGGAAAGGTTATAAATAGATTCAACATGAGTGAATCAAAGGTAGTTATCTCCCCACTAGCAGCTCACTTCAAGCTTTCCTCAGCCATGTCACCAAACACAGACCTGAAAATATAAGACGTGAATAATATACCATATGCAAGTGCCATAGAGAGTATCATGTATGCTATGGTCTGCTCAAGGCTAAACATTTCTCATGTTGTAAGTGTCACGAGCAGATTTATGGGAAACCGAGGAATGAGTCATTGGCAAGCTGTCAAATGGATTCTAAGGTACCTAAAGGGTACTCAAAGCTTGTGTTTGGAATACAGCAAAAGTTCAGAACCATCAAAACCAATCCAAGGATTTGTAAACTCTGATTTTGCTGGAGATATAGATAGAAAAAGATCTCTTATAGGATATGTGTTCACAGTGTTTAACAACACAATCAGTTGGAAAGCCAATCTTCAACACATAGTGGCATTATCAACAACAGAAGCAAAATATGCTGCCCTTGCTGAAGCAGTGAAAGAAGGAATTTGGCTAAAAGGATTGATCACAAAACTTGGGGTCAAGCAAGAAGCTGTTTGCATACATTGTGACAGTCAAAGTGCCATTCACTTGAGTAAAAATCAAATGTATCATGAAATGACTAAGCACATAGACATCATACTTCATTTCATTAGAGATGTCATTGAAAAGGGTAAGATACATGTGGCAAAGGTGCATACAAGTGATAATCCTGCACACATGTTTACAAAACCTGTCACACTCAGCAAATTCAAACACTGTTTGGATATGTTGCGAATCAAGTCCAGAAACTGAGATCAAGGACTAAGGGGGTCTGATTTGAAGAATCACAAGCTTAAGCTTCTCATTTGGTACCAAGGTGGAGAATTGTTAAAAGTGGTACCCAATTAAGAAGTCAATCTGTTTGGGCAGTTAGTTAGTTGTAACTACTTTAGTTAGTTAGTTTGTTACTCCAAACTTGTAATCAAATTGTATATAAGCCAAACGAAGACTGTAAAAGGAGAGATCAGAAAAATATGGAGTGCAAGCTGCAGTTTTTCATAGTGCAGAAAAACTGGCAGCATATCTGCAATTCAATTGTAATCATTTTCATCTCCAAAATAGTGATAATTCAAGTTGGATCCAGTCACCCAGACGTAGGAGTAAATCTCTGAATCGGGTTAACAATTGTGTGTGTTCATTTTAGAATTACAAGCTTCAAATTCTGTCTAGAACTATCAATCTTCGTTTCAGTCAGAAACGAAGATCGTTCTTGATTTTCTACGGATCAATCTTAGTTTTTCTAAATAAAACTAAGAACAGTTCGGATTTAATTACTCATTAATCTCCGATTTTCACAACACAATCAAAAAAAACTTATACATTACATCTTTTGTTAAACTAAATTTTAAAGTTTATTGCGTTACAATTTATAAGACAAATGAAGTTGGTAGTTTTGAGTGAAATTAATTTGATTAGAAACGAGCTTTTACACTAGTTATTAAAAATTAATAGTATGACACAGAATCATAGTGATATCTCTTCTTAAACTATCTCCAATGGATAATACCAAACTAATAAACATTGATAGCAAACAGGTATTTCTATTAAAAAGTAATATAAGCCAATATTTAATTTAAAGAGTGTTTAATAAGTATTATCTCTTCATGAGATCCATATCTTTTTTATTTTAGAATAAATTAGTGTGATTAAAATATATGATGTAAAATTATAGGTGGAAGCTATTTAAAGTCTATTTTTTGTTTTACGCAACTATAGAGTTGAATTCTCAAAAACCCTAAATTTGATTCTAACCCATCAATTGCAACAGTAACAACCATGTTGAAATCATTTATCTGCAACAATGGTTTCGCCATATCAACAACACTCTCCCACTTCTCCCTCCCATACCTATTTTCTCCCAAATTCCTAACCACAAGTACCACTTCACACTCATTCACCGTTTCCTACTTGATCAACAACTTCAACTTCTCATCAGAACTCGCTCTCAAAGCTTCCAAACGAGTTCGCTTCAACACTCCCAAAAAAGCCGATTCAGTTATCAACTTCTTCACAACCCACGGTTTCACTGACACAGACATACAAAACATCGTCAAAAGAGAACCTTGGCTTCTTTCCTGCGATACCCACAAAAGGGTTTTGCCAAAGTTTCAATTTTTACTCTCCAAAGGTGCTTCTCCCTCTGACATTGTTCGTATCGTTGTAGGTAGCCCTAGATTCATGCAATTAAGTTTGAAGAATCGTGTTATTCCACTTTATAATTTGGTAAATCAATTCATCTGTTCTGATCAAAAGACACTTGCTTCTATCATTTCATGCCCTTCTTTGCTTTGTAGTGGTTCTGTTGATTCTAATATCAAATTGTTGGTTGAAAATGGTGTTCGCAATTCTAGTATTTTTAGAATACTTCGTACTAGACCTAATATTATCTTTTGTAGTCCTAGAGTGTTAGCCGAGTCGGTCGAGGAATTGAGAAAATTGGGATTGGATCCTTCTATGTCATTATTTGGTAATGCATTGCTTGCCAAGAGAGGTATAAGTGAATCCAAGTGGAATGAGAAGATTGATACTTTTAAGAAGTGGGGTTGGTCTGAGGAAACTATTTTGGAAGCTATTAGGAGACATCCGAAATGTATGCTTTCATCAAACGTTAAAATCAATAGGGTGATGGAGTTTTGGGTTAATGATTTAGGTTGGGATTCTTCTTACCTTGTTAAGGGACCAGGGATTTTTGGTTTTAGTTTGGAGAAAAGGGTCATTCCAAGAGCAATGATCGTACCATATCTTCTAAATAAGGGCTTGAGAAGCGAGAGTGCTAGCTTGCTTACTCCATTTTACTTGTCTGAGAAATCGTTCTTGGGAAGGTATGTGTTGTGTTTTGAAGAGGAGGAAACATCTCATCTATTGAAGTTATATTATGGAATGATGAAGGTGGAAGATAAGAAGGGACAGAAGAATCCTGAGTCATGACATGTCATGTTCATAAAGTGTTGATTGTAGAAATGTGCTTTTCTTTGCCAGTATTGTGACTAACTTATTTATCGGAGTGCTTTCTGCTGGCATCACTTGTCACAAGCAATTTTAGATTGACCAACTTGGACAACTACAAAATTGTTGTATACCGCATCAGGTACCCCTGGACCGGGCGCGCGATTATATGGATATATATTGCTTCTTCTGCATTATTTCTGAGAACTGGAAATTGAAGTGATAGAAAAGTTTTAGTGGTTAAACTCTAATTGACAATTGTAGGATGTACCATTGTGGAGAAGTTTTTGAAATGATTTGTGGCCGGTTTCACTCACACTGACATGCAAAACATCATCAAAAGAGAACCGTGGCTTCTTTCCTGCGATACCCACAAAAGGGTTTTGCCAAAGTTTCAATTTTTACTCTCCAAAGGTGCTTCTCCCTCCGACATTGTTCGCATGGTTAGTGGTAGCCCTAGATTCATGAAATTAAGCTTGAATGATCGTCTTATCCCTACTTATAATTCGGTATCCAAGTTCCTATGCTCCGATCAAAATGCAATTGCTTCCATAATTTCATGTCCTTCTTTGCTTTCTGGCAAATTTGTAACTGAGAATGTTAAATTATTGATTAATCATGGTGTTGCAAATTCCAGCATTTTCAGAATTATTCGTAGTAGAGCTAATGTTATATGTTCTAATCCTTTTGAGTTAGGGAAGACTTTGCAGGAATTGAAAATCATGGGTTTTGATCCTTCTAAATCCTACTTTGCTGATGCATTGCTTGCCATGAGATGTCTAAGCAAATCTAAGTGGAATGCGAAAATTGATGCATATAAGAAGTGGGGTTGGTCTGAGGAAACCATTAAGGAAATGGTTTTGAGGCAACCTAAATGTATGTTGGTATCCATTGATAAAATTAATAGAGTGATGGAATTTTGGGTTAACCAATTAGGTTGGGATGATAGTTATCTTGTTAAGCTGCCGGGGATTTTTGCTTATAGTTTCGAGAACAGGAACATTCCGAGGGCTTTGGTTGTCCGCTATCTTCTATCCAAAGGTTTGATAAGCAAGAGTGCTAGCTTGACTGCGCCGTTTTATATGTCTGAGAAACTGTTCATACAAAAGTATGTGAAATGTTTTGAAGTGGAGGAAGCTTCTCAGGTATTGAAGTTATATCGAGAAAAGATGAATGTAGAAGATAAGATTGCAAAGGATAACCTTAACATATCATGTTTGTAAAGTATTTGGCTGTTGAAAATTGTCATTAGAGGGAAGATGTAACACACTTACACAGGCTTGATGATTGGCATTCTTTAATTGCTAGGGTTTCTAAGCGTTCATGTGGTATCTGTTATGATCCCTCGCAATAAGCGATTTCAGATTGATCAACTTTAACATCTACAAGCTGATGGTATACCACCAACATCAGGTACACCCTCAACCAGGAACATGTTTTCCTGTAGTTTGAGTCTGATTTAGTTATTGCAAAATTTATATGGATCCACCATATTTATTCTTCTGCATTATTTCTGAGTACTGGATATTAAAATGATAGGGAAGTTTTTAGGGCTTGAACTATTGTTTATCAAGTAAATTATATGACTATTTTAGGATATTACCATTATATGCTAGCTTCGAAGAGAAGCTTTCGAAATGATTTGTGGCAGCTATTGGCAGTTCAACTCAGCACCTCCTACTAATTTGTGGCTCAATGCTGTCGATTTCTTGTTACAGTTCCTTTTAATGAAATGTTTTAGGGAGAAGATTTTGAACAGGCTATTTGTTGATTTAGAAATTGTGTTCCTAAAGAAGGCATGAGATGAAATCAATTTTTGTTTATTGATCTCCTTATCACTACATTCACTTTGCATATTCAATATGGAGTGCACTTATGCACTGTGTTGAATGATAGACCATCAATGTAATGTTTAAAGTCCATTGGAATGATACGTGTTAAACAGATGATTTTCATTAGATTGAAGCATGCTTGAATTGTATTGATTTATTGGAAGTTTTTTTCTTCAATACATACTATTTCCTCCGGTCATAAATATAAATACATAGTTAAATGTATTTGACTCAAATTTTGATAAAACATTTTTTTTTTTTTATATTTAAGTCCGGATGAATAGTTTGTATTACTCAATTCTTTATTGTTTTTTCAAATTTTTGGTAATATTTTAATTAAAAATATATTTTTTTGATTGATTAAAGGTCCAGCAATAAGTTACAAGGATCGTGAGTTTTTATTTTTATTTGCAAAAGTCGAATACAAGTATATTAACACTTTACAACACAAGGAATGTCATGAATGAGAAAAATAAAATACAAAGTATTCAACAATATTCAGACAAGCTGGTGGTTTTGAATTCCATTGATGAAGATTGTAATCAAAGTCGTGCTTTTTTAATTTAATTTACGCTAAAGACAATATAGTATGTAATCAAACCTTTGAAAAAACAAACATGATCAAGACTATCGCGAGTGAAACTTCACTATACACATTTATATAGAAAATACACTCAAAAAACAGAAGTTGAATAGATTCATTACCACCACAATTACTTGTATAGGACTAAAGATCTTGAACTAACACCCCTCTATAAACTAAATTATCTTTTGCTAGTAATATGTTATTAAATAGTTTTAATGCAATCAAAAAAACTTATACATTACATCTTTTGTTAAACTAAATTTTAAAGTTTATTGCGTTACAATTTATAAGAGAAATGAAGTTAGTAGTTTTGAGTGAAATTAATTTGATTAGAAACGAACTCTTACACTAGTTATTAAAAATTAATAGTATGACACATAATCATAGTGATCTCTCTCCTTAAACTATGGGGAATACCAAACTAACAAACATTGATAGCAAACAGATATTTCTATTAAAAAGTAAAATAAACAAATATTTATTTTAGAGAGTGTTTAATAAGTATTATCTCTTCATGGGATACACATCTTTTTGATTTTAGAATAAATTAATGTGATTAAAATATAATGATGTAAAATTATAGGTGCAACCTATTTAAAGTCTATTTTTTGTTTTACGCAACTATTGAATTCTCAAAAACCCTACATTTGATTCTAACCCATCAATTGGAAAAGTAACAACCATGTTGAAATCATTTATCTGCAACAATGCTTTCGCCATATCAACAACACTCTCCCACTTCTCCCTCCCATACCCATTTTCTCCCAAATTCCTAACCACAACCACCACTTCACACTCATTCACCGTTTCCTACTTGATCAACAACTTCAACTTCTCATCAGAGCTCGCTCTCAAAGCTTCCAAACGAGTTCACTTCAACACTCCCAAAAAAGCCGATTCAGTTATCAACTTCTTCACAACCCACGGTTTTACTGACACAGACATACAAAACATCGTCAAAAGAGAACCTTGGCTTCTTTCCTGCGATACCCACAAAAGGGTTTTGCCAAAGTTTCAATTTTTACTCTCCAAAGGTGCTTCTCCCTCTGACATTGTTCGCATCGTTGTAGGTAACCCTAGATTCATGAAAATAAGTTTGAAGAATCGTGTTATTCCACTTTATAATTTGGTAAATCAATTCATCTGTTCTGATCAAAAGACACTTGCTTCTATCATTTCATGCCCTTCTTTGATTTGTAGTGATTCTGTTGATTCTAATATCAAATTGTTGGTTGAAAGTGGTGTTTGCAATTCTAGTATTTTTAGAATACTTCGTTCTAGACCTACTATTATCTTTTGTAGTCCTAGAGAGTTAGCTGAGTCGGTCGAGGAATTGAGAAAATTGGGATTGGATCCTTCTATGTCATTCTTTGGTGATGCATTGCTTGCCAAGAGAGGTATAAGTGAATCCAAGTGGAATGAGAAGATTGATACTTTTAAGAAGTGGGGTTGGTCTGAGGAAACTATTTTGGAAGCTATTAGGAGACAGCCGAAATGTATGCTTTCATCAAACGATAAAATCAATAGGGTCATGGAGTTTTGGGTTAATGAGTTAGGTTGGGATTCTTCTTACCTTGTTAAGGGACCAGGGATTTTTGGTTATAGTTTGGAGAAAAGGGTCATTCCAAGAGCAATGATCGTTCGATATATTCTAAATAAGGGCTTGAGAAGTAAGAGTGCTAGCTTGCTTACTCCATTTTACTTGTCTGAGAAATCGTTCTTGGGAAGGTATGTGTTGTGTTTTGAAGAGGAGGAAACATCTCATCTATTGAAGTTATATTATGGAATGATGAATGTGGAAGATAAGAAGGGACAGAAGAATCCTGAGTCATGACATGTCATGTTCATAAATTGTTGATTGTAGAAATGTGCTTTTCTTTGCCAGTATTGTGACTAACTTATTTATCAGAGTGCTTTCTGCTGGCATCACTTGTCACAAGCAATTTTAGATTGACCAACTTGGACAACTACAGAATTGTTGTCTACCGCATCAGGTACCCCTGGACCGGGTGCGCGATTATATGGATATATATTGCTTCTTCTGCATTATTTCTGAGAACTGGAAATTGAAGTGATAGAAAAGTTTTAGTGGTTAAACTATAATTGACTATTGTAGGATGTACCATTGTGGAGAAGTTTTTGAAATGATTTGTGGCCGGTAATGGCATTTTAATTCAACACTTCGTACTGATTTGTGTGGCGCATTACTGTTAATTACAGAACCAAAATGGCTTACATTTTTGTTTTGTTTAGTTTTACAGTTCCTTCAAATAAAAGTCTTCATTGAGAAGATTTTAAACTGGTAATTCCTTGACTATGAAATTATGGTGTTCCTAAAGAAGATTCTCTTTGCTCAGGCTATGTTTGAATTAGTTGTCATTGTTTGAATATGTTTGAATTTCTTTTTCTTTTACCCAATTATTTGCTCATCATTCCATTCACTTTTCATACAATGGAATAGAGTTGTTCTCATTTCCATAATATATCAGTAAATATCCACAGATAGCCTAATAGGTAGTTATCTCTATGTTTGAAGATAATATGAAGAAAAATAGGGTCATTCTATGTCTCAATGGTTTATTGATAATATGTAGCAAGTGATTTTGTTTAAAGAATATATGAAAAAAATGGAAAGTAAGAGATGCTTACATGATTTTCATAAGGCATAAATGTTTTAGATTATATAAACAGGACCGAGTTACTTGATTTTGTACTGTGTGTAAAGCAGATATTTGGCTTTAGTTTGTCTAAGATTTGCATAATTTTGTGATTTTAGCTTAGCTATTCACACTGCAATGTAAATATTATTTTGGGAAAAAAATCTAAATCTGTTTTAATATTATTTTGATTATAAGATATTTTGATATCGGATATGTAATTCATACATTACACGTAGATCGGTCTCTTGATGATCTCAAACATTTTCTGATTTTTTAATATTTATTAGGAAGATAATTTATGTATCCGAGTGGCGTTCCATCAATTTGGTTGTGAAAACAAAATTCTTATTATCATAATATCATGTAAAAAATGTTTGTAATGAGAATTTCTGTTATTCGGTTATGTTGGAACTCTTTGGTCTCTGTCAAGGGAATTTGGTAGGGAACATTGCAAGAGCCTCAGCTGTGAAGCTTGTGATTATCTTCTCTAGAAAAGGTTTGATGAAACACTTTGCAGGCCTTATTACACCATGTGTCTTAGTGGTGTTCTTCCTTAGAGGTTATGTGTGATGTTTTAATCTGGAAACATCTCAACCATTGTAGTTTTCTCTCAGCAACATTTTCTTGCTTTGGTCAGAATCATGTTTAGAGTCTCTAGGAATCTAAGCATGTATTTGAAAACATGGTGGCTCATCAATTATCACGTTCCAATACAGATTGTAATGTAAAACTAGAAGCCCCAATTTATAGGGAACACACCAAAACAAATGAGCTATTAGATTATTATGTTAAGAGATTTCTTTCTGAGAAAAAGGTTACTCAACTTGTCCTTCACTATTGAGGAGGGATTACAAAAGTGGAATTTGGGAATGTTGATTGCCTGATCCTTTCATCCACCTAGATTTCAAATGCTTGATTTATTTTATTCATTTTTAATAAAATCATCGATATTTTTTAATTTATATTTTTAATAGATCGTTTGTATTGATAGAGATATACTTCCCCACGGTCTCTTAAATCATAATAACTATTACAAGCAAAAGTTAAATTTTGATCCATTTAAGGTTAGTATTCGTAATATACCATTACTTTAAAGGTTAATAGCAATTTTGATCTTTTTATTTTCACCAATTTATAGAATTAGTCTTTCTATTTTAAAAGTCAACAATTTTGATTTCTCCTTCAAATTTTTTAATTAAAAAGTTACGATTTAATATATTTTAAATGACGTGACATATAATTTTATTAGATAAAATTATTTAGATGCATTAATTATTTATATGTCATTAATTAAATTACAAAAATAAATTATTTATGAAGTTGAAAGTGAAGTTTTTATAGGGTTTTATTGTGTTTTTATTTATTTTAATCATTATGTATCATATGTCAAATTAATATCAGTAGTCGAGTGTTTGACATTCAAATGGACAATTTAATAAATTTGAATTATATTTTACATAAATCTAGATAATTATTGCACTTAATTAATTTTTTTAATAACTATGAAACTAATTATTTTTTCTTATAATAATGGGCGGAGGAAGTATGGAATATTGTGCGATTTTTAAAATTATGTAGGTATAATTGTAACTGAACTCAAATTCGTTAAACAAGGTGGTTGACATTAGCCTTGTGGATGAAAAAAATGTAGTTTAAATAAAAATTGAACTAATTGTGGTTAGTCAAGCTTTTTAACAAAGACTAATTTATTGATAAAGTTGGTGGATATTGTTAAAAAAAAGGTTTGTACCAACACCTCCTCTGCCTGAATCACGTTATACACGATCATTATTTCATATATAATTTTTCTAATACAACATTGTTATTTTTGTTATAATATTTAACCATTTTTGAATTAAAGTCATTATAATATCAATTTAATTCATATACATTGTCAATATAATTAATTTATACAAATCCAATTAATTACAACTGTTGTATTATTAAATATATTTGAATTTTATTATAACTATTTTTAAATTCATTCTCATGAATGGTTGTGATACAATATAAAAAAAATTTATATCGACAATAACAATTAAGCTCTTATAATATTTTATTTTATTTTCTTAATTATTACTCTATTATTA
>JBBPBP010000002.1:9581462-9591463 GCA_037974735.1 Cicer chorassanicum
AAACATTCACTATTAATTTATATGCTATATTTTAGTATATTATATATTTTTTTATAATTATAATTTGAATATCAAAAAATCAATTTAAAATAAACAACTTGTAATTAAATCATATCATATTTTTTAAAATTTATCATTCAAATTGAATCACATGTGATTTTATCTTTAAATTATGGGTGGATTTTTGTCCCAAAACTAATCTAAATAACATTGCGAACACCCTAATTATAAGCACTTTTTATAAAAAAAATTGTCCTAATAAATACTATTTTTTATCATTAAATTATAAATACGAAGTATTCACCGCGGTCACTAATCTACATCCAAAAAATGTTAGACATACAACTTATAATTTGATGTGTACGAGTCTTTTACCGCTTAGACAATAAAATATTAATAAAATTAACATTAGACACATATGTACATAAAAGAATACAATATACTACTATTTAACACCAAGTTGACACATTATTTTTGTTTATTTTTAAAAATAAAAATTTAAATTAAGGAATACACTTTCATGTATAGTTTAAATATAGTCATTATCTGAAACATTTGAAGTTATTTAAGGGATGATAAACTCACGTAGCACAAATTCAAAGATTATTGTGGAATTTCAAAAAATGTAAGAACTGAATTAAACTATGTTACAAATTCAAAACTGAATTATTTATATAATTCCTCGTGTTTTATCTAAAACAACAAAAATATCTAAATTCAATTAATTAAAATTTTACTTAAACAGTGCTTAAGAAAATTAAATGATAAATTCTATTCATTTGCAACTACTCTTATTTTAAAAATACGACTTAAATAATTTTTCTTATTTCTAATTTTAAAACATACCATAAATAAAAAATACCAAACAAATTCTTTTCATTTTTTCATCTCAAAAATAGTTTTCAAAAAATGAATTACCAACTTTTTTTTTATTAAACTTCTAAAGAATAGGGAATTTTGACATGAATATCATACTTTTTAGGAAAACTAACCAAATTGCTTGACTCCGAAAAAAATATACGGGATTGCCCTACTTTTTAGCACTAGTTGCTGATCGCAACCTGGCGAATGAGTTATTTTTTACGTTATAGTAGGAGGTCGCATCCTGGGGATGCGACCATATACTGAGGATGTTTTTTTTTTGTTACATTTTATTTATAAGTATAATTATTATTTAATTAATTAAAAATAATTAAAATATTTTAAAAATCAAATAATAAATAGAATACATTATTAAATAATAATAATAATTATTTTAATTTTAATAAAAGTATTAATATTAGTGACTTATTGTTAATTTAAATTAATTATAAATAATTAAAATATTTAAAAAACCAAAATAATAATAATAATAAAATTAAATACATTATTAAATCATCAACCCCACAACAACATACCATGCACCAAACACCATCTTTGTCATCACCGCCACATCTACATGAATCTGTAGACATACCGACTCACTACTACGTTCCTTCAGTGTTGATTCTATGTATAACGTCGAAACTCAAAATTACATGGAAGCAGATGGTAGTGGTTCTAATCCACATATAGATTATAACGAGGATAATGATCAAATTGATGATCAACCACAATAACCTCAAGCCGGGCTAGACGAGTTCGAAGACCGCGTAGATGCGGAACTCGAGGACATTTAGATGGAAATAATTAATTTTAATTTCATGTATTTTTTTATTTTCAATTAATGTATTTTTTTATTTCAATTTAATGTATTTTTATTTTAGTTTATTAATATAACTTTCTTTTTATTATTATTATTATTATTAAAATTATTATTATTAATATTACTTAATAATGTAATTTAATTTATTATTAGTATTTTGATTTTTTAATTGTTATAATTATTTATAATTAATTAAAATTAACAACAAGTCACTAATATTAATAAAATTATTAAAATTATTGTTATTATTAAAATTATTATTATTATTTAATAATGTATTTAATTTTATTATTATTATTATTTTGGTTTTTTAAATATTTTAATTATTTATAATTAATTTAAATTAACAATAAGTCACTAATATTAATAATTTTATTAAAATTAAAATTATTATTATTATTATTTAATAATGTATTATATTTATTAGTTTATTTTTAAAATATTTTAATTATATTTAATTAATTAAATAATAATTATACTCATAAATAAAATGTAAAAAAAACAATATCCTCACTACATGGTCGCATCCTGTTGCATCCCCAGATCAGCAATAGAGGCTAAAAAATAGGATAATCCCGTATAATTTTTTTTTGAGTGGGGCAATTTGGTTAATTTTTCTAAAAAGTATGATATTCATGTCAAAATTCCAAAGAATAGGTCAAGCATAATTTTGCTATTAATGTTCCTAATACACGGGCCTGAGTTTGTTAATTGGCGGGGAGCCCATGACGGACCATAGAGGCCCATATCTCTTGCTGGTCGGGTAAACAAAAACCCTAGCGGCCACCCCGAGTCCCTCTATATATACCAGAGGCGCAGTTCTATTTGAAACATATACACTTAATATAGATTTGGGGTTTGAGTTTTTTTCCTTATGTTTTCATTTTTTAGCTAACAATTTCAATTACATTGTCTGTAACAATGTGTTATCTAAAGTTTGAGTTCTGTTTTTCTTGATTTTTTGCTGTTGAAATCGTCCAAGATTATAGTTCAAGTAGATTTAGAAAACGCAAGTCAGCTTCTTGATTGAACCTTTTTGAATCCATGGTTCAGTCAATTATATATACATACTTGCGAATATCAATTTCTTTGCAGGCTCACTCGTCTGAATTTGATATTTTATGATCTTTCAGACCCTTTAGTACTGCAACATCTATTTTATTTTTCCCTCTTTTGCCCTATTATTTTTCTGCTTATATTTAAGCAAACGCACTCTGTCCCTAAACCGTGTTTGACACGAATGTTTTGAGGCAATTTCTTCGTTTGCAAAAGTGATTAAGTTGTCGTTTCATTGAATTTGCCCGCGATCTGTATATTATGGTGCGGGCAAGTTATTTGACTGCAACCACATTTACTATAATTTTTAATATTTTAATTTACCACACGTTTAATTTTTAATACTTTAATATCAAATTTTTTAGAGTATGTTTTGAAGTTGTGTAATTCGTAGGGTTTGTCGATCTACCCCTGGATAATTTCTTACCATATATCAGCTAGAATTGTTGGTTGTATACTACAAAAGTAAAGAAGTGATGTCTTGCACACGCGATGAAGCAATTTATTTCTTTATTTTTGTAGTATACATCCCAAAAATTCTTAATGATATTCAAGGTTTGTTATGAAGTTATTGTTTCGAGGTCACTTATATGACATACGTTATTGAATACAATTTAACATCCAAAAATTGAGTTATATGATTTTCATTGAGATTTTCTATGATCTCTGATGATGATATAAAAACAAGTATTAACAATTTAGCCTTCAAAATTGTGTTTCTTTATTTTTCATCATTGTATTTCTTACCAGTTGCTTTCATATTTGTTGTTTTGATAAATGTTGGGAATAACAATTCAAATTCCAGTTGCCTTTATTCTTGTGGTTATACTTTTATAGTCACATGTGAGAATGGACACTCTAGGGTTGCTTTCCGACTCCTTTTATCTTGCCTTAATTACTAGATGTTATTTACCAAAGATGAAATTTACAACTTGGTTTATACGTACATTAAAGATTTATTTCCGTGTTAATCGATTTGAATGTTGGTTTCGTGGCGATTATCCTTATGCATTTGAAGATTAAATATGTTTAAAAACTCACCAATACTCTAAGCAAAGTTTCCTAGAATGAATCTACGGATAAAGAAAATAAAAATATCTAACTGAATCAAATTATGAGCATCTAAGTTAAGGGCTTTTTTAATAAAAACATTAGAAACGATAAAATTTTGACCCTAATGATTTTCAAATATTGTTCTTCATTGAGTTATTGCAATTAAGTATTTTTGAAGAAATTTTTTTGTTATGCCCCCTAACAAAACTAGTTTCTCCATTTTCAATTTTCCTCTTTCCTTAATTTTCTCTCGCAAGTATATTTATAATAAAATTTGCTTATTGATTATCTAATTACTATAATTTTTTCTCTTAAACTAAGACTTGACATGGCAACGGGGCGGGAATGTATTTCGCCTCTTCCCTCTGCATTGGCTAATTAGGGAAACTCCTCCTCCACCCACTCATATATATAATTATAAATTTAAAAATCATATCTGTTATAATTAATATAATAAAATAATTATTATTAGACGATAATTGAATTAAAAAATATTTTCTATAAAAATAATATTATAATTTTTAATATTAAAAAAATCTTAAATATATATAATTTAAAAATTGTAATAATATTATTTGCGGGATGGGTGAGGGGTGGATACCACCATCCTCAAACCCGTTCCCACTCTCCAATTGGATATCATCATTCTCAAACCCATTTCCACTCCCGAATTTTAATTTCTGGACGCACCCACTCTCAATTAAAATATTATTATCACAATCTGGACTTGAAGATAAAATGTTGTCTACTAGAAAAAGTTGAATTAGTGACTGAAAAAATAAAACCCCGCTCTAATTTCCTTATCACAATATTTAGTGATGAATTTTAATATGGTCTTCCTATTTCTCCTCCCTAAATTTCCTTAGCTAATTTTATTTTTTTGTAGTTAAACGTGCTTCATTAATGGGTTTTGTATTTATGTATAATCTATTAAAACAACTCCACAAACTAGAATGGTGTCATTTTACAACTAATCTTACCAATAAAGTTTCTTTTTGACACATCATAAAAATCTAAAGTGTCACCTATATGGTATTCTACTTTTTACATAAAAATCTAAAGTGTCACCTCTATGGTTTCAATATCTTACTCTGTAATTAGTGCCATATTAAAAAAAAAATGGAAACTCAAATATTTACTGTTATATATTTTGCAAGGATTCTTATTATTGTATTGCACTATTGTACCTTCTCCAATTCTAAATTTGTAAATGTTTAAATAGTTAACCATTATTTTTTTTTGTTGTAACTATATTTATACACAATGACAACATCATATACATATTCTAATTTACAAATAATTGACAAAATCATATACATAAAAATTAAGCTGTGAATCAGAAGCTGATGTTCCACCATGACATAAATGAATTAAGCTATATTTTTTATTTATCATAAATGAATTATCATAAAAATTAGGGCCAGCTCTCGACCACAATTAAGGCGGCTTTGCAACAGTTAGTAAGTAGAGATCAGAGGAACCACAACTTTCAATTTTTTATTTTCATTCACAGCTATATTGACATAAATGAATTATCATAAAAATAGGGAAGATATATACACGTTATGAAGCATGGGTCTTGACTAAGCAACTCAAAAGTCTAAACCTACAACTAGAGCACTTTGATGTTTGTTGAGAGTCTCACATCAGTTGAGATATGGTTTGGAAATTTATTTATAAGTGGAAGACATCTGTCACACTACAAGCTGATTTTGTACGGGTTGATTTAGGCCGAACCAAATTTTAAGAATGTTAAGTATAGAATGCCATGCCACTATCTACGCATACTTCTAAGTTCTGACCCTAGTGTTCAGCATCCATAAGAGTCAACTTTCACAGAACTAGACCTTGCATATATAGCACAAGCCACAAATTCTGCAAATAAAAACATACCGGATTTTGATCTACCCACTTCCACAACAGAGACAGTTCTTTGTTACCCAATCTCCATCTTGACTTACTAAAAATGGAGAGACAGAACAACTTAACAGACATTCTGGGTATGGTGAATAAGACTATGAATAGCAGCATAAGAATAGAAGAAAAAAATATACAACGTTTAGACTTTAGACACTAATTTTGTTCTATAAAACACAAAATACCTCATGTGCCTATGATTTTTGCCTAGTTGTAACGTGTATGCTTGTAACACCTACTTGGAAGTGATTTTCTTTGTTGTGACAAATATTCCTCTATGTAAACTTCCATTATAATAATTAATGGGTACACCAGAGTCTTCCTAATAACAATAGGGAATATCAATCAACCTTCCTAATAACAATAGGGAATATCAATCAACAACAATAGCCTTATAATAACCTTCCACTAAAGTGGGTATACCAAAATAACTCTCAGAGAAAGTAAAACTATTACCACCATCGAAACTGAATTCCTTTCCTTTTCTCTGGTTGCCGTGCGTGCGTGCGGTTACTGTTGTTTGCCTTTGCGTTAGCCTTTTCCCTTTTGGGATGTGAGATCCCGTTTCTTCCTTTTATTTTCCTTTACATGGGTCAAACCCAATAAACCATATATTCCTTTTTTTTTCTCTTTTTCTTTTATTTTAATAATAATAATAATAATAATAATAATAATAATAATAATAATAATAATAATAATAATAATAATATTAATAAACTTGGTGGGTTCCACTTGGGGAGTGATCCCACCCAACACAACCAGAAGTCACCGGAAAACTGTAGGTATACGGCGATTTGAAAATCCGCGCCGTCATGAAGGGAACTTGAGGTACTGCAAGGTCTTGAGTTGTAGCCTGTGATGTGGTGGATTTTCAGGAACTAAACTTGGAACCGTTATCGGTGCTCCATTCACGGCCATCATAACTAACATTAGGGCCACCACAGTTTAACAGAATTTCGGTAGAATTAACATCTAGAACAAGTTCTATAACTAAAGTGATACACACAAACAATGGAACCCTCAGCCCAAAACTGACCCTCATCATCACACACTCAAAAACCACAAAATTTAAAGTAACCCTCAGCCCAAAACTGACCCTCATCCCAAAGCTCGAAAACCGTTACATTTAAACTAATCCTCAGCCCAAAACCGGAAAATGTCTCTTCTTCAGTACATTATTCCTCAGCCCCAAAACCGGAAACCAGAAGACACGTCTTCCTTGCGTCTTCCTTCTTCAGTGCGTTATTCCTCAGCCCCAAAACTGGAAACAAGAAAATGCTTCTTCCTTCTTCAGTACGTCTTCTTTTACGGCAATGGGTAGAATTCAAGCAAAATCGTACGAGTAGAACAAGCCTGGACTCAGACTTTCGTGAATATTCCCTCTATGTAAACTTCCATTATAATAATTAATGGGTACACCAGAGTCTTCCTAATAACAATAGGGAATATCAATCAACCTTCCTAATAACAATAGGGAATATCAATCAACAACAATAGCCTTATAATAACCTTCCACTAAAGTGGGTATACCAAAATAACTCTCAGAAAGTAAAACTATTACCACCATCGAAACTGAATTCCTTTCCTTTTCTCTGGTTGCCGTGCGTGCGTGCGGTTACTGTTGTTTGCCTTTGCGTTAGCCTTTTCCCTTTTGGGATGTGAGATCCCGTTTCTTCCTTTTATTTTCCTTTACATGGGTCAAGCCCAATAAACCATATATTCCTTTTTTTTCTTTTTCTTTTATTTTAATAATAATAATAATAATAATAATAATAATAATAATAATATTAATAAACTTGGTGGGTTCCACTTGGGGAGTGATCCCACCCAACACAACCAGAAGCCACCGGAAAACTGTAGGTATAAGGCGATTTGAAAATCCGCGCCGTCATGAAGGGAACTTGATGTACTGCAAGGTCTTGAGTTGTAACCTGTGATGTGGTGGATTTTCCAGAACTAAACTTGGAACCGTTATCGGTGCTCCATTCACGGCCATCATAACTAACATTAGGGCCACCACAGTTTAACAGAATTTCGGTAGAATTAACGTCTAGAACAAGTTCTATAACTAAAGTGATACACACAAACAATGGAACCCTCAGCCCAAAACTGACCCTCATCATCACACACTCAAAAACCACAAAATTTAAAGTAACCCTCAGCCCAAAACTGACCCTCATCCCAAAGCCCGAAAACCGTTACATTTAAACTAATCCTCAGCCCAAAACCGGAAAATGCCACTTCTTCAGTACATTATTCCTCAGCCCCAAAACCGGAAACTAGAAGACACGTCTTCCTTGCGTCTTCCTTCTTCAGTGCGTTATTCCTCAGCCCCAAAACTGGAAACAAGAAAATGCTTCTTCCTTCTTCAGTACGTCTTCTTTTACGGCAATGGGTAGAATTCAAGCAAAATCGTACGAGTAGAACAAGCCTGGACTCAGACTTTCGTGAATATTCCCTCTATGTAAACTTCCATTATAATAATTAATAGGTACACCAGAGTCTTCCTAATAACAATAGGGAATATCAATCAACCTTCCTAATAACAATAGGGAATATCAATCAACAACAATAGCCTTATAATAACCTTTCACTAAAGTGGGTATAAGAAAATAACTCTCAGAGAAAGTAAAACTATTACCACCACCGAAACTGAATTCCTTTCCTTTTCTCTGGTTGCCGTGCGTGCGTGCGGTTACTGTTGTTTGCCTTTGCGTTAGCCTTTTCCCTTTTGGGATTTGAGATCCCGTTTCTTCCTTTTATTTTCCTTTACATGGGTCAAACCCAATAAACCATATATTACTTTTTTTTTCTTTTTCTTTTATTTTAATAATAAAAATAATAATAATATTAATAAACTTGGTGGGTTCCACTTGGGGAGTGATCCCACCCAACACAACCAGAAGCCACCGGAAAACTGTAGGTATACGGCGATTTGAAAATCCGCGCCGTCATGAAGGGAACTTGACGTACTGCAAAGTCTTGAGTTGTAGCCTGTGATGTTGTGGATTTTCCAGAACTAAACTTGGAACCGTTATCGGTGCTCCATTCACGGCCATCATAACTAACATTAGGGCCACCACAGTTTAACAGAATTTCGGTAGAATTAACATCTAGAACAAGTTCTATAACTAAAGTGATACACACAAACAATGGAACCCTCAGCCCAAAACTAACCCTCATCATCACACACTCAAAAACCACAAAATTTAAAGTAACCCTCATCCCAAAACTGACCCTCATCCCAAAGCCCGAAAACCGTTACATTTAAACTAATCCTCAGCCGAAAACCGGAAAATGCCTCTTCTTCAGTACATTATTCCTCAGCCCCAAAACCGGAAACTAGAAGACACGTCTTCCTTGCGTCTTCCTTCTTCAGTGCGTTATTCCTTAGCCCCAAAACTGGAAACAAGAAAATGCTTCTTCCTTCTTCAGTACGTCTTCTTTTACGGCAATGGGTAGAATTCAAGCAAAATCGTACGAGTAGAACAAGCCTGGACTCAGACTTTCGTGAGTAGCTTGCACATGCTGGGCATTGTTCAGACCCTACAAAACGCGTCTTCATTTTTATGGCTCAATTGTTCTCATGACGCCTCTTCTAGTTGATATTAGTACAAAACTTATTTTTGTTCTCAATACACCTCTTCCAGCTGATATTAGTACAAAACTTATTTTCTATTTTTATTTATTTATTTTTTTTTTATGTTCACATACATTTGGGTTTGTTTTCAGCAAAAGTTCATATTTTTATGATTAATGTAAAAATGGGTTAAATCAAGATTCTTTTTTCAACACTTTAAATCTTATAAATTTTATTAAATTTATATGAAACAACATATTTTAATGAGATTTATATAAATTTTCACCTAACAAAAATAAATTTTTTTAATGGGTTTTATATAAATTTTCATCATTAAAAATAAAATGCCTTAGAAAATATATTTTAAAAAGTATTTATTGAAAACTACTTTGTTCAATTGTTGTATTATAAAATTATACATGTGATACACGTTATACGATATAATGAATTGTTTCATTGACAGACTCTTTCACCGTAATGACGATGTTTCACCATAATGATGGTGGTAGATGCTTCACTAATAGTTTTTGGTATGCAAAATAAAATAAAAATAGATAAAATAATACAAGTATTTTTTTTTAGCATCAACCTAACTTAGCATGGTTGATATCCACGTCAATTCAGTTCAACTTTAAAACGTTTTCAATATAATAAAATGAGTACGAGGTGGTTTTTTTTTTTTTTTTTTTTTTTTTTTTTTTTTTTTTTTTT
>JBBPBP010000002.1:9591985-9648320 GCA_037974735.1 Cicer chorassanicum
TGTTTAGAACATTATTAAAAGTTTATCTCCATAAATATACATACAATTTTTTAAATACCATGCGCTCAAGATAAAAGTTCTTAAAATATGTACCTATAAATTAATTTTTCAGATCATTTTTTATGGAGAACTTTTTATAGTGTTATAAATATGTATGCAAGACAATCATTTAAAACTTGATGCTTCAATAAGAACTAAAACTACTTGCATAATAATTTTGTAAAGACTAAAATATGTGATTTATTTTTATAGGAACTAAAAATAGAATTTTATAAGGATGAAAAACTTATTTAATCTAAAATTATATTATAAAATTTTGAAAAAAACTCACGTTTTAAAGTTATATTATAGTTATTTGTTTTTTTAAAATTGATTATTTTGAAGAAAAAAAGCATCATTGAATTTTTCCCTCCATCTTACAAAATTTGGGGATATTTTCCCTCCTTTATTATTCTCTTTCATTCCCTTCCATTTGCGTACTCTCACTCTCAGATACTCAACTTTTTTGGTTCACGAAATTCTCTCTTTCTTCGTTCTTCGTCAAGGATTTAGGTATTTTGTACTTCTCATTTTTTTCATTTACACAATTAAGTTTTTAAAATCATCTTAATTAATTAATTTGTTGTGTTTTTAGTTCGATATTCAAACGGAGTCGCACTGAACTCAACTGACCGGAAAACGACGCCATCGCCGCCAACCGTCGCGAATAACAGCGACCGTCTCTCTCGATGCTCCTTCTCTGTCGATCTTGATCTCGGTTCGTGATTTCTTCTTCATCTTCCATATTTTCTCAATTTTTTGCTTCTAAATTTTTGCTTTCGTTTTAGATTTTGCTTCTACTTTTTGCGATCCGATTCTTTCGAGTTTAGATAAGCTGCTGATCGTGTGGCGTTGTTGTGCCGTTTCGTCTCTCAGGCGGCGTTACTGCATTTTGGTCGTTTCGTCGTGTGTCGTTGTGTGGTTACTGCTCTTTTTCACGTTACTGTGTTTCAGTGTTTGCTTTACTGGTTGGTTGTTACTGTGTTCTCTTTATGTTTTGAGGTTTGTGTTTTCTAGGTTTTGGTTAAGAAGAAGAAGTAGATGATGAAGTTTTTTTGTGTTTTCTTGGTTATGAGAGTGTTTGTTAAGAACAAGAAGATGAGGGAGATATGATGATGAAATTGACGTAGAGAATAAAGGGATTAGGGAGGTAAGTGTTTGCTTACAAAATTTGTGTATAAAAACTAAATGGAACAAAAATATGATAATATACTATATGGGACTGATGTTGTGGTGTCTGTGAAATGGCTAAATGGGGATTTGAAAGCTTTAAAAACAGTTCGGTTAAGTTAATTGTTATTAGATCCCAACACAAGTCAGAAAATAAGATCCTCCAAGTTTGCCATAGAAGGAAACAGTTAGGCAGTTAGTGCTAGGCTAGTAATTAGGATGGATAGTTAGTTTTCTCTGTTATTTCAATAAGCAAGTCCTATGTTTATAAATAAGCCTGTCATTGTTGCCCTGAGAAGGCGATGAGATTACTGATTTTGGGAAAAGACGAATTTGTCGACTCGAATAGAGAATCTGCATTTTGGAATAGATTGATGATACCAACCCAGAAATACCTGTGCAAGGCACTGATTCTGATTGTTCTTTGTTAGAATTTTCTTTTTGTTCTGCAGGGGGCTTCAATCAACCTCATACCATGAGGTTACTGGGCTCTCTACAAGGTCAGACAATTCTCGTTTCAAATGAAGATTTTTTCTGAGATTCTTGTTATTAATTTGAGGGGATTTTCCACATATAGTAGCATGGTTCCTAGAGTATGTATAAAGACAATAATCTTGATCCTCATTGAGCGATAATGTTTTAAAATTTAATCAATGGGTTGACCACCTAACCCATGGTTTGGCCTGACCCTCATGGGCCTATGGTGGTCGGCTTTTTGGCCTGACCCTCATGGGCCTATGGTGGTCGGCTTTTTGGCCTTAAATCCTATGGGTTGGGGCGAGTGGGTGGGCTATATCATATTGGAAGCTCTAAATGTGTAAAGCCAACACTTCGTCCAGGAGTTTCATTGGGTCTCACTGTTGCAGTTATTGAATTCCATTTTGAATGTTTGATTTGAATTTCTTAGCAAGAGCCTGCCATTTTGAAACTGTTATTTGTTAGTTGTTAGGCCTCTCTCTCTCTCTCTCTCTCTCTCTCTCTCTCTCTCTCTCTCTCACGTATGCCTTCACATAAGATAAAGGTACCGACTTATGTTACAAATATGTGTATCAATTTGTGTCTTCGTGATGTGATCAAACCTTGCTCGGTAATTTTAGCTTCGACTGCTTATAATATAAATAATATTTAAAGCAATCACATGGATGCAACTAATCCTTGTGTTCTAACTTATGTTACAAATACGTGTATCAATTTGTGTCTTCGTGATGTGATCAAACCTCGCTCGGTACTTTTAGCTTCGACTGCTTATAATATAAACTAGAATATGACCCGCGCGTTGCGTGGGTTTAATTTTAATTTTTTTATAAGGTGATATATATGTATATATATATATATATAATATTAATTTTGTAAAATTTTAAAGTTATAAAAAAAATGCGATAAAATGTATTGTAGAGTTTGTAATTAAATGAGTATTATAGACATAATATATTAACCATGATTTAAAAGATAAATTATATAATTGATAATTGTAAACTCTATTTTTATTAAAGTATATAAGTTATGTAAGAATTTTTAAAATTTTAACATTTTTTCCTACACATATTAAAAAAAAATTGAAATAATGCTCATGGTAAATATATGCATTGATAACTAATAAGAGAAACAAAACACAAATTTTTTTATTAGATTGACTAATTGTTATTTGTTTTGGTAAATATATGTGACGACACAATAATAAAAAAAAATACAAAAGTTGTACATTGACTATTTTTAATGTCTAAATAAATATTTAAAAGTGTTTGAACATTTTATCAACTATATTGGTAACATTTATTAAAATATTGTGTATCAAAATTTACTTATTTAATTTGATTTACACCCGATTTCACGATTTCTAAATAAATAATTTTATTTTATTAATTTTTTTTTCAGTAATGATACTATATAATATTCTATTTAAAAATATTTATGGAGGAATAACCATTATCAATAATAATGGAGGACAAATAATTGATATTTATTGTATTAAAATTGGTAACTTATGGCACATGAATTGGTAATTTATTGTATTGATTGATATTGATAATAGATACTGGATTTTGGGGCAGATTCGAATTGGAATAACCGTTATCAATAATAATGGAGGACAAATAATTGATATTTATTATATTGAAATTGGTAACTTATGACACATGAATTGGTAATTTATTGATATTGATAATAGATACCGGATTTTGGGCCAAATTCGGATTGATCAGGAGAGAGATTCGGATTGGTCAGGAAGGAGAGAGGGCAAAAGTTAGTTAGAAAGTGAATAGGGAACTCTCTAGGGAGATGTCCACGTCAGCTTTTTAGCTGAGGTGGCAAATATTCGCTTACGTGGAGAAAATAGCATGAGGTGGCAGGAGTCTCTTTTAATTATATATAATAGATAATATTTAAAGCAATCACATGGATGCAACTAATCCTTGTGTTCTAACATAGTTGTGTAATTCAATTGATGTTGATGCAACTATGGAATGTTAAGCATCTATGTTGGAAACTTTTATGATTCTAGTTATGTAGATGGTACCATCATGTAGATTTTGTGTTGATGCACCGTAAGTTCAGTTGCTAGACAGATTGAATCTACATAACATCAGCAACTAGAGAAATCGATCAAAAGTCTTGGAGATTGAGAAGCATGTATCTTATTGTGTTAAAACTATTATGCTTGGTTGTTTTAATAAGTTGATTAACACGCAAAGTCAGAATTAACTATTGAACAAAATACAGTAATAACCGTTCTGGTTATAGAATGAACTTGTAAGCTAACAATAAACTACAATATTGTAAGTGACAAAATCTGGTTTTTGATAGGATATGGTGCCACCAAAAGATCCGTATATTCAAGTAAGGGTCCTTGAAGACATAAGAGAAGGCATTGTACTTAGTGATGATAAGAATCCCAATTTCGCCTGCCATTCCATGCACTTTCTGAAGCGAACCGATGCAGAGAAATATATCTCAAGGGTAATTATCTTTTTTTAAAACAAAATTGAAAAAAGATAAATTGTTATTAATAACGTTGGTACTTATGACCATTGTACAATTGTTTAAACCTTGTCCCTTGAGGATAGAATGTCTAGCTCAATTATCTTGCTGTAGCTTATAATATTACATAATAGTCTAAAATGTCACCTAACTATTTCATTTTCTGTCTACAGGGCTTAATGGAGGAACTTACTGGTTGACCCGTTAGTCCTTTACTTGAAAAAAATATAGATGAAAAGACTGATTTTGAACTTGATATGTTGGATTAATTTTCATATTTAATAACTTTTATCAACATTTTTGTGTATATTGCTTCAAAAATTTCTTTGTTTGCGCTTTCTTTGTTTTCATAATTAAATGTTGTTAATTGAAAAATGTATCCAATTTTTTTATAAATATAGTTAGAATGCTTTTAATGGAAGTAAAGAAACAATTTATAGGAGGAAAACCTTAAATACAAGTTATGCATGATCTTTTATTAATTTATTTAGAGATTAATTTAGAGACAATCTCCCATATCAAAATTGATGGTAGAGAAAATTAATAAGACGGATAAAAATATCAAATGGTGTGGATGAAATATGGGAGGGATAGATAAGTTGTACAAAATTATGAATAAGAAATTATAACAAAATAACTTTGAGCTACATCAACAATCAATAATTAAAACAAATTATGAATTGTCGAATGATATTTGGCACCAACTGTAATTGATGGTAAGCTAAAAATTATTTCCAAGATTTTGTAGTCGCAAAAGAAATAATAAATCGACCATTCATGACTTGACAACTAAAACTTGTCTTTCATTGTCTCTACTTCAAATTGGGCATGGTTTCAATTCTATTGTTCATTGTCATATATGACAAATATAAATCTAAATATTGTGATTAAAATCAAAGAAAGTGGTAACAAAACCAAGACATTTAAATTTATCTATGTAGTTTTTTTTACAGAGTGCAAGCAAAACAAAGAAATTATAGAATAAGGATATAAGAAAACTAACATCAAAACCTTCACTTTAATAGATCTAAATATAATAATAGATATTGAATGTGATAAATTTCCAATGCTATGATATTACAACTAGCGCAGAGTATCTCAAATAGAACCACACCAAATGAGTACACATCGGATTTGTCGGTCAGCTGCTGCCTCCTGAAGTATTCTGGATCCAAGTACCCGAAACTACCCTTTACCATAGTTGTTACATGTGCATTATCCAATGTAGGACCTGTTTTCGACAATCCGAAATCAGAAACTTTGGCCACCCACTTCTCATCTAGTAAAATGTTTGTTGTCTTCACGTCACGGTGGATGATAGTGTGTTTAGCGCCAGTGTGAAGATAGTGCAAACCCCGAGCAGCTCCAATGCATATCTGAAGTCTTCGCTTCCACAGCAGTGGAGGTTTCTGTGTCTTGTATAGATGCTCCCTGAGTGTTCCATAGGCCATGTAATCATAGACAAGGATCATTTCAGTGTTCTCTTCACGGCATCCAAAATGTTTCAACATTGGTATGTTTCTACATTGACATCTCCAAAATGTAGAGAAATTGGACACAACCTTGCTACCTTATTAATGCTTTTGTTCTTTTGCGTTTTTTAATTTATCAAATTTTTTAGAATACCTCATTCTCAAACTTGATGTCCTGTCCTTAATTTCTCTAAAATAAAATTTCTATTTCTACTACCGAAAACAAAATGTTAAACAGGAGATTACCCGGTTATTCTTGTGGTGATATTCAGCTTCTATTCCGGCAGAAGGATCCATCAGAAATTTAGTGAATGCAAAAAATTACAATATTTAAGTAAAATGAAAAAGAAAAAAAAAAGATACAGCTCGAACAATGGGAAAAATCACAATAACCAACACTGCAATATTAAACAATGGAGTGGAGGTAGGAAATGGAAAAAAAGTCAATGTCCATTGTTGCTCAATAAGGAAAACTTACATCTTCAGCCAAGGGTTTCCAGTACTCCATAATTGAAGGTGTTTGAACACGCTGAGGATCAGTTAAAGCATTCTGGAAATTCAAGAAACTTCTTGTAAATCGATAATTTAGAAAAGTTATTCTACATTATGACCAATACAATGGAAATGAAGAAATGCTTTTTAACCAAAGAAAAAAAAAATCAACTAAGCAGAACATTAGAATTTTGGCTTAGGGCTTAATTCAATCTGCAAAACCAATTTAATGATATGGACTGCTCAAGCCTTATATAAATACTACATATATTTGGTCAATATGAGACAAACACACCGACTCACAACTCACAAGTCACACCTAGCACAGTGAAGGTGCTGGAGGATGTAATGAAGGCATCACAAAGTTTCTGCAATTAAGGCTGCTAGGAGCGGACCACAATTAAGGCGGCTTTCCAATAGTTAGTAAGTAGAGATCAGAGGAACCACAACTTTCAATTTTTTATTTTCATTCACAGCTATATTGACATAAATGAATTATCATAAAAATAGGGAAGATATATACACGTTATGAAGCATGGGTCTTGACTAAGCAACTCAAAAGTCTAAACCTACAACCAGAGCACTTAGATGTTTGTTGAGAGTCTCACATCAGTTGAGATATGGTTTGGAAATTTATTTATATGTGGAAGACATCTCTCACACTACAAGCTGATTTTGTACGGGTTGATTTAGGCCGAACCAAATTTTAAGAATGTTAAGTATAGAATGCCATGCCACTATCTACGCATACTTCTAAGTTCTGACCCTAGTGTTCAACATCCATAAGAGTCAACTTCTACAGAACTAGACCTTGCATATATAGCACAAGCCACAAATTCTGCAAATAAAAACATACCAGATTTTGATCTGCCCACTTCCACAACTGAGACAGTTCTTTGTTACCCAATCTCCATCTTGGCTTACTGAAAATGGAGAGACATAACAACTTAGCAGACATTCTGGGTATGGTGAATAAGACCAAGAATAGCAGCATAAGAATAGAAGAAAGAAATATACAACGTTTAGACTTTAGAAACTAATTTTGTTCTATAAAACACAAAGCGCCTCATGTGCCTATGGTTTTTGCCTGGTTGTATCGTGAATGCTTGTAACACCTACTTGGAAGTGATTTTCTTTGTTGTGAGCTACCAAATTTTTTGACTCGGTTAACTATTTTTTTAAGTTGAACAAATATTCCCTCTATGTTTCTAGCATTTAAGTTTTAAAATATGTTCATTATCCAGACTTGGTGACATACAGTGAAGTTCTATGCAAAACACTTACTTTAACGAACTTCAAAGTTACAATATTATAATAAATATTTTAATTCAGAAACAAAGACCTCGAAGAGTAAAGGAGTTCGTTTTTCTTATCTTCTTAGAGATTGTGAAATATTTTTAATCCTATAAACTAACTTATTATTACACAATAAACAATTTGTTAAACAAGCATACCGCTTCTTCGACCCATCCGGTACTGCTTTCTTATCCACAGGTTGTTTTTCATATGGTAGGCAGCCATCACGTTTCCACCAAACCTAAAAAAGTACAGAATGAGCTCATACGGATAGTTAACATATCCTTTATACTAATGATAAATGGCAATCACATGATTATGCGCAAGAGAACGTAGGGAGGAAGTGTTAAGGAGGATGCTCACCCAATTCTTTTCTCGTTCTAATATATGCTCAATTTTGTGAAGGGACTCCTTCCCTTTGGGTGGAGTCATTTCAATAAGTTTTTTAACACGTTCTTCACATGATGTAATCTCTTCTTTCTGAATCACAATAAGATAATGCATTACATGGTTACGTGTAAACAAAGCAATTTCAATCAAAGGAGATGTTTCGATGTTGTACATACAATCTGATATCTAACAAAATGGAGGATAATACTGAAAGAAAAGAAACTTACAAAAACTATAGATGCTTACCGCATCTAAATACTGCTTTTAGGGCAAAAAAAATTAACCATTTGTTGAACGAAATGTTTTAACCGGGAAACTTGAAGCCTGTTTATTTTTTCAAAACGTGCAGTTTGTAAAAATTTGTGTTCATTTTAAATTGTCAACAGGGAGCTGAAAGACTTGTGTAGTGAACAATTGTGATAGAGAGATGATAAAAGTCAAGTTCACAAGAATACATTTTTAGAAATAATGAAACAATGTTATGACATTATCAAAATTTGTGAAAATAGTAGATTTGTTTTAAAAATTGTAAAAGAAAATGGTGAGGGAAATATTAGATCTACATTCTCTTATGTTTATTAGTCGAAGTGGAAATGAAAACAGGAAACATGAAAAGTTAATGGCTTGGATTCCCATTTCCCATTTGGTAATGTATTGCTAGGAAACAAAATATTTTAAAAAAATCCAGCCAATGTTAGTTTCCTGTGAATATTTTTAAAGCATTCATATCAAACAAAGCAATCTAAGACTACGAAATTAAAACTTAGAATATTCCAAAAAAAAACTTCCCACCAAACACCCCCTAAGTGATACAGTAGACATCATTTCAAGTAAGCCAATAATAACAATTAGGAAATATAAAGTGCTAAGGAAGTATAAAAATTCCCAATGTAATGCTTTCATATCCAAAAGTATAAAAATTAGCTGCCAGCCAATCTAGTTGTGTTACCTAAAGAGTTCAAAGTAGGCAGTACTAACCATGTTTTCAGATGGCAATTCCTTGTCACCTTTTCCAGGGGCCTAAAAGCAAATGAAAGAGAAACCATCAGCTGATATGGATTACATACTAAATACATCACATCGAAATTAGTTTTCATAAAATTATATTACCTTCAAATAATTGAACAATATGAGACATTGCACAAGAACATGGCGTCGAAAACTAGGATCCTTCAATTATTAGGAATTCCGCGATAACAGGAAACAAACAAGAGGGAATATTGAGTCAGGACTTGAAAATCTCAATAGAAAAAGGATCACACATTTTTAGTGGTAAGCATAAAAAACTTGGTAAAATCTTCACCTCTAGACCCATTAGTTTACTGCTTGTGAGATATTTTATACTTAAGTTAACTGCTTCTTCCTCCAAATTATTAGCATCTCCCTCTTCATCACTTAAAGGTTGTGCTTCAAATGTATTCAGTACAACCTTTTATACAACAAAAATTCTCATGTAAAAAGCAAAGAACAGAAGCAGTTCAATAAATGAGAAGAAAAAATGCATGCATGCACACAAGAAACTATGAAATAAAATATTACCGACAAACTGGAGGTGAATCTTTTCCACTTTAGTGGAGCATGGTTATAGAAGCTGGGTTAGAAAAATATTCCGGCATCAAATAAACTGAGACTGATTAAAATATTTGTTTCAGGTTCTTTTATTGAGAAAAAACAGTCCTGAAGCATGTAGTAGAACCATTCATGACAAATTTTATATCGAAAATTATTAGATTTGAGAAAAAACAGTCCTGAAGCATGTAGTAGAAGCATTAAGCCTAACTCAACTCTTACAAAACCAGATTTTAGAGTGAGGGATGTCTCCCACTTATAAACTCATTTTCAGACCTTATATCATTCAATGTGAGACTCGTAGCACACACCCCTCACCCCGAGGTTTAGACATCTAGAGATTAACTCAAGTGGCCCGATAGCGGGTGGCCTAATGGATCTTGGATAGACTTTGATACAATCTTAGAATTTAGATTGAGCTTAACTAAACCCTTAGAAAACCGGTTTGTAGAGTGAGGGATGTCTCCCCCTTATAACCTAAATTTTAGGCTTTATCTAATCCAACATGGGACTCTTAACAAAACTCATGTCAAATAGCAAGACAAAGCTCAAGTTGAGAAAATGGAAGAGACCTCCCTATCAAGAATTAAAAATTAAAATTCATGTGGAGACCTACCTGTAATCCCCAAAATGTTTCATAAAAATTGAAATCAATACATATGCCTGGAAAGTAAAGAAAAGAAATTATTAGCTGGAATTAAAAAAAATTAACCTATGTACTTGTATTTATAAGAATGGAAATCAAGCAAGCTAAGATAATAGGCAAGGATGTACCTTCTATGGGTTTTTTCTCGTATTTTGTTTCATTCGATGTGTTAAAAAACTCCCTTGATATTTAAAGCTGCAAAAGTTTATCAAAGACATCAAAATGGCAAGACACTCAAGAAAATGAAATCTAAACCAGAAGTTAAGATAGACTTCACAAAACTGTACCGGATCGCTCTGATAATGGAAAGAAATGGGCCAGAAACATGATAATTCTTCCACAAAAGACCACATCGTTTGCCTATAACACCCATAGCAACACATTGAATTATGTAGCCTTATATAACACCCATACCCAATTGCAGCGATTGTTTCATATAAAATAATCGATACTACACAATCGTGACATAAATTATACTCCTTTAATACTACAAAGCTGATGAGAAGTTTATCATAGAGGGAGGAAAGTAAGAAAGAAATAAGGGACAGAGGGAGGGAGGAAAATAGGAAAGACAAAATGAGCAGTTGAGCACTCAAAGTTGAAACAAATCCTTAATGCAGGAATGTTATAAATTAGCATTTAGATTTTAGACACAATAATCAACTTTAAAGCTTTAAATATAATAGGACATAAATTATGTTTAATGTATTTTTGAAAGACGGCGAAGAAGTTGATTGCAGGTTCTCAGCATCACAAGTTTTCCTCGAGCAAAAAGTTCTTGCTGTGTGTCATGCAAACATAAAAGTTCCACATAAATACAGGTCAGTTATACAATACAATACTTATGCAATAAATCATTAATTAGAGAAGCACAATGAGCTACAGACAAATGAGAAATGTACCTTTCCCAATATATCTTGTTTACTCTCTATATAGCCAAAAATATCCTTGTAGTTTTCATTGTTGACATTTCTGTCAAGTCTTCCAACAGCTGAAAAATCATACCACCTTCAATGTGTTCCTTCTCACACAGATATAGCACTATATCTGAAAAGTGAAAAACCACATACAAACATGAGTAGGAGAGAGTCACAAGATGACTTTACAATTAAAATGTTTAAGATTTAATTGTACTAAATTTAAGCATTCGTAAATAGTGCACAAACCAAAAAGGTGAGGAATGTGGCCTTGGGTGGTTTCATTAGCATCGATTGATTGCCCGAATTACATTACTTTCTCCCCACTCTGTAGAGCTGCTGATTGAACCACTGTGCAAAAAAAATAATACAGGCCATAAAGAGTCATAAACAAGGAAACAAGAAAACAAAAAGGGGAACAGAAACAGCTACTGCATTAGATAAGTCCATATTTGAAATGGTTTTCTTAGTTTGCGCTTTCTTTGTTTTCATAATTAAAAATTATGTTAATTGAAAAATGTATCCAAATTTTTTGTAAATAATAGATCGATCATTCATGACTTGACAACTAAAACTTGTATTTCATTGTCTCTGCTTCAAATTGGGCATGGTTTCAATTCTATTCATCGTCATATATGACAAATATAAATCTAAATATTGTGATTAAAATCAAAGAAAGTGGTAACAAAACCAAGACATTCAAATCTATCTATGTAGCTCTCTTCGGAGCTTTCTTGGAGCTTCAAAGCATGTTCCAGGTTCCAGAAGACATTCCACATGGATGGCCTTTCAATGCCTTGGTCAGCCACACACTTCATCGCTGTCTCGGCGAACTTCTTAAAGCATTCCGGAGCTATCTTGCCCTTCAGATAAGGATCACTGATTTGGTCAAGAATGCCTGTTTTGTAGCAATGAGCTGCCCATTCAGCTAGACTCGCTTGCTCTTCAGCTACGGTTAGGTCCACAGCCGAGCAAGCGCAGAGTATCTCTATTAGAACCACACCAAATGAGTACACATCGGATTTGTCGGTCAGTTGCTGCCTCCTGAAGTATTCTGGATCCAAGTACCCGAAAGTACCCTTTTACCATAGTTGTTACATGTGTATTATCCAATGTAAGACCTATTTTCGACAATCCGAAATCAGAAACCTTGGCCACCCACTTCTCATCTAGTAAAATTTTTGTTGTCTTCATGTCACGGTGGATGATAGTGTGTTTAGCGCCGGTGTGAAGATAGTGCAAACCCCGAGCAGCTCCAATGCATATCTGAAGCCTTTGCTTCCACGACAGTGGAGGTTTCTGTGTCTTGTATAGATGCTCCCTGAGTGTTCCATAGGCCATGAAATCATAGACAAGGATCATTTCAGTGTTCTCTTCACAGTATCCAATCAGCGAAACAAGGTGGCGATGACGAAGTTTAGAGAGCATTTGAATTTCAGTTTGAAATTCGTGCACACCCTGATTCGAGAGTGGATTCCCACGTTTAATTGCGACTTTAGTCGATCCGCCATCAATTTCTCCTTTGTAAACCTTGCCAAATCCTCCCACACCGAGAATCAAAGCCTCGTCAAAGTTGTTTGTAGCAGCCTCGATTTCAGCAAACGAGAAACGATGACAATGTTTTCGTGGAAGTGAGGATGTGTTGGTCTTCGCAGAAGCCACAGAGGGTGAACTACCATATGGTCCTTCACTTGTACTACGCCTACGGCGAAGAGATATGCAGAAAGCATATAGCCAAATCACAAGTAATAAAAAAAAACTCCAGCACCAACACCTCCAGTGATAAGTCCTATATGATTGTTAGACTTATCGCGACTTGATTGCCTAGTCAACGGTTGCCCAGTCAAAGACACGTTAGTTAAGTCGTGCATCGGAGGAGGGTTTGTCCCTGCCAGATTACCATCACTATCACTGATTTTGAATATCTCTACTCCATTCAAGATTGCATCGGAGTATTGCGGCTTATAAGTTGCATAAGTTGTATGTGGATGTAGTGCAAGCCATAGGTCCTGCCTTGGTGGCCCGTTAACAACACTTACAACATAATCTTTATGCACCGCAACTCCGTTTGAATGTGGAAGGTTAAAAGCATCTGCCCAGCCAATAACATCAGCCCCATCAAAAGCAGTTTGATTAGGGAGGAATATATCAAATACTCTTTGATTAATCTCAGTCACCCAAGTCTCACAAAAACGAAGTCTCACAAGATAGTGAAACCCAGACTCAATTGAGAATATCCAAGTCAAATTGTAATTTGAGTTGATAATGGAGTTCGGACCCATCGATCTAGCCGACGTGTAAACAGCAGTCGGAGCAATATAAGACGGTGTTCCCGGAGGATACTCAATCTTCACTTGTCGATCAACCTTCTCGGTAACTCCAAATGCGGCCCCAAAGATGAAAGGCTGGTCACCACTCCATGACCTAAACATGCCGGTATCCTCAGAAGGCGAAATATAACCCCCACCCACATTTAACCTATAAATGTTCTGAAGTGCAGTGTTGTTTGTAATAGTGAAGACACTATAAGTACCAACAATCACTGGGGCATCAAAATCAGTAGAAGTATAAATTTCAGGTATCGACACATCCTCAATCCCATTAACAAATGCATAGGCATTAGTTGCATTGGTAGATGGAGTAAAAGTCACATTCAAGGTACCTCCATCAACATGGAAGGAATATTCCTTCACAACATAATTATATTCCGAACCCAAACTGGTCTCAAGATAACTAAAGTTCCTATGCACGATGTAGGATTGCGATGTCACGCCAAACTGGGCTTCGGATATATTAAGATCCGAATAAGAAGCCAGATAAAAATACAATCGGAGGAACTTCCAACCAGAAGCCACCGGAAAACTGTAGGTATACGGCGATTTGAAAATCCGCGCCGTCATGAAGGGAACTTGAGGTACTGCAAGGTCTTGAGTTGTAGCCTGTGATGTGGTGGATTTTCCAGAACCAAACTTGGAACCGTTATCGGTGCTCCATTCACAGCCATCATAACTAACATTAGGGCCACCACAGTTGAACAGAATTTCGGTAGAATTAACATCTAGAACAAGTTCTATAACTAAAGTGATACACACAAACAATGGAACCCGCAGCCCAAAACTGACCCTCATCATCACACACTCAAAAACCACAAAATTTAAAGTAACCCTTAGCCCAAAACTGACCCTCATCCCAAAGCCCGAAAACCGTTACATTTAGAGGATTATACCATCCAACCCCACACCTATACCTGTCACCCCTCAAAATATATGAAAATACAATTTTATTCTTTTAACAATTTATAATAAGTTTTAAAAATAATTGTTTCGAAAGTCTTAAATTTTCGAAACTTTCGGAAATTTCAAATTTTCGAAATAAAAATTACATTTCAAAAGTTTGGATAGTTTCGAAAGTTTCCAAATCTGGAAAGTTTCGAAAATTTCCAAATATGAAAAAATTTCGAAAGTTTCCAAATCTGGAAATTTTTGAAATAAGGATTACATTTCGAAAATTTGGAAAGTTTCGAAAATTTCTAAATCTGAAAAAATTTCGAAAGTTTCCAAATCTAGAAATTTTCGAAATAAGGATTACATTTCGAAAATTTGGAAAGTTTCGAAACATACAAACTCGAATTTTTAGAAACATTCGAAGCAGACCATTTCGAAATTTTGATGTTCATCGAAACTTTAGAGTTTTCAGAAAAAAATCTGGGAAACATCATTTCGAAGGTTTCGAATTCTTTCGAAAGTTTCAAAAGTTTGTTTAATTTCTGGAAAACACATTTCGGAAGTTTCAAGTTAATCAAAAGCTTCGAAATTTTAGGTTATTTCCTGGAAATTGCATTTCAAAGGTTTCTGAGAAAAACAATTTTGAAGGTTTTGTTTTAGGCAAAGTTCCGAAAATATTAAAAATTCTTATTTTTTTTATTTCGAATTTATCAAATATTCGAATATTTTAAATTTTTTTATAATTTCAATTGGGGGTGGGGACTGGTAACTTTTTGTTTTTGTTTTTTATAAATAGAAAAAAAAAAGGTATTTTGGTCTTTCCATTAAAATGGAGGGGTGGGAGGTATAGGAGAGGGGTGGACGGTACATTCCTCTTACATTTAAACTAATCCTCAGCCCAAAACCGGAAAATGCCTCTTCTTCAGTACATTATTCCTCAGCCCCAAAACCGGAAACCAGAAGACGTGTCTTCCTTGCGTCTTCCTTCTTCAGTGCGTTATTCCTCAGCCCCAAAACTGGAAACAAGAAAATGCTTCTTCCTTCTTCAGTACGTCTTCTTTTACGGCAATGGGTAGAATTCAAGCAAAATCGTACGAGTAGAACAAGCCTGGACTCGGACTTTCGTGAGTAGCTTCCACATGCTGGGCATTGTTCAGACACTACAAAACGCATCTTCATTTTTATGGCTCAATTGTTCTCATGACGCCTCTTCTAGCTGATATTAGTACAAAACTTATTTTTGTTCTCAATACGCCTCTTCCAGCTAATATTAGTACAAAACTTATTTTCTATTTTTATTTTCTTTTTTTTATGTTTACATACATTTGGGTTTGTTTTCAGCAAAAGTTCATATTTTTATGATTAATGTAAAAATGGGTTAAATCATGATTCTTTTTTCAACACTTTAAATCTTATAAATTTTATTAAATTTATATGAAACAACATATTTTAATGAGATTTATATATTTTAATGAGATTTATTGAAGATGATAATAAATTTTATGGGTTTTGTTTGAAAATTTTGATGACTTTTTTGAATTTTTGTAAAAAAAAAGGACAACACTGTTGACATTTTAAAACATAAAATATCAAATTGTCACTTAAAATTAAAATAAAGGACCAACTCGGGAAAAAAAAAGATAAAGGACTAAAACGTTACCTAAAATTAAGTTAAGGGACCGCAGATGTAATTTAACCTAAAATAAAAATAGATAAAATAATACAAGTATTTTTTTTAGCATCAACCTAACTTAGCATGGTTGATATCCATGCAATTCAGTTCAACTTTAAAACGTTTTCAATATAATAAAATGAGTACGAGGTGGATTTTTTTTTATTAAATATATTTTTAGTTTCTACAAAATCATTACTTTTTAAATTTAGTATCTACAATTTTTTAATTTATTTTTGGTTCTAATTTTGATTTTATAAGTTTTTTTAATGACTAAAATTATTAACTTTTTACAAAAAAAAAAATTAAATAAGAAGTAAAAGTAAATAAATTTTTTTATAGACTAAAAAGTTGATAATTATTTTAAAGGATCAAATGTAAAATTTTATTTTATTTTTTTTAATTATTAAAATTGTACTTCCTTTTATTAAAATCCAATTGTTAAAATAAAAATAAAACATCTAAAATATTTAAGGCAATAAGATAGGTATACCCCTTGGATATGAGTATAATCAAGTCTCCACAAACTAGATTGATTTGAAATATGTATTAAATAATAGTATAGAATAATGTCCATATAATACAAATAATTCTTAAAAGAAGAGAAATTATTTAAAATTCCTCAAATCTTACTTTCATTAATTTTTAACATTAATTTTTTGTTAATTTTATTTAGCTGTGATAATTTTTGACATGCGACACACTGATTTGGTATGATATACACTCCAAATGCCATTTGCCACGTGATAATGTCATTGAAGTTCTTCAATGCTAAAATTCATTGTCATAAAAGTCTATAATTAGTTTATTATATAAAATTTAATTATCTTATAAAAAAAATATAAGTAAATATTTTTAAGTGCACTTTTATAATAAATTTTTTTTAAAAAAAAAGTAATCTTAAACACAAACATGAAGAATGAAATTTGTATGTTAGTATTGATGGAATAAAATTTTGTATCTTTCTCAATCTTCTTTCAATTCTCCATGTTTCTATTAGGAGAATTTTTATTTATTAAGTGTGCATTTAATTTTTATCCAAACGTAATTTAATATGAAATGTTTTTACTGAACAATGAACGTAATTTAAGTGAGCATAAGAAGTGCTTTAAGGATGCAAGATGATACAAAAAGGTCTAAAGATAATTATAAAAGTTGCGAACATAGAGCATCAAAAACTCCCTAAACACAACACCCTTTCTAGAAGAACCTTAAAAAAATACACTCCAAATATTGAGACCACTTGCTCTTTACATTTCTTTACTCTCAATTCATTTGTTCCTTATTTGATAATATATTTTTCCATTTACATGCATTCCTTAATTGTTTTCATGACTAATTATATTTTTCACATGGTTGTAGTTTTTTCAATCTATTTTATTTTCAATTGTTAAAAAATAAAATTATTTGTTTTAAAATAAGAATCACCAAACCACCATTGCATGAACCAAAATATAGAAGTCTAATAGAAAAGAGAAAAAGATTTTGTGATGTTATATGCTTTCAATAAATTTAAATGAAATTTATAAAATTATTGTATATTTAAAAATTGTTTAAAAATTATTTGTGGACGTAATTCAGCAACGTATATATAATACGTAAATCAAGCACTACTAACGTACAAAATTTCATTCGTTTATCATTGTGTTTAAGGTTACTAAAGTACTCTTAAAATATTTACATTGATATCCATTTTAAAACGATTTTTTTTAATAAAATAATTAATTTTTATTTAAAAATTTAATTATGAACCTTTACGACAATAAGATGTAACATTGAGTGACTATAATGACACTCTTACATGCTAAAAGTACTTGTGTATGTTATGTCAAATTAGTATCTTACATGTCAAAAATTACGACATCTTAGCTAAACTAATGGAAAATTAACGTTAAGGACCAAAACGACTAACGGAAGTAAAATTTAGAGAGTTTGAAATAATTTCTCTTCTTTCATGGGCGACTGTGACGCCGCTTGTTACTTTTAAAGATTATAATGAATATTACTCTATTTAATACTAATAAAGTGATTGTTCTGAAAAGATCAATGAATTTCCATAAACGACGAAACATATAAAAAATTCAAATTCCAACCTTGGAATAATTTTAGACAAACTTTATTTAGCTCTACACAGATTCCAGACTATTGGGGACAAGAAGAGTTAATCTTAATATCTTATACTCTAGCATAACTTTATGAAACGGTAAAGAGGAAAAACAAATTTATCACATCAACTCTGATAAATTACACCTGACTATGCTCACTCCCACATGCCACCTATATCCCATCGCTCATCAACAAAGGAAGCTCGGAACCATACAAATTTGAATCCTTTAATGTTAAAAATTCAACATGAAAGTGTACAAGAGATCTCAACATTAAAATCTAATTATATATTTAAGATGTAAAATCAAATAAATTATATAGCAAGATCTTCCACATTATCCTATCAAAATGAATTCCAATATAAGAGATCCAAATTCAGAAACACAAGTGTTAGACAACAAATCAATTTCAAATAATTGCATTGATAGCATGTAATGGGAAAACTAATTGAGTATATTTCATTTCATTTCATTTTTTCACCATACAAGTACAAATATTTATATTGTCACTCTACATTGAGAAAACCACTTCCAACTCATGTTATACAAAAAATCAAAATAATTTCCTTCCTATCATTTGAAATAAAACAAGATGCCTTTAACATGACCTAATTTTGGGGAAGAATGTTGCTTGCAGCTATCTTTGTCACTAAAAAAATAGATGATGGCATCTACTATTCTAATGTTCCTCTAAAATTCTTCTATCAGCCAACTGCATCTAAATCAACATCAACATCAGTCTCATCTACGATTCCGGCTTCAACTTCAGCATCCGCTTCCAACTGACCCGCTTCCAGCCCGTTATCAGTATCTGAGCTCAGCTTCTGTAGTTCATCAGAAGCTGAGGTTCCACCATGACTACCAGGAAGAGTAACGGTATCAAATTCCATTGGTGTTGCTTTCGACCACAATTAAGCTGTGAATCAGCCGCCTTAATTTTGTCAATTAAGCTGAGGTTCCACCATGACTACCAGAAGTTGGTGTTGTTGGCCAGAATTAGCCGCCTTAATTTTTATGATAATTCATTTATGTCAATATAGCTGTGAATGAAAATAAAAAATTGAAAGTTGTGGTTCCTCTGATCTCTACTTAAATAAGAATCACCGAAGACAGAATCAGCCAGCCAACACTAGTCACGGCCAGCTCTCGGCCAGCTCTACTTTGCAATTTGTATTCTTTGTTTTGTGCAATCATCTCCGTATACCAATTTAGATCACTTATTTTAACACAAGTAAAAAAAGACTATGAATGATCAGATTTTAAAGTAGATAATTACATATATTAATGTTTATTAAAATAATTCAAGATTTTTAATACTAAATATAATTTATGTACTTTATTTCTAGCATTTTCTTCACTGTAGATTTATTTGAAAAATTATTATGTTTGGTTTTATGCATCTCACCCACACATTTGAGAGAGTGAGAAATATTTATCAATTAATATTTTTTTAAATTATGTTTAACAAAAAAAAACGTAATTAGTATCTTTTTTATAAAAAATATAATAATAAGAAATATGTAAATTTAAACAGTTTAATGATTAACATATTAACCATATATGTACTTATTAATTATTATTACTACATTTTAATGAGTAGATGTTTTTTTTTCTTTGTAAAATATTAACATATTATATATTTATTACTTATTATTACATTTTAATAAGTAGATATTTTTTTTATATAATCTTTAATAAGTAAAATGTGATATTAGACATTAAATTATAAATCAATTGATTAAACCGTTGTCTTAGGTATTGTTTTAGCAAGTCTTAAATCTACATTGATTAAAATATAACTAAAATTTTAACCCAATAATTCAATGGGATAAAATTAATTAATATATGAATTTGTTGCAATCACATCCTCCAAAACCTTCTACGTATTCTTAAATGTGTGTTTATAAACTCATATATAATAATTACTCAAACAAACTTACTTGAAAAAAAACATTCTACAAACAAAAAGAATAAGTTATATTAAATCTTTTTTTACAATAATACAAATATGTTAAATTATATCTGTGCAAAACGCGAGTCATAGTCTAGTTTAGTTTATTTTGAAAAAAAATATCTTGTGGACAAATTTGCTTGTAGTTGTAATCTTTTGGGTACCTATTTGCTTATAAGTTATAAATTTCATATACCAAATTGAATACTTTATGTTTTCCTGTAACAATATTACATAAACACAATCAAATTAATGCATCTCATAGCAATGATTTAAAATACAAACGATAAACATTATTTCTAAAATATACTTCAATATTTTAACTTCATTTCCCAATAACTCAACTTTGTCAATCAATCTTGTCTTTTACATCTCTTCACTTTCATAGTCCTTAGATAAGGAGACTAGTTTGTTCATCATTCTTGCTTTTCAAACATCATCAGTTTTATTGTCCTTAGTTGATGATATTTTTACAAAATCGTCAACCTTACCCAACAACTTTGTCTTCTACAAATCTTGGTTTGTTTCCCCATTAAGAAAATTTAATTCCTTAGCCTCATAAAGAAGTTGGAGTTATATGTATATATATCATCCTGATTAAATTTGAGAAATTGCAGTAAGGGCATGAAAAAAATTATCTTCCAAAGTTATTCTTAATTATAACAACTCTAACATTAACTTTTCCACTGGATTCAAGCTTTCACCCATAGACGAAAAAGAATAAGTGGTTATTGATTCTTCCATTTTATACAATTTAAATGTCATGGAAGAGGAAGAAGAATGAATTATATAAATGAAGGTTCTTGGAAGAAGAAAAAGATATGAAATGATGGAAGAAGAACAAGAATAAAATATATAGATGAAGTTGTTTCCGTTGCAATGATGACAAAGTTTCCGTTTCAATAAAAAAAATTGAGTTTCCATTTTGTTTTTAAATTTGAGCAAATTAGCCCCTCGTGTTTCCAAAATCAAGCAAATTAGCCTCTCTTACGTGGAAATGAGTTGGCTAATGTTGGAAATGATGATAAAAATTAATGGAAGATTGTTGGAAATAATGGTGACATTAATGAGATAGTGTGGTTGTGAATTGAAAAAATGAGAAGTCTCACATAGGAGGGATACCAGGGTATATAAGGTGGAGGTATGTACCTTGGGGTGTGTCCCAAGGGGTACCCCAAATTTGTGAAGGAGGAAGAACGCAAGCAAAGTTGACCAACACACATGCGCGCGCGCCGCCGCTGCCGTCTGTCATAAAACATCAGATGCCTTGCACCTTTTGGGCAGTGCCTCGAAACGTCTTAAAGAGAGCGACCTAGTCCGCGACTCAACCCAGTAATCTTTTCGGTGGCATAAATTGTTTTTTCAAACTTTTTCAAAATTCAAAAATAACAATTTTAAGACGTTTTCGAGCTACCTCAAATATCATATGACAGATGACAGATCATCACTAAAGGTATGTCCCTCGATGAACAGTTTCAAATTGCTGTTATTATTGACAAACTGCCCCCTGCTTGGAAAGATTTTAAAAATTCTCTCAGGCATAAAATAAAAGAATTCTCTTTAGAAAGTCTGATAACTCGCCTTAGAATTGAGGAAGAATCCCGTAAGCAAGACCAGAAAAATGAAGTTCTTCTTGTGGCAAATAACAAGAAAAAGAAATTCATCGGAGCAGTTCTGAAGCCAAACAGCAAACAGCTAAAGATTCAGAATCGCTCTTCAAAGAACAACAACAAGAATGAGAACCCTCCAAAGGCCCCAATTGCAAAGCAGCAACTACCTCCTAGAAATGACCCTACCCCCTTTCTCTGTTTTCACCGTGGGAAAGATGGTCATATTGCACGCAAGTGTAGGAACAAGCCAGGACTTGCAAATTAGGCTAACTTGACAGAAGAGCAATTCGTTGCTATGATAACTGAGATCAACCTTGTTGGTGGATCAGATGGATGGTGGATAGACACGGGTGCCTCCCGCCATGTCTGTTATGATCGTGCTATGTTTAAAACATACACTGCTGCTGAAAATAAGAAAGTGTTGTTGGGAGATTCCCACACCACTAATGTTGCTGGTATTGGAGATGTGAAACTAACATTCACCTCTGGAAAGACCTTAATTCTGAAGGATGTCATGCACACTCCAGAAATAAGGAAGAATCTGGTTTATGGGTTTCTTCTCAATAAGGCAAGGTTTACTCAGACTATAGGGGCATATTTGTACACTATTTCTAAAAATAGTATTTTTGTTGGGAAAGGGTACGCCACTGATGGCATGTTTAAATTGAATTTTGAAATCAATAAAATGTTTCCTTCTGCTTACATGTGGTGTGATTTTAATATTTGGTATGCTAGACTCTGTCATATGAACAAACGTGTAATTTCGAATTTAAGTAACTTAGGATTAATTCCAAAGTTAACGTTAAAAGATTTTGAAAAATGTGATTTTTGTAGTCAAGCTAAAATAACTAAGAGTTCACATAAATCAGTAGTTAGAGAATCTGAACCTTTAGACTTAATACATTATGATATATGCGAACTTGATGGGACTTTAACCAGAAATGGAAAGTGTTATTTTATTACTTTTATTGACGACTGTTCCGACTATACTTTTGTATATCTTATGAAAAAAAAAAAAGTGAAGCTCTTGACATGTTTAAGATCTTTGTAACTGAAATTGAAAATCAATTTAGTAAGAAGATTAAGAGATTTCGTAGTGATAGAGGAACAGAGTATGATTCTAGTTTATTTAATGAGTTTTATAAAACCCAAGGAATTATACATGAAACTATTGCACCATATTCTCCTGAAATGAATGGTAAAGCTGAAAGATATAATAGAACTCTTACTGAACTTGTTGTTGCTATAATGCTTAATTCTGGTGCTACCTCTCACTGGTGGGGGGAAATTATTTTGACTGTTTGTTATGTTTTGAATAGAGTCCCTAAATCTAAAAACAAAACATCTCCCTATGAGATAATGAAGAAAAGACAACCCAACTTGTCTTATCTTCGAACCTGGAGTTGTCTGGTTTATGTCAGAATCCCCGATCCCAAGCGAATTAAACTCGCTATTAGAGCCTATGAGTGTGTATTCATTGGGTATGCGGTAAACAGTAAAGCGTATAGGTTTTACGACCTAAATGCTAAAGTGATTATAGAATCAAATGATGTTGACTTCTATGAAAATAAATTCCCTTTCAAATCGAGAAATAGTAAGGGAGGCGAACCTAGTCAAGCTCCTGTGATAAGAAGCTCTGAAAGCAACAAACAAGACGAAACAGAAACTCGAAGGAGTAAGAGAGTGAGAGTTGCTAAAGATTATGGACCTGGATATATGGCCTATAATTTAGAAGAGGATCCTGCAAATCTCAAGGAAGCCTTGTCATCTTTGGATGCAGATTTATGGCAAGAAGCTATAAACGATGAAATGGATTCTCTAGAGTCTAACAAGACCTGGCACTTAGTGGATTTGCCTCATGATTGCAAACCTATAGGTTGTAAATGGATTTTGAAAAAGAAACTAAAACCTGATGGATCTATTGATAAATACAAGGCACGCCTTGTAGCCAAAGGTTTTAGACAAAGAGAAAATATAATTTCTTCGACACTTTTTCACCTGTCACTAGAATAACATCCATCAGGGTGCTCATATCATTTGCGGCTATTTATAACCTGGTGATACACCAGATGGATGTAAAAACAGCTTTTTTAAATGGTGACCTGGAAGAAGAAATCTATTTGGAACAACCTGAAGGTTTTGTGATACATGGGCAAGAAGACAAAGTCTGTAAGTTAGATAAGTCTCTGTATGGTCTTAAACAAGCTCCTAAACAATGGCATGAAAAATTTGACAACTTGATTTTGTCGAATGAGTTTAAAGTGAATGAAAGTGACAAATGTATTTATTACAAATTTGAAAATGGCATTTGCACTATCATATGTCTCTATGTAGACGACTTACTCATATTTGGTTCAAACATTCATGCCATCAACAATGTGAAATCAATGTTGAGTAACAACTTTGATATGAAAGACCTCGGAGAAGCGAGTGTAATCCTTGGAATAAAGATTACTAGGTCAGAAAAGGGAATTTCTTTGGATCAATCTCACTATGTTGAAAAGATCCTAAAGAAGTATAATTACTTTGACTGTAAACCTGCTTATACACCATATGATCCAAGTGTGAAACTTTTCAAGAACACTGGTGAAAGTGTTAGACAAACTGAATATGCGAGCATCATTGGCAGCCTCAGGTATGCCACTGATTGTACTAGACCCGACATTGCCTATGTCGTGGGATTGTTGTGCAGGTTTACTAGTAGACCTAGTATGGAGCATTGGCACGCTATCGAAAGAGTCATGAGATACCTTAAAAGGACCATGAGTCTCAGATTACATTATCGAAGATTTCCTGCTGTCATGAAGGATACAATGATGCTGATTGGAACACCTTATCAGATGATTCCAAAGCAACAAGTGGCTATATTTTCTATATAGCCGGTGGTGCGGTATCTTGGAAATCGAAGAAACAGACGATACTGGCTCAGTTCACTATGGAGTCTGAAATGATTGCACTAGCTATTGCTAGTGAAGAAGCAAGCTGGTTGAGATGCTTGCTAGCTGAGGTCCCCTTATGGGAAAACCTTTACCAGTTGTGTTGATCCACTGCGATAGTACCGCAGTTATTGCAAAAATTGAGAATCGTTATTACAACGGTAAGAGACGACAAATACGTCGTAAGCACAACACAGTTGGAGAATTGCTTTTTAAAGGAGCTGTTATAGTGGATCATGTACGCACTGATGATAATTTAGCAGATCCTTTGACGAAAGGATTAGGTAGAGAGAAAGTCCTAAATACATCCAAAAGGATGAGACTAATGCCTATAGATCAATGAGTCACTTATGATGGTAACCCGACCTAAAAGACTAGAGATCCCAAGAATTAGGTTCAATGGGTAATAAAAAGTCATAGTGATATGAGATGAACATGCTATTTTATATATGAGAGAAGCATGATTCCTGAAGCGATATAAGGATGAGATAATAGAAACTCTTAATGAGATCTATACTCTATGTGGAGTGAAGTACCTAGCTACAGGAGTACTCTTGATAGACTCACAGTGGGGGCCGCTTCCTATGGAATTTCAAGGCAGAATTCCTAGAGCGTTCACTATACTGGGATATACGTGCATGGTCTTAAATGCACGGGCTTTTGAGAATACACCCAATGAAAAGGTATTGTGTGGGTTTGATGTCAGAGATAGAGTTCAAGACTACGAGTCACTCTTGTTGAATCTGAATCTTACTTGCTATGCAAAGGTTCAAGTCAAGAGACACCTTTGTTTATGCACAATCTTATAGAAGCGCTAGACGCTATTTCTGAAACCTCTTTTCTAAATTCAAGTGGGGGATTGTTGGAAATGATGATAAAAATTAATGGTTGTGAATTGAAAAAATGAGAAGTCCCACATAGGAGGGATACCACATTTTAGTAGGGTATATAAGGTGGAGGTATGTACCTTGGGGTGTGCCCCAAGGGGTACCCCAATTTTGTGAAGGAGGAAAAACGCAAGCAAAGTTGACCACCACACACGCGCGCGCCGCCGTTGCCGTCCGTCCGGTCGGGCTCGGGCTCGGGCCTTGGTCTTGTGGTGTATTATTCTTCTTCTTATTTTTCTTGAGTGGCCTTAGTGCCATATTACGAGTGGTAGTTGCAAGACTGCCATATTGAGGGTGTAATTCTAGAACGGTTTTCTACAGTGCAGTAGAACTCCGTACAGTGATCTGGGCTGTTTTATCCTGGGGACTTCGTGGTTGATAGTCTGCCTTGCACCTTTTGGGTGGTGCCTCGAAACGTCTTAAAGAGATCGACCTAGTCCGCGACTCAACCCATTAATCTTTTCGGTGGCATAAATTGTTTTTTCAGACTTTTTCAAAATTCAAAAATAACAGCTAACAATTGGGTTTTCCATGTAAGGAGATAATGTCAATGTCAACCTCATTAATGGAACAAACTAACAAAGAGATTATAATGCTCGACGTCTTTCAATTTCAAGATGTTATACCATTTTTCAAAATCCAGAATTCATCCATTACAATTTCAAGAGACAATTTGACAATGAGTCCCTTCACCCTTGTTAAATATCCAAGAATTAATGTCAACATTGGGAGGGGAATGAATTCCAAGAGGAGATGAAAACCAAAGTAAGTTTTACAAGCAGACATAACATTATCCTCTAACCCCATTCTTGCTCCTTGGACTCGGAACTTGTCATTACTAGGAATCCACCCTTGTTCCCATCACCAATTCTCCATCTAGCTTCCATTTCCATCACTTCCTTTGTTGAATACAAATATTACTTGACTTGCCAATATATTGACTTTATCATTATATTTGAATTTGAGGAATATATTGACTCCATCATTCGATGCCACTATTTTTGTGAAGTGAGATTATGTACTTATCATTTTAAAACACAAACTCCTAATTATACTTAAGTAACTATTGTTTTAAAATGATCAAGTAATAAAAGCATTTGTTAACACAAACCAAAAATAAACATTAGTTAACAAAAGTTTGATATCTTCTATTAGAAATCAATTCACAAAGAGATACTTTTGACAATCTAGATTCACCATCGTTAAAAACACAATTTTTTGTTGTAGTCAATTTCAATTATTGATTTGAGATCAACAATTTAGATTATATATTCACTAAATTGGTTTCAAATGATCTCACTGATAGATTTAAATTGAATGGACCGCATGAACCATACTCCCTCGAACCGGGTAGAACCATAACTGACGGTAAAGCTCTTCTTTAAGAGATTTAATTATGCTACATTCTTATGACTATATCTGAACTTGGAATCTCTTATTACCCTTATCATCCCATCCAAATGCTATTGGGTTCCCTTTTTCCCTTTTTATAAGTACTTATTGAGTGTTTCACGTATATCAAAAAAAATAATTAGTATAATTAATGTATATATTTTGTGTGTTGTTCTTACTAAATTGTCTTTTGTGTACAAATGTATTTATTGTTAACATAAATTAATAATGTTTTAAAAAATTATAATAGTATTAATAGGGATAAATTTAAAAAAGAAATAATAAATACATCTAATAATTTACATAGAAACTTATAATTAGAGACACAAATAAATTTTTCAATGTGTTTATAATTAAGGACAAATACAATAATAATTAAGCAAACTTTAAACTTAATAGCCAACTCTTGGTGGGTATCTGTTTTTGCCCTTTACTATCATGATTATGATTTTAAGAGCGTAACTTTTATGCAATAGTAAAAAGAAAAATACTGTTTATCACAATTATCACTTTTGTCGTGAATAATAATGAAGTAAGATGATTGGTAACTATACTATCCAGTATCCACCTATGTTTTCCATCAAATAACGGTTCAAAATTTGACCACTTTGTTAAAGCAAAGACACATTATACTTTGTGATTGTTTTGTATTTACTTATTGTATCTTAATTAATCTAAAAACTCCACTAACTATAATTAATATAAATATTTTAGTAAATAAAATTCATTTTATCATTAAAATTAATATAATTAATTATTTTTTAAAAAATTATTTACAACTCAAATAAAATACTTATAGTGAGTCGAACAAAGTAATTTTTTTTTTTATGAAAGACAAAGTAACATTTTTCTACTTAGATATGTTACAAGATTGCATTTTTCCATTTTAAACATTAGTTTTTCCCTGTTAAATATTCAAAGTGGCTTGTTTTAGTATTTGCCATCGGTTATGTACCTTTTCTAAAACAACAAAAGCTATCATTTACCAATTACCACTCATTCTTTTTGCTAAAAACAATTTTTATAAAGTAATAATTTTAAATATAAGAGAAAGTTAGGTTAACAAAAGTTAAGATGAATGAACTTAGTAGACAAGAATGAGTAAGTATATTTAATCAAGAGTATACCTCCATTCTCTCTCCAACATCACAATTCAACATGCGGATCAAATCGGACTGAATGAATCAGACCACGAAAGTCCCGATACAACTCATCCTCCTAAGCAAAGAAGTCTCTCATCCAAGTCAAAATAGTTTATGTTATTAGTAATTGTTAGATTCAAGTGTGAGTAGTTAGTCTTATATTAACTATAAATAGAATAAATTCTTAGATTGATTTAACTTCAAGTGGACATTCTTGAAGTAATTTAACTTCAAGTGAAGTATACTAGTTATAGTGCAGTATGATAGTCTTTTTGAATTATATAATTGTCGTGTAGACAATGAAAATGAAAATGTATCATTTTTAATCAAGAAGGAGATTTTTGGAGTTGATTGAAATAATACATATTGAAATGATCACACATTATCTAACATTATAAAGAAAGGGAGACAAAAGCTATATATATGACTAATTTTTCATAACTAGATGTATCACTCATAACCATTCTAGTTAAGTTTGTTTCTGATTATTTTCTTTTCTTTTATACACTCTTGTGTAATATGTTGTGAGATGTAGTTCAAAGATTTTCTCTAAATAGTGTGTGTGTAAAGAGGGTTATGGTTTATCGGAGAGAATATGTTGTAAAAATTGTATGTGTTGTAAAAAAAATTTACAGTTATTATTTTATTTGAGAGAATATATATATAATATGAAATTAACGAAAACGATAGTCAAGTATAGAACAATAAAGTGAAAAGAGAAAGAGATAACAAGATAATATTGCATTATGCTCTTCAAGGTATATTCCTTACAATGTTATATTAGTCTTATTTATAGGACACTAACTTTATAATTTACAAGAATATAAATGTTCTATCATAATGATCCATTAACAACAAATAAGGATCTTACACTTAAGAGATTTAAATCTTAGAATTGTTCGTGATTTGGAGGTATTGTGGGATTTTTAAAAGATAGAAATGCTAGTAAAACAAATGATAAGAAATATATTGACAAAAAATAGACTGCAACAACTATTAGATATTTGTAGAATTATTCGATTGTTTATGAATAACTTTTTACGGAAGTATTTTCTAAGGAAACGAAAAAAATATATATAAAAGGAGCTAAGTTATATAATACATGTCTTAAAAAAACTGCTTAATTTGATAATAAACAAAAATGCATTTTTTCTTTTATTAGGTTTAGGTCTCCCGTTTGTTTTTTTTTTTTTTAATAAATTTTTTGCTAAAAAAACTAAGTGCAAAACTATCAACAACCTTGGAGCTCATTTGATCACATGTCCTAAATTCCAGCATCCCAAATCCGCCCCAACAATTTATTAGCTTTAAAAACAAAACAAAGCATTGCTAGGTGTGATATAGAATGACATAATTTTCTTTATAAATTTTAATTTAATTAATAAATATTAATATTATTAAATTGAACATATTATTCTAAATTGTTTGCACATGAGACTTCGCAGATGTGTGTGAGTTTATTGTAATATTTATCATCTCTTCTATAAAAAAAATACATAATCTTCAATAATACATATAGCTAAAATAAAATTAATCTCCCCCACCATCCAATATTTATTTAATTTTGCTTTTTGTTTATTTTCCATCTTATATAGTTTTGCCCTTACCTTTTTTTTTAAATTGAGTTAGATGCAATCCATCCACCATGTAAGTAAAGTGCAACCCAAATTAAAACAGATTTAGGTTCCACTTATAATTTTTTAAATTTTAAATTTCAATATATTTTAATGATAAGACGGTGAACATAACCCTTCATGTTTTTAAATCAAACATGAAAGGATCTAAATTCAATTAAAACTCTTAATCATTTCTTAATCCATATTAAGATTAGGTGATCGGTGGTTCTCTTTTTGTGGATATTTTTTATATATAAGTATATACCTTGAATAGTATTATAACACCGCATCAACCGATTTGTGTCTTGGAGCTTTCCAAGGGCTATTGCTTAATTGTATTATTCAATTTCACTTTTTTCAACCGTCCCAACATGCCTTCTGATGAGCATATAGTAACAGTTCTTACATGCCAATGAAATGCAAAGATGTTTTGTGTTGGACTGCAACATTATGACCCCTATGGTTGGCATCACATATTTATTGGGGCATATCAAATTAAACAAGACATAATTGTTAGATGAGTACGGTAATTATATGCATAATATATAACCAATCAAAAGTTGAATACATTAAATAATAATATCAAAAATAAATACTTTTTTTAATTAGTATATAACCAATATTATGGTATATGACTTTGTCTATATAAACAATAGAATTGGATCTAACTTGGATTATCATTCTATTATAGTACAAACAGGGGAATTGTTGTTCTTAGAATATAGAAAAAATGGTGGATAACATTGGAGGTAGTTCCTCTAACGAAAATGGCGATTTCGGTATAAAGGAACAAGACAGGTTGCTTCCAATAGCCAATGTTGGTCGAATAATGAAGCATATTTTACCTCAGAATGCAAAAATCTCAAAGGAATCGAAGGAAACGATGCAAGAATGTGTGTCGGAGTTCATAAGCTTTGTAACGAGCGAAGCGTCGGAGAAATGTAGGAAGGAAAGGAGAAAGACAGTGAATGGTGATGACATTTGTTGGGCTTTAGCAACACTTGGTTTTGATGATTATGCTGAGCCAATGAGAAGGTACTTGCATAGGTATAGAGAGTTAGAGGTTGATAAGATTAATAGTAATAATCAAGAAATTAGAGGAGGAAATAGCCCTCATGCATGACAAGGATTAACTTTATAGATAGGTTGTAACAAAATGCTAATGTGAATTAGAATGTGTGTGAGATTATATCTCAAGGTTTTTTATGCTTCACAATTGTGTCAAGAACATGATTTACTTGTTCTTTTGCTTCTTAAATTTAATTATGCATACTACACATTTGCATATTTCATTTTTGCTAGTAAACACTAAATTTTAAAGATTAATTGTTTATGAATTTTCCCTATTAATTTACTAACATGTAAAATTGATTTTGTTTTTGTTTGGATTTTGGTTTGCTTCCACTTGTTTTCTGCTAATCTTAATAGCCGTCACCACACATAACTAACCATCAATTAATTTAATTAATTAGTATGATTATGTGATTGGTGGGTTATAACTTTTTAAGGTTGAACCTAATTAAGGTTAGAGTTCCATTAACATATATATAATTTTTAAAAGTTGGCCGGACGGTCCACAAAAATCTACAACAACTATTATCTTGTTTGTGTGTAGATCTCTACATATTTTAAGTAACTCTTGTGATATTTCTCTCAACCCAAAAAATATTTATCTATACATATTTAAATAAAAAATTTATTAAATTTAAATGCTAAAATGAAAATAGTAAAATCAAATTCATCATAGGTTGGACATTCCATCAACTAAAAACACAAAAATACATTAATAATATTACATAAATATTTCAGAAGTCAATAAGAAATTATCAAACTAAAACTTTAATCTTCATAATCAAACTAATTTCTTTCACATTTTGCCAATGGTCACAAATAACGCAATCTATCCACGGAAAAAAAAAAAATTGATTGGTATTTACTTGTATTGATTATAAGTGGTTTCTAATATGACTAATTCAACTATATGTTGACAAGTCATATGTAACGTTGGGATGATGTTGAATTTGGTGATAGTTTTCATACCCTTACTCAATATATGATACCATTAAACGAGTCTTTTTTAGACATTTATTCAAATACATGAAGTGCAAATTTGAAAAGAAAAAAAAAACTAAATAACGTCATATTTGATCGATGAAATTAAACAAAAAAACTAAATATACATGAAAAATTATTATTTAAATAAAAGAAGAAAAAACATGTTAGAGAGACGTGATCTCATACTTAAAAATAACCTTAAATCACGTTAAAGTTAAAGTAAAATGAAATTAAGAGTCTTTTAATAGTTATTTTATTTAATGTTTTTTTGTAAATTTTAAATTTTATTGAATATTTTCATTTTGTCCTAACACCGATAGATACAAAATCAAGATAAATTAAACATTCATAGTTATGTAATCTAACGGCCTCTAATATGGTAATCAACATAAATTAAACATTCATAATTATGTGATCTCATAGCCTCTAATATGGTCATGGTCTAATATTGGATATGTATTAAACTATTATAAAAGGATCTCGTAAATACAGTTTATATTACAAATGAAATGATATTTGATATATTGAGAAGTAGATTTAAATTTGAGATTTTTCACTTCTTTATTATATTTTGTTTGTGTTATTAGCTGTTTATAACAAAGTTAAATTTTTTAAAAATTTAAATTAAAAACAATTTAGAAAGAGAAATCAATCGGACGCAATTCAAATCATATATGTTAATAAGTTAAGCTTTTAAAATAATCTATCAATTTAGTTGTCTCGATTAGTGTGACGACTCTAAGAGGTTAAGAAAGATCATACCATTGTTATCACTTATATCAGCCATTGCAACAAAATCAAGTAAACTTCCTTTAATTTGCCCCGCCTGCACCTCACATTTTTGTAAATTTCATGCAACATTAGTATTATTATTTTTTAATAAAGGGATAATATTATTAGGGTAGTGTGGTGAGGTAGTATTATTATTTTTTCATGCAACCTAGTTTTTTCTATATCACGTGTCCTTTAATTTTCAGTGTATATTTAGGAGACATCATTTGTAACAAATAGTAATTCTTTTGAATATAAACAACAACGTATTTTGGTTATAAATTGATTTGAGATATAACAAGGGAATGGCTGTATTGGCGTCTTTTTTTTTCGCATGTTAAAATATTAAATGCAATTATTTACATTCTAAAATGTGCCTATAAATGCAATTCAATTTAAATAAACACATTAAACCAAGAACAAGTCCTTGATAGATTACTATTTTTTTCTCAAATTTTTCAACAGTCCACCATATAAATTAGCTCTTGAAACTCGTCATTTCATCACCAGCATTGGTATATCACCAAATAAAAACCTTGTTATCCAAAAATCAATTCAACTAATTTAAATCAAGACAAATGATCCATGGTAAAGAAGCAAAATTCTCCTAACACATATTTCCTATTCATAATACATTAACCCAATATCATATTTTAAAAACTGTCATAAGTTGATTCAGTTAGTAAGAATAAGTTGATTCAGTTAGTAAGAATTCAGGTCGTATCTCATCTCACAAAGACATGAGGTTGAATCCCTCTGTCAGTGTGAGGACTTTGGTAGGTAATATGTTAATACATCTATAAATAATGAGCTTTCTCTGCCCTCAGTGGGCGCCCAACATCCAACTCACCTCAACTTATATTTATCAAAATCAAATCATATTTAAGAAAAACCAAACATTTAATTTGGCAGGGCCGCTTTACTTCAACATTAGATTGAGACAAACAACTCAACAAAAAGTATCACTCAACAAATATAAAAAAAAAACAAGAGCATCTAAATCTTCATGTCAAATTTTTTTTACTAAAACTTTGTATCTCGCAACATGTAATGATTACAGATCTTGTGCTCCCCCACTCACATTGATGGTATCTGTATCAGGGACACAATACATTTGAGGATAATGAAAATGGGGGAGATGAATAAAATTTGGGGCAATGAAATACTCTAATTTACAGGCCTCTTACTCTTAGCCTAAAATCTTAAAATGAGGCACCAAAGCAAGAGGCCAATCCAATTGTATTACAATAAAATGGGATCAAATCACAACATAAATAACATTGACATCTCTTTTGAAGTGATGGTGGCCTAAATGTTTGATTATGTACTGCACATACCATTTTACTCCCTTCTTTACCGGTCCAAACAACTAACCAAGAAAGAACTTGAATATATCACTCAATGAGACAATGCCTTCTACACGCTTGCTGCCAGCTTCCACGATAACAATCCGCCTGACACCTGAATCCAATAAGCACAAAATTTTCAGCATGACAAAAGTTGACAAAATACGGATATCGAAAAAATGTCTCTAACCTCCATATTCAATTAAAATTTGGGGCTACAAAATACTGAAATGTGCAAATGAATGTTTGATAAGAACTGGTGACTAAACACAAAAAGACAAACACCACATGAAAACTGTTACTACCTTTGATCCCTTATATGAGAAAATTTTTGGTCCCAAATATAAGAAAATGTTACAAGTTTAAAGGTGTATTTAATGTTCAAATGTCTTTTATACACTTGTATTATTACTAGAAATGCAATTAATGTACATATTAGTGGATGTGAAAGCATTAAATGTCAAAAGGTTACTTTAGTAAGCTTGAATGAACAGTCGCCTCATCAGATAGTTACACTGACAAGGAAACCAACATACATGCTTCATCCAAATACAGGAAAACAAGCATACCTGGATTTGCCAAACGCTCGATGACTTTATGCAGTGAATCAGAACGCAAACACATCTGGCATCTTTGACTTCTAAGCTCGTAGGGACTACACGCGTCCTGGCCAAACTGCAAAGCCTGAACAATATAGCAAACAAGAGATACTATGATGCCAAGAAGGAAATTACTAAATAGAAACAAGGGTCTCCATATAAATAGATGAAGTATGCAACTTTAGCTGAGACTACAGACTGACAATGAGACTAAGATTATTATATCAATAAAAATAAAAAAGCCTTAGTTAATATCAATCACAGTAAGTCTACACAGGTAAAAGATGTTATCCCAGCTATTCCTCTCTCTACGAGTAATTCATTGCAGTTAGGACTTAGGATTCACTACAGGCGCCAACAAAGAACTTCATTTACCAACATTCATAAGATAAGACATCGTTGAAAGTTCACAAAGCTTCATATTTCCATAGGGAGAAGTGCATACGTATTTCCATAATGTACAAAGTAAGTCACAAGTACATATTAATGTTTGTTTAGTGCCTAAAATATTAACTTTCAAATTTAATATAAAAAAGAAAGGCTCAAGTTAGCATTAATAACTAGCGTAATTGGAAGAAAAAGAAAGAACTAAACTCCATATAAATCTAAATATTAGCATATATTAATCATTAAAGTTTGTTTAGTGCCGTTAAGACATCAACTACTAGATTTATGAAACAACCAATAATGAAGCAAACCAAAAATATGTTCAAATATCATTTAAGGTACCAGACTGAATTATTTAAAGAATAAAGTAAATTTTATACTACAACAAGACCCAAGACACTAAATCAAAGTATCTCTGTTTTAGTTTAACCTATGCTGTATGATGCCAACTAAACATGATTTAACAAAAGAAAATTTATTAAAGAATGCAGAACAAATCTATTAATTCTCAAAACCATCCTACAGTGTTCTCTAGCTCAACAAGCAAACTGCTTAACTATAAAGAAATGGTGATATCAAGACATACTTGTATCTTTTTATTGTAAAAAAAACGAAGTTTATTGGTATGCAAAAATGAATACAAACTCACCTGTTGAACAGTCATTTCATCAAGATTGATATGTGTATATGCTCTGTCCTTTGCCAAAGCCGTTATATCACTATAAATAAAAGTGGAGAGTAAAAGTGAGAACCTTTAACAAACCATTACAAAGAAAGAAATGCTGGGAGGGCAATTTAATGCCTCAAAATATAGATTGACTTTATAGAGTCTCAAACAAAGCATAATAAAGTATATTAGGTTTTTATATTGGCCCAATTCATCCTTACAAAACCGGCTTATAAGATGAGGAGTGTCGCTCTTTATAAACTATTTTCAAGCTTTATCGCTTTCCAATGTGCGACTTAGATTTTTTCTAATACACCCCTTGTCCAGCACTATTGGACTTTGTGTGTCGATAATTGGTGGGTGACTCGAATCGATAGGATCTGATACTGTATTAGAATTTTGGTTTTACCATGTTGACGTTATGAGTTTTAAACAAAAGGAGAGAAGTAACAAGAGCTTGAATATTATTGATAATAGTTTGATGCTACCTTCATATAAAAGACTAAACACTAATCCCTATTTATCGAGATACATAGACTTGATCCTAAATAAATAGGGAGATTAGGAAACAAATCATAATAAGTAATAATAATAATAAGTAATAAAAAAACTAATCTTAAGATACACTAAGATAATAATTGAATCCTAGGAAATAAACTATAATACTCTTTTTTTTGGGGCTATGATACTCTAATATAATATATATAAAATATTATACGATATTTTCTTATATTCTAATACCCCTCAGTTAAAGCTTACTATGGTCCCAATTTTTCAGGAAAGCAGCAGAGGAATAGAGATAATATACGTCAAGGAGGATCGATCCAGACTCTAGATACCAGGTTAAAGTTATGGGTTTTAGATAAAAATAGGAGATAAATAATAAAAGTTTGAATATTATTGATAATAGATTAATGTTAAATTGACACAAAACATTAAACACTAATCCCTATTTATAGGGATGCATAGATTCAATCCTAAAGTAACAACAACAACAACAACAACAACAACAACAACAACAATAATAATAATAATAATAATAGTAATAATAATAATAATAATAATAATAATAATAATATAAAAGATAATCCTAAAAGATAGACTAGGATACTCTAAGATTATAAACTGATCATAGGAAATATACTAAAATATCATAAGATTTTCTTATATTCTAACAAAGTACAATAATGATAAGGATAAAAAGCACAACAAAACAAACCTCCGACAATATATATCCAATAATGAGTCATTATCATCAACCATTGGTATTGAACTTACTTGGGCTGCAAAAGCAAAGGGCCGTAAGTAATATAAGTATGGTTATACTCATGTTCAAAGCAAAAATTTCTTTTATATTTTGACAATTGAAGCAGAAAATGGTATCACTCCATAAAATTCATGTTCTCTTTTGATCATTAATCATAAATCAACATTCTTCTCAAAGTGGGAGACAGTGCCCTCTATCATCAGCCTAATACCTCAAGTATAATGGGATACCAATTTCTTCATTCTTTCTCTCTAGCATTTCTTTTTGATACACTATGTTCAAGGTCAGACAAAAAAGTTCACACCTTGAACTAATAAATTTAGGGCTGAAGCAAGAGAAGAGCTTGGTCTCAACATTGCTAGAGGTCGCCTATTTGATTCCCCGATTTTGGGCACCCATGTGCCCACAGGTATTGCACAGATTGGAAGTTGTAGTATAGGCAATGAATTAGAGCAATGTCTGAAATACCTACAAATGCCTGAAAAATCAATTTGGTAAGAATAAAGCATACTTAATAACATTATAAAAAATACTAAGCTTACATTTGAGTATTCCTGAAAGTGAAGCAAGATGTAGTAACTGTGGAAAAGAACCATCTTCAGAAGATGAATGGATAATAGGAACTGTTGAAACCTCCTTTTGCAAGATTTTCACGGCAACATCTTTCAGATTATCATATGGCCCTGCCTACATCACAAAAGAATATCCAAAAATAGTGCCATAGTAAATGAGCTAAAACGGTACAGGTGGTGAAACAGAGGAAACTTTAATTAAAGCATAAAACAAGTATAGACTCATGAATGAGAACATGTTTATTCAAGCCAAAGTCAAAGCTAAAATAGGTTTTCAGGAAGATTATTAAAGCAGCTTTCATGCCTAGAAAATTAACATTCAAGGTCCTCAGCCTTTCAGTTTTTTAATCAATCTCCTTTTAGTCTGCAATGTTCAATGCGTTGACTGTCAATATATAATGGAAGAGTAACAATGTACACACATCTCAATTTCTTCTCAAACCTGTCATCCAGAAATAGAAATTTAAAATATTCCAGAGCCATAATTAACTCGAGCTGCTCATTATACACTAAGAAATACAGGCATCTCATGTTTTAAACACCATAATCTGCAAGTAGTAAAAATACGTGAACCTTATGACATACTAAAGCAATACAAAACACTTACATGGATAAGAGATCTAGAAAATGCAGTTCCATGTCCATTGTTCGGTCTGTTTAGATATGACTTTCCTTCTTTCCAAGCAGATATGGTATGTGTTTCAAGCTCCTCTTCTGTCAGATTAGACCCATGATTCCCCAACTGAGAATAGGACAATTTCAAGTTTCAACAATGACATAAACATTATAGTTAGAAATGTAAAAAGTTGAAGTCTTAGCTAATGTTGTTTAAAGCTGCAAAGGAACTATAGTATAGCTACATATTCCACTAATCCTCAATACCAATAATACTTTGTTAACACTGCTCTTTCTTCTACACAACAATAAAGAAGAAATAAAATACAATTGATAATATTAATATCCCATTACTAACTTTTTACAAAGATATATTCAATCCCCTTTAAAGATCCTGATTTGCAGTTGTCTATTTTCTGTTGGTTCAGTTTTTGCTGCTTGCCTTGGATTAGATATGTTAAAGAACATTCCTGATGTGCAACATCTCTTGACCCTACTCTTATTAATTTCTGAACTTACTACATAGCTTATTACCAATAATACACTTCATATAGAAGGGAAGCTTCTGAAAGTTGTAATGATTTTTGCAAGTCCATTTATGAAATGCATTTCAAATACTACTATAACTATTGAAGAAATTTGTTTTGAAATTTAAAGTCTGTTTTTACAATAGTTTTGAGCTTTAGAAGCTAATTTACAGAGCTAATCAATTTCACAGTTCTAACCAATTTTCCAACAAGCAAGCTTTTGTCATGAACCATTTCATGAGCAATTCTTTGGTGTAATTGGTCAGAGCCTAAAACACACACTTCCAAGGGATTTCCTTGCCATTATTAAATCTACTGTTTGGTAAGATTTCTCCTTAGCCTATCTTTGATGTTCAGCCCAAGATTGATTGTGAAGAGTATTTCCGCCATTGACTTGCAGAGATTGAACAGATGTGTTGTACATTCAGTTTCCTCTTATCCTTTTTTTTTCTTCATTCAGTATTTGGATGTTTCTAGACTAGAGAACAACTTCATCTTTTACTCATCATAATTACATTCTCTTCTCTCAAATTATAAATATTTTTCTACCCAAAACCAGAAAAAAAAAAATAAAAAAAAAACTTTCTTTGAATGGGATAGGGAAGAATTGTAATTTTATTTGGTTCACTAACATGAGTTTCTAAATCATTTTGTAAATGTATTTATCAATATGAGCCACGTGGAGCTTCATTAAATTAAATTATATAGAAGGATATGGTAGGAGCAGACTTGCAGTGGATATAAAGATGACGATGCATATGTAACTAAAATACAATTTCAATATTAATATGGAGTCCAATGTAACACCACTAACAGAACAAAATATGTGGCTTGATTTACTTGGAGCTGGTAGTGGGATACATCATTTCTTTTCAGATGATGATCTGTGTTGAATTAATTTGTTAAAAATTTATCTTATGATCATTGCACAATTCCAAGGATAAACTATATTCTGCAGCTAATCAGATAGATAAAGTAATTTGAAAACTATGCAATTTGAATGCGCAGGTTAATCATATTTGTCCTTTAATCCTTTTACATTTTTGCCAGATTTTGTAACTTGTCATGCTGTTTGCAACTTTGCATGTCACATAATAGCCTTTCCAAAGTTGCTTGGAATTGATAGGGACCAACGTATTATGAGCTGCTTAAGTCCCACTTTGAGTGTATGGGATGCTCAGTGGCATACTTACGTGGTTTGATTCTTCACCTAGACAGCTAGCTTTCAAGGGAGGGTTCTCCAAGGTACTTGGGTATTTATCAAATGGTATTGAGTTGGTTACAAGTGTCGTAGAGAGGGCTGCCAATAGAGGGGCGGACTAAAAAAAGTTGAGTGAAGCGTGTAGAATGAAAACGTCATGAAGTCAGCTCTCATGGGAAGTGCTATGGTAGGCACCTAGGTATTACGGGGTGCCTAAGTTCCACGACAAGTAATATGGTACTCTAGGTGGAGTTCTTAAGTGGTTTGGTCCTTTCTCCCTTGACAGCTAGTTTTCAAGGGTGGATTCTCCAAATGCTTGAGTGCTTATAAAAATCCACACTAACCATCACAAGAGAGCTTTGCATATTCATTAACTTGCCAATACAAGAAATAATTATCTTGAACTTAAGATCTTTTAGTAAAACACAAATGAAATATATATACATAGCACATACCTCCTTCAAAATTAAGACAAAATCCAAAGCACTAAGAACACCAACAAATTGCCCCTTGCACATGTCCCAGAGAGGAGCCGTGTATATTCCCTGCAAATATCCCAATCAGAAAAATTGCATAAGCAAATTTCTAACCAGCAATGTATGAAGATGCAATAATGTTAACGCTAAAACTGAAAAACAATAATATGATGAAAGAAGGAAAAGACTTTAAACATTGTCAAAGCAAGTTTCTGAAACAACTGGCTAAGCTCCAGAAAATCATTCAAAAAGCACTGGTCTTTTCTCACCCTTTTATCAGGATAAAAGCAACCAAACAAGTTTTAGCAAGATTATTCAATCTATGCAAAATGGGATCTGCAAATTTAAATTCTTTGGTAAAGATGTACCTGCTCATGCAGTATATGAAATGCTTGTTTCACTGGTAAATCAACATCCAAGGCAACAACCTGCGGTAAGGAGGTCACTAAATTAGTGGCTAGTTTGAGGTTGTGTATATTTGATTACAACAAGCCAGCAACTCATAAAGTCAAAAATAAAGGGTCAGTGGTAAAACATCCAAACCTTGCCTGACTCAGGAAGTAACTCGTAAGCCGTGTGCATGGACAGAAATGCAGAAATACGCTGACGAGAGATCTGTACATCAGTATCTGATATTCTTGGAAGCACCTCACTCAGCGTACCGTCTGTCACCTGGACCTGCTTTATAAGCAAGCACCATATTATTCGTAATGCTGGAACAATCAAATTTCAAATGCAAATACAGTACTAGTAGAATTTTAGGCATTGGCATTTAGTAGAAATAAAAAATGCAACAAAACATGTGAGTGTAACAAGACATTGTAAGTCACCAGTGCAACAACAACAATAAGCAAGTCTTTTCTCACTCAGGAAGAATATATTTAAGTTGGTTCTAAATAGAAGAATCAATAGACCTACATAGATCAATATTACCGGAATCCAAGATCCCAACAAATAGTGACATTTAAAAAAAAACACTCTAGAGTGAAACATAGTCAAAAGCCAACATTGAAATAGCAGCCATGTCAACAAAAACAAACAACGCTGTCGAGGCATGACTAACTCTTACCATACGGCGATTAGTGTCATTATCCACATCCATGTTAAATCCAGAAGCAATGTCTGAAGTTATAACAGGTATGTAATTAGGATCAGTTGCCAATAAGACAGTATTGACTATCCCATATTGTCCGTGTACATAAGGTTGATGCTCATCATGCCGCCACTCTCCATCAACAAAAAACTTGTACTGCATTGAAACAACTTCATAATAAGTATCCATCTGTCAAGAATAAAGACCAAATTTTCTCTAAAAGCAATTTTTATCATTTTCACCCGTGCGTATCATAACCAGAAACTTGTAATCTCAATCATGAGTAGTATAGTACTGCTAAAACCACATACTACTCAAACTTGGATAACAATCATTGAGAAGACAAAATAACACTTCAAAACAAAAATCTTAAAAAGCTAAAGCTTGAAACAGGAACTAGTATTCTAAACATCTGTAGATAACCTCAACCTATGTTTGTCAATAGTGGGGAGATTTCAGGTTCAAGGAGCAGACTCACAGTCCACTGCAACGCATTTTGCAGGCTACCCGCCTCTCCAGAAGGCAGCATTCGCTGCTGCAATCGCAGCAAAAACACGACCGAATAGCTCAGTTGCGGCTGCAACTAGGGCAAGGGTTAGAAATATCCCACTTACCCCCTTCTTGCATCCATTCAGCTTTTTTAAGGGTTTTTTAGTCATTTCGTTTTATTAGTATATAAGTGTGACCCTACCTCTTCTTCCCACTCTCATTCATGAAGACACTCTCATACCACCTTGTTCACCGCTCAAAGCCCATTACCACTTCCCCTTTTCTCTATTCTCTGTGACAAAACCTAGCAGAGGCTGCATTTTCCGTTTCCGATGATGAAGACCATTCTTTCCAGAGAACGCTATGGTGACGGAAACTGAGGATTGCGACTGAAACATTCCTTGTCATTTGGATTATTTTTACGACTTCAATTAGTATTTAAGTTATATTGGATTTTGATTTTTAATGTTAGTGACGAATGGCAAGAGCTAATTATAATTATGAAGTATGCATTTATCTATTTTTGAGTATTTATGTATACTGTTGAGATTAACTACGTTTATAATTTTAGTGACAAATGGTAAAAGCTAATTATAATTATGAAGTATGATTACCCCCTTTAATTTTGTGTATTTTTCTATTTTTGAGTATTTAATTAATTTACACTGTTGAGATTTATGTTTAGTTTGTATTCTGTTTTTTAAGTCTTTGTCATAGCAGCTATCCGACTATACCACTTAAGCCATATTGGGGTCTAGCACTCCCTGCCACTTTCTAAGATTGACAGCATAGACCTCAAACCATTACACTTCTATATGAACCACACTTCACATAAATCCATAAATGTTATATTTCTTTGCTATTTACAGTAATATAAAGCTCAGCCGGTGCTATTACCCTCCAAAAGGAATGTTTTTTCCACTACAACATATCTCTCAATAATTGCCACTAAAAATTATCTAATCCACAAAACAAGACAAACACGTTTATGATGTGCAACACCACAAAACTAAACTTCTGCAATTCCACTCAATCATCATGCAACACTAAAACAAAATACCAATCCTTTTCAGCAAGCCTACAACACTTAAATGTATCACAAACTGACCTGATGGTAACCAGGAGGCAATCTATAAATAACTTGAAATACTGTTGGGCAACCTTCCACTGGAGACATTGGCAGAAGCTCAGACCACCTTTCAAAGAAAATTTATATAATTTTGCATTAGAGAAAGAGAGACGTAATCAGAATTCAAAAGTAAACTAGACCATTCTAGTAAAGAGATTAAAATGTTTAAGTAGCAGCAATCAACAAAATACACACCATGTAAAAGAACCACTGAGAAAAACACTTGTTCCGCCATATGGCCACACAAATCGCATGGGAATCAACACAGTCCCTACAACACCACCCACATCCCTTGCAGGATCCATGCTCTGAATAAACGTTACACCTGTAATTCAGAGTGCTACACTTACAATATCTTCCAATCACTACACTTCGTCACATATCACAGCTTGTTCACTTCGCACGGTGCAAATTCTAGTAAATGCCGCACCAATTCAAAGCACTATGAAGCCCAAAACACAAGTAATAACAGCAGGAAAAAAAATTGTCCATCCCAAATCAAAAATCCACTGGGAGAAAGGAAAAAGCTGAGATTTTGATGCTTTATTCGATTGGAAAATTAAAAATAGAAACTGCCCATTTCTCACTGCAACAGAACCAACGGAAAAATTGAAGCGAGTATAAGAAAACACTCCCAATTAAATTTTCACGCACAAAACCCTAACCCTAAATTGAAAGGAAAAAAACTATGACAAATTGGACCTGGAAGAGCCACGATTTGGAAAACAAAAGCCACAATAAGAAAACCAGAGAAAAATTCGAAACCCTATAGGAATTTCAGAAGAAAATAGTTGAGGAAAAAGGAGAGAGATTTATCCCTGAAGGTATAAACAGAATAAATTAAGCAACAAAAAATTAAATTAAAAAAAGTTGGAATAGAGTAAGTGAATTATAAAGCAAAAATTTAATTATGAAGGTTCACTAATTTCTTAAGCAAAAATTATAAAAGCGTTTCATAAAAAGAACAGTATAAAAGCGACCAATCAAAACACATAAAAGCGGCTATAAGATGTGCACGTGCGGTTCTGCTATTTGATTTGATTTGAGATTAATTAACCCGTATCCGTCAATAACAACAAAAATACTGTATTAATTAACTGTACCCTACAACTTTATTTATTAACAAATTTGGATTTGACACACCAACTACATTGTGGCATTCTGATCTGAGTTGACCAGATTGACTAATGGTGTAAAATAAATTGTTTAACTAACAATTCAAATTTATTGTTACGTGTTGCAATTTATGCAATAGATGCTACTCTCTTATTCACTTTGGATTCAAGGAGGATAGGAGTGTAAACGAATTCTGTTGCGTCTTTTTTTTTTTTTTTAATTCGATATTTGAAATATTCAGTTTTATTTGGTTTGGGTTGAGCTTTTAATCTATGATTTTTCCATTAAACTCAAACTAAATCAATCCGATTTTGAGCGGGTTAGATTAGGTTAAGTTTACGGGTAATAAAAAAATGTATTTTAAAATAATGTAATTAAATTTAAATACTTGAACATCTAAAAAATAATAAAAGTATATCGCAATATATCATTTAATACTTAAAATACATCCACAAAAACACTTAAATTAATTAAATTAACAACGTATTCTCAAACATAGTCCAACAATTAAATTTTAACTATACATAAATAGTAAAAAAATAAATAAAAATATATATATGTTACGTCAATGGGTTGAGTTCGCGGGGTCATGGGTTTAAAAAGTTAAATCTGTTATCCAAATTGAACATAATTGAGTTTCAATAGGTCGGTTCGGGTTAGACCCGAACTTGAATAGGTTGGGTCAAAATGCGGGTTGGATTGGATTGGATGACTGGGTTTACGAGTGTAGCCGTACCCATGAACACCCCTACTAACAAGCAAAAGGAAAAAGATCAAACTTAAGCATGGTCCATAGATTATGTGGAAAACAACTTCTCTATCGTAATTGTGTAATGCATGTGTAATTTGAACTGTTCGATCTTAAATCAATAGTTGAGATTGATTATTGTGTGAATCTATGATAATTAACTACAGGAATTCGGGTACATATTATGTGCTACCACTCAAAGGACGACTATGTATCCAAATTTCACTGTTAACCACTTTTTTATATACTCCTATGACCATTACCTTATATCATTTCGATTTTTCACTGTTTTTTCAAACAAGAAGTATGAACTATAAAGAGTTTTAAGTAGGTTTGGTTCGGAGATGAGGAACATGTTAAAATTGTTAAGGAGGTTTGGTTTAACCCTCACATCCCTAATTCTAATAAGATTGAGGCTTTTCTTCACTAGCTACATAGATGGAGTAATATAGATTTGGGAAAATTCCCATCAAAATTAAGGAGCTTTGGGAGGATTAGTTGTTCTTAATTCTATTAGCTCTAGTTTGGGAGTAAGGACAAAATTTCAACTACATGTAATGATCTAGACGAAATGTTATAATGTGAAACAATGTGGTAGAATCATATACCTATAGCCCTTAGGCTGCTACATGGAGGTAAAACACACAAATATCGTCATAAAGGGAGTTAGAGAAGAAGTAGGAATTAGATCCATCACATTTTGAATATCGGCTGGACTAAGATTGAAGACTGCAGAGAGATGAATCAAAATTTTGTCAATCACTTCCAAAGCCTCTTCATGACCTAGGCTACTTCTAATATTGAGATTACCATTGAGGTAGTTCGTAACACAATAATTGATGATATGTTGCACACTCTTTGGCCTCCTTTCAATAAAGATGATGTGAACACTCATATAAAGTAAATGAAGAATCTTGTTGCGTTAGGTCCGAACATAATGCATGTCATCTTCTATCATAGTCCATGTGACATCATTGGTACAAATGTAGCCACTTATTTTGGCTCCTTTCTATAAAGATTATGCGAACACTGCTATAAAGTAAATGAAGAGTCTTGTTCTGTTAAGTCCGGACATAATGCATGTCTTCTTCTATCATAGTTTATGCGACATCATAGGTACCGATGTCGCCACATTTTACTATCGATATCCTTAATAATAATGGTGATCCTAGTAGTTTCAATAAAACTTTCAATTATTTGTTCTCCAAAATTAAGAATCCTCGAACCCGTAATGATTTAAAATCTAATTCATTGTGTAGCGCCATGCTTAAGGTCATTACTAAAATCATTGCCAATAGAATTAAGATTGTCCTTCCTGATATCGTGGGTTTCAATCATAAGACTTTTTTCCTAAGTAGCTTGATATATTTGGCAATTCTCTTATTGCGTATGATATTTTTCATTACATGAGAACAAGTTGTAAAGGTAAAAAAAAAGTTTCATGGGCATTAAAACTAATATGTCTAAGGCGTATGATAGGGTTGAGTTGGATTTCCTTCATAGTACTTTTAAGTCTATGGGTTTTTCTAATAATTTATTTACATTATTATGAAGTGTGTCTCTTCTATGACTTTCTCTATGTTAATTAATGGCAAACCTGCTAGCTATTTTATCCCTCAAAGACAATTTCGTCATACCATTTTATCTCTTTATATGTTTATATTATATGTGAAGGTCCTATCGAGTTTCTTGATATAAGCCCAAAATAGTGGTATTTTTCATAGGATTAAGGTTGCTATGAATGCCCTTTAAATATCTCTTTTTTGTTTGTTGAGGACAACTTAATTTTTTTGCAGGACAAGTTTTGATGAAGCCAAATAACTTAGTTGCATTCTCACTCAGTATCAACATGCATATGGGCAGTGTATCAACCATGATAAATATGATATGATATTCAGCAATGAAATGATGGATGATACCATAAATAATATATCCCTCTAGATTTCTATGGCATAGTCCAAATGTTTTCCAAATATCTTGGGTTGCATATGCATGTGGATCGCTATAAGATTATGGTTTTTAACTACATCAAGGATAAGGTGTGGAAAAATTTAAAGGGTTGGAAAGAAAGTTGCATTCCTTTGATGGTCGAAGCACTTTGATTAAGGAGGTGGCTTATGATTTCCCTACTTACTTAATGAGTTGTTTTCTGGTCCCGAAATGATTATGTAGTCATATGAAAAAATTATATGCAACTTTGGGTGGGGTAGCAAGAATTTTAAGCGTAAAAATCAATAGACAAATTGGAATATGTTGTGTAAGAAAAAAGTTAAATGGGGTCTTAGTTTGCGTGATTTGAGGGCATTTAATGAGGCTCTTTTGGCTAAATAGGGTTAGAGGCTCCAAACTAAACCAGTCTCCCAAATCTGAAAAGTTTTTCAAGCAAAATATTATCCTAGTACTTCTTTTTGCCTTGCTAAACAAGGTCATAACGCGAGCTATATGTGGATGAGTATCTTGCAAGCAGTTAGGATACTCAGACAATTATGTTATTGGACTACTAGAGATGGGATTTCAACTAGCATTTTGGATGGACAACTGACTAACATTTCAAAAATGATTTTAAATTGTGGACTTTCAAACTGCGTCAAACTAACCTTATTATGGTTAAATACCTACTGAAGCATAATTCTCAAAGTTATAATGAATACTTAATTTATAACAATTTTCTCCCTTTCAAAGTGGCTTAAATTACTTAAATTCCCTTATCTTACCCTCTCGTTCAAATCGGGTGGATTAGGGCATAAACAATGACAATATTTATACAGTTAGGTCAAGGTACTACAAGAGTAAGGAGTGTGATGTTGCTGCCAACAGAAGGTCTAAACATAGTGTTCAAGATGAAGTTGTTTGGATGGCTATTGGGAAATTGTGTGTTCCACCAAAGCATATTCATTTTCTCTAGTGTATCTTTCACAATTGTGTCCTATATGCAAAAATCATACTGAATCAATCAATCATATGTTTAGGTAGTGCATTTAGGCAACTCAAATCTGGTTTTAGTCTCCTCTAACTACAAACTTTAGAAATCAAGAGGGAAAATTCATTGATTGACTATTTAATTTCATTAGCAATACTTCTATGGATAAGATAGAGATAGCGATATTTATTGTTTATAAGGGTGACAAAATAATCCGCCCCACTATCTACCTGTCTAAAATAGGGCACGGTAGGCCAATTTAGATGGTTGGATTGAAAACTACACCCCGTGGCGAGCTAGTGGGTTGCCTTGCCAAAAAATTAATTTTTTTAATTAACTTACCATACAAAATATTTACAGCATTAACTTAAAAACCATAAAGCAAAAAATTGGTAATATTAATTTTATTATTGACACGAACATTGGCAAGTCAACAAGAACACAAACATTAACTTGCATCCACTCACATATTAACCAGGATGATTTATAATACTCCACTGATATTATTTACAAGAGACAAAAATAGTTTTTGTCACTAATATATAATACTATTTTTTAGTTTTATAAAATACAATAAACATATTATTTTTTAGTGTATTAGTTATAAAAAAAAAAATTTACCCTCATTATTATGTATTTTATTTTAATAAAAAGTTCTCTTTTATTGTGCTATGTGGATACATTAAATAAATTAAAGATTATTACTTTTTTTAAATAGCAGTAATAATCTTGAAGATGATTTATTGGTCTTAGTGTTTTGATATTTTGTCTTGGTATTTTTGTCAATTGTTTCATATTCATATAAGATGGAAGTCAATAATAAAAAGAAAAAAAAATATATTTACAATTTATTTATTTTTTAATCAGTCCGACGAGTCAACTTGTCCTACCTTATTACCGACGAACTATAACCTCCACAATTTTTTTGAATATGTAAATTATTTTAGTCATTTGATATATGTGAACTATGAGAGGATATCTACATATGGGGTAGAGCTTTACAAGAGAAAAGAGACGGTGATAGACACAAAATGAATTATTTTAGACTGAATATATACTTTTATATGCTGAAGTTAAAATTGAAACTAAGGATATGTTTGAATCACTTTTAATTTTTAATTTTTAAAATTAGTTTTATAAATCTATTTAAAAAAATTGTTTTATGGAAGGAAAGAAGAAAAAATTTGTTTCATAATATACATTTTGAAAATTGTTTAGACAAGAGAAAATGAAAATATCTGTTTGGTAATATAACTTTTGAAACTTGTTTTAAGAAGAGAGTAAACAAATTAATTTGGTAATTTGATTTTTGAAATATATTTTATTATATTAATTAATTAAAAATTAATATAACGATATATTTTTTAGAAATATAAAAATTAAACTAATGTACGATAAAACATTTTTGATATTTTATTTGGTAGTTTTGATTTCAATATATATATTCACACAAAAAAAAGTCATTCATTTGAATTGATAGAATACATTAAAAACAACATAAAATTAACATTATTAGCATATGAAAATGATGAATATGTGAATAAACTCACAAGATTTCAGTCAATAGTATAAAATGACAAAATATCTATAATTGTACTAAAATATGTATGCCTTCGGATGTCTAACTTTGTCCATAAGTCATTTAATGAATTTATAATTGGACCAAATTTTACATATTAAGAAGAGTAAAGACCTAAATTAGTCTATGACATTTTGGACACGAGCCATTTTATTCCCTAAAAAATATATAACTTAATCTCTTGCAATTGCTAAATGAAATATATTAATTTTTCTTAAGTTTGATCCAATTTGACTTTTTTTTTCTTGAAGTGTCAAGTAACAGGGATTACATGAATCTAAATATTGTTAACGTTTAAATATTTTTAGGCCAAAAATGTCCCTCCCAATATTGTTTATTCATTTTGAAACACCAATAACTAAATAGTTACACATCAATAATTTTTAAATATTGTTAACATTTAAATATTATATGTATTGTATAGACTAAATATTTACTCATCAATAATTTTTAACGACGTGACATAAATAACTAATATCTCATTACTGTTATTTAACACTTCAGCAAAATAAAATCAAGTCATATTTGAATCAAACTTAACAAGTGGACTAGTATGTCCTCTTTATGCAATTGTGAAGGATTAATTTGAATATTATTTTTTCAATTACTAAAATGACCCACTTTCAAAATATCATGGACCAATTTGAATTTTTATTGTATTTAAAAATATTATTGATCAAATTTAATTTATACAATCTCAATAGAAAATTAAATCTAATGCCAAAATTACTCTCAATGAATAATAGTTTAGATATGTTATCATTTAATATGAGAGAAATAATTAAATTTTTTATATATTTTATTTTAAAATATATAAACTTATTTAATTTTATATTTTATTTGGGAATGAGTATCGGTATTAAACACAATTTGATAATATATTTTAGGGAATACAAATAATTATACCTAATAACTTTATAGTTTTCCATTTGATATCTATATTAGAGATGATGAATAAAATTTTATTTTAGCTAAAACATAATGATTCACATCCATTTGCTTAAACACCAAAGGAGGAACACTCGGATTATTAAGTGTTTTAAAGTAGGTCCACCATCTTCAATAAATTAGATTCAAAAGGTGTTGTTGATAATATCATTTCATAAAGGAAAACAAGATCAAATTTTGTGCTACTATTTTTTGACTATCAAACTATTTTTCATTCTCATTTTAGAAACTTCAGAATTAAGTTTGCTATGAGATAAACAAATGGGACGACTCATGCGTCATTAAGGGTATCCACATCTATAGCCAATCCCCATATTTTTATTGATATTTTAAATTGTATCCATAATATTATTGTTGATGAAATGCTACAAGCACTTTTGAGTCAACTAAAAAAAACTTTATAGTTTTCCATGAATACAGATTTTTTTAATTATATTATCTTTAAAAAAAATCAAAATACCTACTTTGAACCTAATATACTAAAATGCCATATTGTTTTGTACCTTCAATATGTTGCATAGCGGGGATGCAATCATCTCCTGTGTTGAATATTTTTTTCCTTCATAAGATTGCATCCTAATGCAACCATCAATTAGTTTTGGTGTTTTATTATTTTTTAATTTGTTAAAAAAAATATATAAATAAGACAATAGATGAATGACTTTTTTAAAGAGAAATTTTTTCAAATAAGATATTTTGATACAACCTTCTAAAAATTTAATAAAATAAAATATTTTAATACATTAATTTCAAAGTAGAATATTTTGATTTATTTTTAAAGAAGGATATAATTAAAAAAACCCAAAAAAATACTATGATATAATTAAAAAAAAATACACTTCAATAAAAACAAAAAAAAACACTATGGAATGCAACATAGTCTATGCTAGACACGTCACGTTACTAGCAAGAAGCATTGGAGCTACCTACATTTGGTCAACAGTATTGGAAAAAGGAAGTTAGACTTTCGAAAGCATATGAAAGTTACACAGTATTACACTTTTGCCATTAATGAATACTAACACTTTGTGTGTTCTTTTCATTTCCAACTTTCAAGTAGAGAGAAGAAAAAGCGAAAGCTTTTTTTAGTTTTTTACTTTTAAAATTAACAAAACTAAAATAGATTTTAAAATCCGTACGGCAAAACATTGTAATCAATCAGATTTTTTTATTTTTAAAAACTAAAAAACTTTTTTTAAAAAGAAATCGAACAGGTCTTAAATTTTTCTTCTATGTGATTGTAGTCTCAGTAAAGATTCTATTTTGTTTTTTTTATCATATTCCCTCATTAAATGTTAACTTAGTAATAGATATCAAGCGTTAGTGTTCACATAGAAACATATGACATAAAATGTCACAGGGTAGTACTGAAAAGTCAAACCAAACACTATTATCCTATGTGGCATTGACAATGACACATAAATTTTATACCATAACCATTATGGATATTTCTATTTATTTTATTAAAATTAGATTTAATTGTAGTTTTAAACTTTTTATTTTTATTAATTAAGTTGTCTTTAATTTTAAAATTCAATTGTGTTTGCTTTTTTAACTTAAAAATAGGACTATAACATATTTTAAACGATATGAAATATAATACGATAATATTGAATAGTTAATATTTATGAAATTATAATAAATCACTTCAAAAACTTCAATTTTAAGTTTTGAAATTATTTATTTTTATAATTTAATTAATAATATATATATATATATATAATTAATGCATCTATATAATTTTATATAACGAGATACGTCCTTTAAATATGTCAAATTATAATTTTTTTAATTACAAAATATGAAAAATAGACATTTTAAAATTAAAGTTCCAATTCTGCATATTAATAAAAATAAAGAGATTAAAATTATAATTTACTCTTAAATTTATTCAAATAGAGATGATAATTGGAAAAAACAAACAAATTAAGAGTATAAAAAACAAAATGCATTGTATTTACATAATAACTCCAAACACTTAAGTCAAAGTTTACTATATATTTACATAATATACGTTCTTTTGATTCTCCATTCCTACTTTTGCAACATAAAAATACTGATTAACCTGTGGCATATATTAGAACATTTTGATCGTATTTCATGTCCCATGTAACACCATAGTTTTTCAAGTTATGCATTTATTTCAATGTCATTTGGCTAATCCATTTTTGCTAAAATCCTCTTTCCTATCAAATTGTTGCTCTAGGAATAGAATTGGTACCAACTATTCAATACAAATGAAATAAAACTTTTAAAAAGTAAATTAACTTTCTGTTATAGGGATTTATTTAAACTCATCACACAAATGTATTTAATTTATTCCTTTTTTATTTAAAAAAAATTAAATTTATTCCAAGCACGCAAGATAAATATCCAGTTTGGACGATTGTTGTGAAGAATATTACATGAAGAATACATGATAAAAAATATAGAAAGCAATTTATGCATTCTAATATAGTTGTACTGTAGTAGGTAAATTTTTTATCTCTCCTACAAATTTGTTATTAATGTCCTACAGTGTAGAAGTGACAAAATCACATTACTAAAATTTTGGTTGCAAAATATTGTTGACAAAGTATATGTAAGTTAAATTTTTGAAGAAAAAAAATGGTGAAAATAGGAAACTTTAAAATTGGTGTAAGAGACACTAAAAAAATACAAAACAAATTATGTATATTTTGATTCTAAAAATCTCACGGGACAGTAGTGTTCGAAAAAGGGGTGGACCTATTCAAAAGTCCACAATGTCAAGAATTACTCACATGACTTTATATATATATATATATATATATATATATATATATATATATATATATATATATATATATATATATATATATATATAAAAGAAAGTGAATTCAAGACACCACTTTGTTTTGAGAAAAAATGTTAGAGAAAACAAATTGTAGGTGTGAAATAAACAAAATTTTGAAATGAATAAAAATCGAAAGATTTAATTTATATGCACCGTTAATATAATTTTTTCACATCATTAATAAATTAGAACTCTTTAGTGTAGGTTAGATCGTTTTTTTTTTACAAAATAGTGTATATGAATTTTAAGGGGTATCAATCGTGTGTGAAGGAACAATGGTGAGCTCATTGGCTTAGACATTTAAGAGATTTTGTGTTGAAAGAAGTGATATAAGAAAGATTATAAAAATCTGAATGAGAAAACAAAGTCATCAAATGAGTCCTTGAACATGTTGGACATTAGAGTGAAAGTGGCTTGGGTGTTGTCTTTGATCACTTTGAGAGTCAATTTAAATCTAAAAGATTTATCCATTTAAGGATGGATAACATGTATTTTCAAAAAATTGTTGACAGTGAATAAAAAAAGTTGATGCATGTATTTGCTGAGGAGGAAGTTAAGCAAGTGGTTTGATCAAATGCGATAGTATTAAAATCTTCAATCTTGACGATGTTTTTGAAAGTGTTCTGTGATAATAGTATGATGTATTTCGTGAAATCTATGTCTGAATTCTATTATAATGGAAGGTTTGTAATACACTAAAAGAGTTATCTGGTTTTTCCCCTATATCTTTTATGGAGTATATGTATAAGGTGTTGTCAAAAATCCTTGCAAATAGGTTGAGAGAGGTCATTGGTGTTAAAGGGAGACAAATTTTATATGAAATTCTAATTGTCAATAAGTGGTGAATGAAGCAAACAAGACGAGTGATTTAGTTTTATTTAAGTTATATTTTGAGAAAGCATATGATTCGATGACATATGATTATATAGATGTAATGATGTCAAAATGAATTTTCCGATAAATAGAGACGATGAGTGTTGTCATGTGTTAGTTCAATTATTTTTTCAGTGCTACTTAATGAGAGGTCCATTGAAGATTTCTCTTTGGGTCGCAATATAAGATGAAAATATCATATTTTACCTTTTCAGTTTTTGATCACTACTAGATGGTTGAATTATTTAACCAGCATGTTGGTGTTAACTTATAATTTTTTTATGGATTCCAAGTGGATTAATGATTTTACAGTGTCTCATTGATAATTTGTTGGTGATACATTGATTATAGAAAAAAAATAGTTGGTCCAACATTAGAGCTATTAAGGTCAATATTCTTTTGTTTGAACTTGTTTTCGAAACTTAAGGTAAATATTTGCAAGAGTATGCTTGTGGGTGTTAATGTGAATCATTCCTCGTTGGAAGAAAAGACAAGTATGCTGAATTATACGACAGAGAAAATACTATTTAAATATTCGGCTTGCCTATTGGTGGTAACTTGACGAGATTGATATTTTGGAATCATGTGATTGAGAGGAGATGAAGTAGACTTTTGGTGTGGAAGACTCCTAAAATGTCCATGGGTGGTGGTTTTGTTCTCTTAAAAGTTGGTTTGTCTGTGTTGTCAATTTATTTTCTTTCATTCTTCAAGTACCACTTCTAAAATTGTGTCACTTTTTAAATCTTTTGTATACAGATGAGGTGAGGAGACTCGTAAGGACCATTAAATTAAATGAAATAAGGTGTACTTTATCGAGAGAATTGAACGAGTTATGTGTGTGTAACTTGAAAGCTTTTAATTTAGCTTTATTGGAAAAATGGTGTTGGATGTTGAGAGTTAGCCAAAGGATTTTTGGCTTAAAGTTTTGTCTTAGAGATATGGTTTGATGCATGGAGGTGTGTGTGGAAGTTTAGCTAAAAACTTTGGTGGAAAAAATATTTAGCAGTACTTCAAGGTGGACAGGGTGTTGTTTTGTCAAATTTGTTTGTTACTAATGTAAGTAAGAGGATTGGGGACATACATGATTCTTCATTTTAGCTTAATCCTTGGTTAAGGGAAGGTGTGCTGACAGAATAATTTAGCAGGTTGTTAAGTTTGTCTTCTGACAAAGAGGTGTATGTGGATGGTATTTTTAGTGAGGATACTAGTGTGGAAAGTGATTGGTGGTAGTGGAGGAGACACTTGTTTCAATGAAAATAGAGGTTAGTGAAAGAGTGTACATCGTTGCTAACTAGTGTTTCTTTGCAAGATAACATGGACCATGTTTGGCTTGGAATACATTTGCAGGGGCACTTGTATAGTTAAAAATGCTTATAACACACCAAAAGACTCATGGTTAACAGTTTGATGGTCTGTTTACTTGTGGCGAGGTGCTGCACAAGAGGATTAACTCTATTTGGTTGGTGACAGTTTGATCTATTTTAAAATCAAGGAATCATGCGATTTTTAGTCATAAAAAAGTTAACGTGAGTCACATAATCAAAAGAATCACATTTTTATTATGGAGTCAACTCATATCTCACACGAAATATTTTTATTTTGAATTACACTAGTGGTGTGTTCATCCACTTAAGTGTATAAGTCTTAATCGTGTATAAGTTGTTGTTTTATGTCTTCAAAATTTGGTTCCATCGACCTGCATTATCATTAACTAGTTGTCATGTTTTACTTATTTTTGTAAAATGTTTATCTTTAACTTTTTTTATGGATACATGTTTCATTATTTCTTACTATGGACACACCTTATGCTTTAAATAACTCTTATTGAGTTAAATTTGTTTGTCTTTTTCATAAATAACCAACTTGATGTCATTTTTTACATTGTCATTAATTAATGATATCTAAATGGGCATACATGAATGTTTTTAAAAAAATAAAAAGATAATTATTAAAAATTGGTTGGTGGCAGAAGAAATAGAATTGATGACAGGAAAATGGTGATCATATGGAATTCTTCTATAATTTTTTCATCAAGCGTTGTGATGCCAAATTGTAGACGAATGTCTATAATTTATGTTGACACTTGAAACATTTTCTAGTAGTAATATTGTTGTGTAGTTTATATTGTGCAATAATCGGGAACATAATTTTTGAATTTAGATCGAAATATAATTTAAATTTATAAAATCAATTGTTGTTTTTAGATAATATAATATTTATTACTAGAAATTCACATATAAATATGAAGCATCGACCATATAAATGTGAAGCATCGTCAAACTCGAGACATAATGTTAAATTTAATAATATAATATTTGTCAATTTAACTAAAATATAAAAACAAAATCAAATTTACAAAATAAAAAAATACGTCTTTGGAAGGTGAAAGATGTATGCAGATAAAAAAAACACATATTCTACCTATATTATATAATATATGAGACTATGATGTTTCATTTATGTAATATAATTAATTAATTTTGTAATTCTAAATATAGAAAAACTAATTAATTGTTTGTTTACTTTTTTCACCCCCGAATGTTTGTTTACTTCACTCTTATAATAGAACTGATTTTTTATAATATAAACAGATGTTTCATTTATTATATTTTGACTGCATTTAACATGCAAAAGCTTATA
>JBBPBP010000002.1:9648330-9670796 GCA_037974735.1 Cicer chorassanicum
ACTATAGTAAACATTATTTTAATATCGGTATTAAGTATGAAATTATGCTTTAGAGATAATAATTCAGCAAAAAATGTAGAAAATAATTTATCAAATAAGCATGTAGATAATATATTATGTACATATAGAAATTAGATTAGAGTTTAAATATAAAGTGGGAGTTGAATAAGACACTTTTTTTGAAAGAAACTTGACCATACAGTTATAATAAATTAAGATTATATACGAGTTTAACCCAACATTTTTAAAAACTTGCATCTAAAATTAATTTTCTTTATAAAATTATTGATATCATCTATAAATGCTATACATATATAGTATCCAATATTTTTAAATTAAACCGATTTATTATTATGAAAATCTCGTGTGTCAATGTCTCTAACTACGAAATTAAGAGATATATTATAAAAAATTGAGAAATAATACTTTAGTTTTTATAATTTCTAATGATGTAAGTGGCGTTGGTTTATTCATCTATCTATTTAAGTTATTTATTATAAATAAAAAGTGAGAAACAACCATAACATTTGATGGACTTAATTAAACACATACTGATATCAAATTATAGATAAGAAATGAAAAAGTTGAAGCTCAAGAATACATTTTTAGAGAAATTTGGTCATATGCGCAGACACAATTACGCTTATATATAGTATAATATAAAAAAAGACAAACAACAATAAAGTTTGAAGAACTTAATTATATTTATATAGACATCAAATTAGATAAGTGAACAACAATGCTTGTATATACTCTTATAATTTATAATAATGATGTAAGAAGCGTTGATTTTCACGTCTATACTCGTATATATATCAAATTAGATTGAGTAACAAAGTATCAAATTAGCTGTTAAACGAAAAAAATTATAACTACAACAATACACCTTGAGAGAAACTTCACCTTACACAAATACAAACTCACACACATACACACAATTTAATACAATATTTTAAATAATCTTATTCACATGCTGAAGTAGAATGTAAAAATCTCATGTATAATTTTATAATGATAGGAGATAAAATGGAGAATCAACTTATTTAAAAGAGCTTTAGACATGACAATAGACTGGATTGAGAAACCTCCCTTTACTTTAAATTTTTTTTACATAAATCTTGCACTTGATCTTCATCGGAGTTGAAATTTAACACTTTATCCTTATCTCCGACGAGAACAAATTTTCCTGTCATACTCTCACTTGCAAATATATAAAATAATAATAATAATAATAAAATCATATTTATGATAATTAATATTATAAAATAGTAGTAATTATACAATAATAATAAAATAAAATTTTATTAAAAATAACATTCTATTGCGAGGGGATTAAAATTTATAATATATAAAAATATTAAATAATGAATAGACATAGATATATAAAAAACTAAAAATATTTTTTATTAGCGGGACGAATATCAACACTCGCTCCATACCTCTTCACTTACTTTGAGTTTTGGAAGAAAACTTGCACACACACTCGTAGCTGATCATAACATGTTTTTTCGACAAAGTTGAAGCGAATTCAAGTGAGTGCTCACATTTGCGAGTTATTTTGTCATACTTAAGTTTATGAAAATTATTTTATAATATGTATATAACACGTTTTCAGTTTATTTATATAAATTATCCAAATTAATGTATGAAAATAACTTGATGGTTAAGCTTATAATAAACACTTATATAATAAACAATTAATTAAGTTGTTTGTCTAAGGAGACCTAAATAAAAAGTCATAAGTATGAACAATACACATTGTTTACATGACATTTTTTCTGAAGCAAAATTTCAAAGAAACTTGAGCTTCCAACCATAGTAAATTAAAATCACACCATAAACTAAAACAGGATATAAAAAAAACCTATATATAACATTAATTCACAACATTCAAGATGTAGACTTTTCCTTAAATAATTCAAGTCTAATTCCATTTAGACCAACGTAATATCGGTAAATAGAAGAATTTATTTATTAATTAATATAGTAATTAATAATTTTATAAAAATTGAAATAACAACAAGTTAGAAGGAAATAAAAAAAAGATTTAATAAGTTAAAAAATAGTGAAATTTGATAAAATCAATTAATTAAATAGTTAATTAATAGAGAGATACCAAAGCCCAACCATTATTTGCTGTGACATGCGCACATCAAAATAGAGAGAGCGAACGAAGTGAAAATCCTTGGAATCCGTTTTGAACTCGCCGTCATAACTCATTCCACTCTTCACTGATCGGTTTCGTCGATCTCCACCGCTTCACCTTGTTCACCAGATTGTGGGGTTTCAACCCAAAAATTCAATTTTTAATTCAAGTAATGATTTTTATTTTGGTTTATATGCTTCATAATCAATGAATGATTGTCCTATGGCATGATCACCGTGCGTTTTAGCGGATTTCTCTTCTGGGGTTTTCAGGGTTTCGTCTTTGCTTTTGTGGGTCGGTGCTTTTTTTCTTGAAAAAAAATACTATATATTTTTTTTTTAATTTGGGTTTTTGGGGTTTTTTTTTTATTCCACCAATTTTTTTGAGGGGTTTGATTAAAGTGATGCTGGACTTCAGGGAAGGTTCCAATGTGAAAGGGTTACTATTTGGATTTTGGGGTTTGTTTTAGGGCTAGAAATTGTTGGTGTTTTTGGTTGAACATGGAAAATAATACTGAGCTTGAAGAAGGAGAAGCTTGCTATTATAAGGATGATGATGAAGACAACATTGACCTTGATTCTCTCTCTTACATTGTAAGGGTTTTACTTCAATATACTTTTAACCGAGTTCTAACTTTTTGCAATTTGAATTTGCTTTGGTGAGTGGTTTGGATGATGATCAATTCAATTTTGATCATTGTATATTGTTATTGAACATGGTCTATACATGTATTTGGTTTATGGGGAAACAATAGGGAATGGAAGGGTTATAGAATTTCACATATTTAAACTTATGTTTAGAGGGACTAAAATCACTAAATTGTTATAATTCAAGTTGAAGACAATCTTTGACCATTGGGCTTAATGGTCATACCTACATTGTTTGTTAATGGAAAGGAAATTCAGCATTAGTGAAATGATTTGGAAACATAATTCAATGTCTTCAGTTTGTTTCAGTGTTATCAATGTTGGATGGTGGTTATGGAGGCCACCCAAAAATTCACCATATAAACATTGTGTTGTGGCCGGCACAAAATCCGCCATGCTTTAACGCCATGGCAGAAGTTTGAGAACACTGGTTTCTTGTCAATTGACAAGTATTGAACCAGTCTTTAGAACCTGCCAAAACATATTATGAATTGATTTTGTTGGCTTAGTTGACTTATGCTTTAGATTATTATTCTGCCACATAATGAATAAAAAGCATAGTTTATTGGTTACCAAGTAACTGTATGGTATCTACCAATTATCATCATTAACTAGGAAGTAAATTAATGTGCTACATCAATCTTTCTTGTTCGTAACTGTATTGATGCACACTTATCTTGTAGATGCTTCTCAGATTGTTTATAATTTGTTATTGTGGATTTGTATTTTGGCCCTCTAAGTAGGTTGGCGCGAACTAATCAAATAATAGAACAAATGATAATCCTTGTATACTTGTTGAACTTCAAAGTGCCATCTATTGTTATGGTTCATATTCCTTGCGATTACGATTTTTCTTAAAAGTCCTCTTGGTTAAATTTTATCACGAAAATATGAGGACTAATATGCTGTTTCCTAATTCCTGAAGGACGAGAGGATTCAACATGTTCTGGGCCATTTTCAAAAGGAGTTTGAAGGTGGTGTTTCTGCCGAGAATTTGGGTAAGTGGCATAATAAAAGTCATAGCTTGTAGTGAGAAATAAAAGAGCTGTCTTTGCGTCCACAAGGCGATGTTATCAGATATGAATGGTATTTTTCAGGTTCGAAATTTGGTGGCTATGGTTCCTTTCTACCTACCTATGAACGCTCTCAGCCAAAGACACCGCAAAGAAACCACAGCTCACCAAAATCTCCTATCATTCTCCACAAGGAGGTATAATGATTTTTCGCTTGTCTATTTTACTGTTTGTTGGATATTATTTACTGAACGTCTACTCAAGACAGTTGGTCTGTGAACCAACCAGTTTCTGTTAGAGTCAGTTAGTGATTGTTAGGAGTTGGTTGCAACTGTATCGGTTATAAATACAGTTGATAACCATTGTAATCTGATTCAAGAAATTACAGATGAATTCGGAAGATTCTCTCTCTCAAACTTTCTTTTCTAACACTGTTTCATTTTATATGGAGGTATTTAAATTCTGCCGACTTAGTTGACATAGAAGGAATACATTTAATCAAGCATTGTGGGTTATGTTTCTGTACAGGCTGTGTCTCATAACAGAAAAGCACCCTCAAATATGCCTCCTACCGCGAGGATTGGAAATACTTCTCACAGTTCAAATTCTTTTCATGATTTAAGAGCAGCTTCAGTAGATATCTCGGCGAAGAAAGACAGTAGAGTTTCTTCCAACGATGTAACTGGTAGGTGCACTTTGAAAGATGTTACTGCAATCAAGACAGGGAATTCAACCGACCAAAGAACGCTGAAATTTAGACTCAAAATGAATTCCAACATCTTGCAACAAAAGACTGCGGAAATTTATAGTGGCCTTGGGCTAGATGACTCCCCATCTTCCTCAATGGAGAACAGCCCTGTGGAAAGCGAAGGCACGCCACCTGTATCTAAAGAGAAAAATGAAGATTCTCCATCTGGCATTATTCAGGTAGAGGACCTTTTCTAGTTCTAACCTGTATAGTACCATTTGAAAAATCAAATTATTTACTCTTTATTAAATGATGTAGGTTATGACTTCCTTTCTGATTCCTGGCGGTGTCATAACATCACCTTTACATGCAAGTTTGCTCAACTCAGTGAAAAGAGAAAAAGTTGTTGGAGACAGCAGATATATCTCTTCACGTAATGGTCATCAAGAACCTTGTTCTATGTCTACTGATGAGTCAGATTCTTTTGCTGCGGAGGGGCATTTGAAGAAGAGGATAGTGAGAATAGTGAAGAGGGAAAAGCAGGTGGAAATGAAGCATATGAATGGCACCCTTTCGGAGAGTGATATGGCATTGCAAACGAAGAAAAGGTTGGGAAATAGGACGCCGGATTGCAAGGACTTTCTCTCTAATGACTTGAAATGTACACCTCTTTCAAGTTCAATTTGTGATGCTGGTGAAACTGCTGAAGTCACTGCTAAAGCTTCTAATGTCACCAAAAAGTTTACTGAAAATGGGGTGCAAAGCAGAACGGTTCCTGTTAAGGCATTGAAGGAGGAGTCATTGGAGTCTATATCTGGTCAGGATTTTAAAAAGGTTGAAAAGCCAAATGCAGGAAATAGTTGTAGGAAAAATGTTGTAGAAGTCAAACTGGAAAATTCCCAAAAGGATAGTTCTACTGACCCTAAGAATGAAAACAAGTGTAATGCTTACACAATTTCCATAAATGTTGAACGTGATGCAGTCAAGAGTAAGATAGACAAAAAGTACGAGACCCCACAGAGGGTAAAAGCTGTATCTGAGGGGAAGAACAAGTCAAAACGTGATCAGAGTCCTGAAAAACCTGAGGCTGTTGCAAGAAAAGATAGCTCTGGTGGTACTAACAATAATGCTGTGGTAACTGATAAAGGGAGTGCTGGCATTGGCACGGGCAGTAGAAGTAATAAAATGATCAAAACAAAGTCATTGAAGGATACTAAGGTCAGAGATAGTAGCAAAGGTTCATTGAAAGAAAAAAATTCAGATTGGAAAGTTGATGGTTTTCCTGGTAATAGTGCTATAAAAACTTCTAGCATTATTAATAATGAAAAGCCGATCACATTCGGGGCTAAAGTAAAGGAAAGACCAAGTGGCAATAAAGTAGTTAACCACTTGCAAGCAAGGCCATGCAAAACAGATGCTTTGGGTTCATTTCCTACTGCTGAATACAACCCTGCTCCGGAGACGGTTCCTACAGCAGCAGCAGCACCTCAACTTATTGAAGAAAATTGGGTAGCTTGTGACAGTTGCCAGCAATGGCGGCTTCTACCGACTGGTGTTAAGACAGAGCAACTTCCAGAGAAATGGTTGTGTAGCATGCTTGATTGGCTGTAAGTCGCTTGTTCATATTGGTTGGAGTTATGTGTGATCATATTATGCTAGGTGTACACTTAGTTTGATGGTGTTGTTAAATAACAGCTATAGCGCTATAACGTAATGAATTTGAACTAATCACCGTTGTTCCGCAATACGCTATTTAGTACGAAATATTGTCAAATAACAATTATTAACAATTTGAACAAATCACCATTGTTCCATGATAAACTATAGCATTGTTGCGTAGTGGATTTTTAAAAATTGCTATTTACTGCGATCCACAATTGATAACAACTATTATCAACAATAGTTAAGGACTATCTAGAATGATTTACCAGTTATCATTTCTTCCCTGCCATTTTCTCCATGTGTGAATACTTTTTGTGTGCTTTATGTCTAATTGCCTCATTGTTTTTCTGAACTTGTTGTTAGGCCTGGGATGAATTCTTGCCACTTCACTGAGGATCAGACAACAAAGGCCCTGTATGCTTTATATGGAATACCATTTCCTGCGGATCAAAATAACTTGCAAACAGACGCGTCGGAAACTGCATTTGGTGTGAGCTCTGCTGATGGTTCGCAGTTTGGCTTGCATCACAAAAAGTCCAGTTCCGATGTATTGCTTGATCGAAGAAAGAAGAAACATGTTTTCAAGGAAAAGATGATGTCAGGAGTCAATAATGATATACTCCAGCTCTCAAACTCCGGAAAGATCGGTGCTCAAGCATCCGGAAAAAATAAAAGCCTGAATGACGTGAATCAACATCCTACTGATTCAAAATCAATGAAGATGATGAGTTCTAAACATTCTGGCAGGTTTAACAGCATGGTAGATGAGAAACACGTGTCTGAAGAGAAAGAAAAGCAAATAAGTGGAGGTACCTCATTCATTTTAGAGTTGACTAATTGTTTTTCCAGATTTTTTTTTTGTTTGCAAATTGAAATTCATAATTAAACATGTCGGTGTTTTGTTTACACATGATACATGTGCAGGTAACAGAAAGCATATTAAATTGAAACGTAAGATGGATGCCGACGATCAATTGAGTTCGGGAACTCCTAAGAAATCAAAAACTGAACATGTTCCCTATGCTGGTAAACAATTAGATCCTGGCACGGGCCTCAGGAAGGTGGTTATAAATGCAAGAAATAATTTACCAACAAAAGCTATCAGGAAGGATACGAGCAAGTATGATGAGTATTGTTTACCTGAAGATTCAGAAGACAGCTTATTAGTCCCTGTAAAGAAAGACGTAGATCAGGCTCAGGTCTCTTCTGGCAGTCGCTCCTTGGATGTGAAAAGTAGAAGTAAAAGTGGTGTTTTAATAAATAAAAGGAAATTGAAGGACTGGCCGAATGATGAGACTGAGAAGCAAAACATTTCATACTCTATGCATGGTGATAAGCAGTGTGGTGAAGAGGGAAATGCAAGAAAACTTAGGAAGGAAAATCAGAGTAAAGTTTTGAATAAAGAGGCGGAATTAGTAACTGAAGGTGATGATAAGTTGAGGAAAGGTGTGATGAGGCAAGTTGGCGGCATACCAGGCAGCCAGGACCAAATGACTGTTGAGACCGAAGCAAGATATGTTGATAATGACCTGCAGCCAATGAAGCGCAGAAAAAATGTTGCATCTCATCATGCTTTTGACGGTATTGATCTGTTGAGAAAAGATTTAGGCCGTGGAGGACAACTTGCATTTGCAGCAACTTCAAGCTCTTCAAAGGTTTCAGGGTCTCATAAAGCTAGAACCAACTTTGATGATGTGAAAGGTTCTCCTGTTGAATCTGTTACATCGTCACCTTTGAGGTCCTCTAACTTGGATAAACGCATTTTGGCAGCTAGGGACGTTTCGGTGAAGGATGATGCTATGAAAGTCCGTCTCTCTTCAACAGGTTCAAGGAAAGGTGCAGATAATAGGGAGGGGGCAGTATCGGTAAAATTGAAGGAGGACAGGGTTTCATATAATGCACATCCTGCATCGAACAAATTATCTTCAACAGAGTACCTGGTTAAGGAAGCTAAAGACAAAGCCCGGGTCCAAGCTAAAACTTATGAAATTAAGAGTAATCATTTGATTGCTGTTCCTGTTGAAGAACATGGCAATTGTGCTAAAGGCATGCACCGTGAGGAGAAATTAAACAAGAACAACCAGGATGAACTTTCCTGGAGGAAATCTGATAAGGTTCCATCGTTGCACAGCATGGAAAAGAACAGAAGGTCTGGTTCTCAGGTTGGTACAGATAAGATGAAGGTTTCGGTTTCAGAGAATTTTTCTTCCAAAAATGGTGGAAGGTATGATTCAGAAGTTGATCCTAGTTATCATGCATCTGGTCCTGAGACAAGAAACGATGCTAAATACCATTCTCCTATGTCTAAATGTGAGATTGACAATGTTAGCCAGAAGAATGCTTTAAGACACGGGTCAATTGAAACTGGAAAGCAAACTGAGCTGAGACCAAAAGACTTTGAGAAATCAGTTACGAAGATGGATACTCAACGTTGTACTGGTACTAGAAAGACTATCTCACAGCAGAACGCGACTCAGGATGTTGACGAAGAAAACAAAGCTAATCATGTATACACAGAATCAAGAGATAGGAAATCCAAAGTTATCTCATCTGCTGATGGTGAAGTAAAAAGGGAAACATCGACTGTACCTCGGTATCATAAGGGAGATATTGCTAATGAACATCCAGTCCAAGACGGCAACAGTAGTTTGACCAAGTTAACGAGAGATTCTGCTGATTCTAGTGGCAATGTCTTAGTTAATTGCAGTTCTGGAAGTCTTGCACCTGGCCAACAACTCACTGTGTCAAGCCCTGCGAGAACAAATGCTAGCCAAATTGCCGTCGACACCCTGGATGAAGCCACAAAGCTAAAAGAAAGAGCAGATCATTATAAGGTTAGTTGACCCTTTCAAGATTTTACTTCACATCTTTGATTGGATTTAATACCTTTATTTCCTAACTGATGATGTAATACTATTTATTTCATAGAACTCCGGATTTGATTTCGAAAGCAATGAGACCTACTTTCAAGCTGGTTTGAAGTTTCTGCATGGAGCGTCTCTTTTGGAAAGTTGTCACAATGAGATTACCAAGCACTCGGAGATGAGTCAAATGCAAATTTATGCTACTGCAGCCAAACTTTTCAAGTAAGCAAAAACAATGTGAAGCTATAAGTAAATTTATTGTTTTTTATTATCTTAGATTTTTTTCATTAATTCAGTTATTTCATTTGTTTGTCATTACAATTAGTAGTATAAAATTGTTCCGTTTATGACATAAAAGTTTGAGTTGGAGCTATTGTGTTAGCATGCCTTCTATCGTAAAATACATTGAAATGTTTTTCAGGTCCTGTGCCCACGAATACGAAAGTCGTCAAGAAATGGCAGCAGCTGCTTTGGCATATAAATGCATGGAGGTGGCATACATGAGAGTGGTTTACTGTAAACATTCTAGTACAAACAGAGATCGGTATGAGTTGCAATCAACTCTTCAAGTGGTTTCTCAAGGTAACAAAACATAGTTTGATGTCAATATTTGCATCTTGCACACTTCAAGCAATGAATAAACAAAATTAGTGCATGGTAATAATTAATGAATTAGGTTCTTTTATTCTATTTTCTAAAAGACCATTACTGTTCAATATCTAAAACTAATGTTAGTTTTCTGTTTTGAGAATGAAGTGGGAGCACATGATACCTTCTATTTTCGTCGTTTGGGAATTTAATGGGATAAGCTAATGGAGTTTTGTTAGATATAAAACCATTCATGATTGTTCACTTAATTGTGTAAGCTTTTGCGGTAGTTGGTTCATAAAGTGATATTTAAATCTCTACAATCCAGTCGTCAATTGATCATCCCTGCTCCCATTCTTCTAATGAAAATGTGAATTTTGTCACAAAGGAAAATGGGCCGATGCATTTGTCTATGCCTCAAGTCCAAAGAGCTCTTTTACATGGCAGGGTGTTAGATATAAAACCATTCACGATATCTCGTTTAGCAGTTTATGTTTTAAGGATAGTTAATTCATGACAAAGTAGACAAGACCTAGTTTAGATAGCTTGATGGCGTGGTTTTCTAATATGACTTGTATGGTAGATGCATGCCCAGTTTTGTCAATCATAGATTGCAGAAAATAGCGGTTTGTTCAAATTCCGCTGTGCAACAGTGCTGTTGTGCCACTATTTAACGACATTGTGCATGCCTAATTAAACAATTCAAGTCAATAATGTATCGTTGCTTTTTTGCTCTAATTGTAGGTGAATCTCCTTCATCTTCAGCATCTGACGTCGATAACTTAAACAATCAAGTGGCAATGGATAAGGCTACTTTGCCTAAGGTTACTAGCGCTCATGTTGCTGGTAACCAAGTCATATCTGTTCGAACTCGTCCAAGTTTGCTCAGGCTTCTTGATTTTGTAAGTTTTAGCTGTTAGGTTATACAGTTATTGAGTGTCATTATAGACACGTATCACCGAAGGAGAATCTTAAGGACTTATTTTGTATGTCTATACTTTTTTTATGGAATTTTGGTGTGATAGTTTGTGTGATATTGCAGACTCAAGATATAAATCTTGCAATGGAGGCTACTACAAAATGTCAGAGCACTTTCACTGCTGCCAATGCGATGATGGATGAAACACGTAATAGGGACTGTATAACTTCGATTAGAAGGGTTATCGATTTCAGCTTCCAGGATGTAGATGAGCTTGTACGTCTGGTTCGGAACGCAACAAAAGCCTTAAGCGGTGCTGGTCTTGGTGGTGGTGCTAGAGATTAACTTGTTCCTGTATATAATGTATTTCGCTTCTCTGCTGAGACGGCATTCTGAAAGGAAGAGGCTAAAGAATTTCTCCCAAAGAGTGTCACATGAAAATATGCCAAGTTGGCTTGTTGCTGGTGATCTGTTACCCTTGTGTACATTTGTACAAAAATGTGATTGGTCAGAAAATTTTGTAAGGAGATTTTTAATTAAGGTTCATACAAGTAGGGGCATAACATACACCCTTATATTATGAGTTAGAAAGAGGGAAGGGAATTCTGGTTATATTGCAATAGAGTTCAGTGCTACATTCTTTGCTCCACTTAATTTGGAGCCCCTAGATAAAAGAATAGAGTATGGAGAAAATGTTAGGCAACCATTTTTGAGGGCTTTGAATATTGATATAGTTATAGTAGGTTCATTTTTTTTATGACACACTCACCTTTGGTTCTTATTATATCAAAAGTTTTGAATGAATAGAAAATGTCCTTGCAGAAAATTTCCTTGTGTGTTGTGTATGTCATCAAATGTAAATTGATGTTAAATTACTTGATGTCAGAAAATTTCCTTGCAGAAAATTGATGTCATCAAATGTCCTTGCAGAAAGTGTTGTGATGTTAAATTGTTGTGTATGTCATAAAATATAAGCAAGTTGATGTATGAGGTTGAAATTTTAGATATGTGCAATAAAACTACAATGGAGTTAAGGGACTAGTTGAGTAGTTGACCCTGCTTGCAATTTGGATGTGCAATAATCTTATTAATTGAACCTTTGGTTATGCCCTATCTCAAGATTAGATTTTTGGAGTTCCTTGCAAACTTCATTATTTTCTTGCTCAATCCTTAGGGACGAGTTTGGCAGGTATTTGAATTTGACTTTTGTGATGAAAAATCTTTTGATAAGACTTTGCTTATCTCCCTAATTAAGGATAAAGTTATGGTTCCTTTTTCTTTAGATATTGTGAGTAAACAAAAAAGAAGAAATTAGTTACCAATTGTAAAGTAAACTTAGTTACTCCAAATAAAGTTATGCAATTTTAATTTGTAAAAGCTTAAAAGTGTGATTATAATTAATTTAGTATCAAAAGTCAAATAAGAATGACAGTGATAATTTTGTAATACAGAATGAAAAATTGAAAAGATATAAGAGATAAAGAAAAAAAGATTAAAAATTTAACCTAAGTTGACATGAAAAAAATTAAAATAACAGTATTTTTTTTAAAATACAAATTTTGTAGTACTTCTCATATTAGGGAGATGTCATGTTCTTTAAAATAGAAATTTAGATAATTTAATGTAACTAAAGTGTACGGTGAAAAAGTTAAGGGTTATTATTTTAATAAATTTATGATTTGTTATGATTATTTATCTACTTTTGATTTATTAATAATAGTTAATATTATTTATTTTACTTGATCATTTTAAATGATCCAGATCCTTAAAATAAATGTAATTATTTTTTGAAGAACTAGTACGTGTAATTGTGTATTGAAATACTTTATTTTACCAAAAAAAAAAAAAGATTAGGACCTAGTGCAATTTGCCTACAAGCTCCACATCAATATTTCACGCTCGATCATAGTCGTATCAAGAGCATTGTTGCAGTCCCACCTAGATAACTCGTGATAAATTAAGGGATATTGAGAGAGTTTTAAGAAAGATATTTTAGATTTAAACTCCAAGAAATTAACATAATTATTACTTTATTAAAATTTGTCTATAAATAAAGATGCCCCCATTTTGTTTCCGTTCGTGCCATACATTGTTGTATTTCAGTGGATAAATAATTAATTAAAGCCTAAATAAGGAAAATTATAGAATTCGGTGAAAATCAGATCACGCCCTTTCGTTTACATGTTCTGGTAGAATAATATTGTAAGGATTCAACATTTTTCATACATACATCATTCATGATCCTAAAACATAAATAAGTTAGTCTTTTTTAATAGATACAAATAAGTTTGACGTTGATGTGCGATTTCACCTAAATAACAGCTTTTTATTATATTTTAAATATATTTTTATTTCTTATAAAATTTTGATATTTTTGTTTTAGTCTATATAAATTAAAAATATATTTTTTAATCTATATAAAATTATACAAAAATTATTTTTATTCTCTATTGAAACAAAACATGTTTAATTCTTCTTTAACTTAAAAAATTTTAAATAATCTTTTTCAATAACGTTTAGAATATTATAAAGAGATACTCCACACGAATTTAATTTTTTTAACTTTAAATGAATTAAATATAAACTTTTTTAATATTGAATTTTAAAAATAAAAACAATAAAAATATGGACATAGAAATTGAATTTTAAATTCATTTTTTGTGTATGAACTTTTTAAAATGTCATAAACATGCATGAAAAAAAATTATTAAAAAATATATCTTACCTTAATAATAGGGATTAAAACTGCATGTATTATAATTTTATAAGGATTAAAAATTGTATTGATTTTTACCAAAAAAATAAAATTTATTGAAATTAAAAATATATTTAATTCTTATTTTAAAGAGATTATTAACAAAATTCAATATTCTCTGAAAAATAATAATCTTACACTTCGTCCTAAGGAATCTAGCAGTAGTATTCGTACGTAAACCCATAATATATATGATGCTTGAACTTCAAGCTGTCTACATTTAAAATTTCAAAGTGTTTTTGTTGATAGGATCAACAATTGGTAGCATCTCTATCTCAGGGTCTATTCATTTGGGAAAAAATATATATTTTTTTTAAAAAAATTTGTGTTAATTTTGTCTATAATAAAGAGAACTTTTTTTATGAAGTGGAAATATTTTTAAAAAACTTTATTTTAAAAAAATTTGTGTCAAAAAAACATTTTTAAAAAACAACATGTCTCTCCAAATTCAACAAACCAATACATCACCACTTCAAGCCTAAAAGCGGAATATTCCTTACTTTTAAATAATGGCGTACATCATTGTTAATATTTCAAGTTAAGTGATTATTATTAAGTTATTCTCAATTATTTACATTTTAATAGATTTATTTTGATTAAGAAAAGTAAATTGACAAATTTATATATTAATCTATTGTGTGTCATGTACGTAATTCATTGCATCACCCAACTGTAGAAATTTGAGTAATACCATTAAGTATATTTGGTAATTTTTTTCAAGAAACATTATAAAAAAAATATTGAAAGAATTAATCTGTTAACATCTATCAATTTTTTAGTAAAGAAAAAACTATCAATTTTTTAGTAAAGAAAAAACTATCAATTTTTTTAAACAATGATAATATGTTTTATTTTAGCTTCTTCTATAAAGTTTGTGTGTTTTTAATTAGAAACAAATGCAAAAATTGGAAGTTTTTGGTCTTTGATGAAAGACTATTAAAACTAAAAACATATATATTTTATTATGAAAACAAATTTAGACGAGTTGAGTTTTGAAGATTCATTAGAGTTGCAGAAAGTCTCAAGACTCAAAAAATACTCGAAGAAGTAATTAGATATTAACCACTAATTTGATCATAACATTGATGGCTAAAATCAAACTCAAATTTTTGTGGTATATATTGGACCAACTTTGTCCAAAAAAAACATTTTTAAATGATTAAAATGAACTTTTTTTTTTTATAGATCAAAACATATTTAACCTCTTTTACATGGAGATATTTTCACGACATTAGAGATTACTATGTAGTAAGTAGCATGTGCTAACTACTTTATATTCTTCAAAAGCAAAGTCCACAGAACATTTTGTTTGTTTCCATTTGTATCATTGCCAAGATGGGAAAAAAAAGCTTGTGGGGCGGTTTTACAAGTTATGGATGTGTTTCACCTTATTCATGCTACAATATAGTGATGCCAGCCTTAGTAGTAAAATAAGAGGGTGGACAACAGCATCATGCCAAATATAACACTACAAGACCATGATGAGGGAAAAGGGGGCGCTTAAGAGAAAAAGTAAACACAAGTTGGGGAAAAAGGAGAGCAAAGATGATGCCATAATATTTGGGCTATGATATTTCATAAAGTTAGCTTTGTATTATGCATTTGATTAATTAATTAACTATTTTATAAATGATGATCATGTCTAGTCTCTTCAATCATACCTCGACAAATTTGATTAATCATTAATTTAATAAATGAGATATAATACTATACTCTCACCTGTTAGAATAATCTGACGATTGAAATTTTGTTAGAAAGATTACATATATAAAATTGTGATATTTTTAATTCCCCTCTAAAGAAAGGACGTAGTGTCCTATACACCACTTATCATATGCAAAAGGGACTCTCGAGTAAAAATTGAAATTTTATTGCATCTATGTTAACAAAGTATCTTTAGTAGAAAATTATGAACTATTTCATATTTATTTAAAGGGTTTATCTCTATTAAAAAACAATTATATACACCAATATCAAATTGAATCTCTAATCACATGTTTAAAAGAATTAAATTATTTACCATCACTAGTGCACATTATTCAGACAATATTCTATCTAACCGTTAACTAAAAGGTTAAAAAAAAGATTTCACAAAATTCATGGATTCATGTGACCTATTATGCACAATGCCACAATTATGACTTATAGTATTGCGTAGGCAACATTATTCTTTTGAATATTTTAATGTGAACGTCACAAGAGTCTAATGTCCATTTCCACTATAAATACATGCTTGGCTAGGAAGGTAGAGATATAAAATAATCACTTGTAGTGAAAAATCTTAGATCAAAATTCTGTTTCAATGGCTCCTGTACCAATTTCTACCTTAAACGTAGGACACATTGATGATGTACAAGAATTAAGAAGAACTAAGCCTAAGACAATTCCTCAAAGATTTGTAAGAGACATGACAGAAAGACCAACACTTCAAACACCTCTTTCCCCACCAAATAGTGACATGCCTGTCATTGATTTCTCTAAGCTTAGTAAAGGGACCAAAGAAGAAATCCTCAATGAACTTTATAAGCTTGCAACTGCTTGTGAAGAGTGGGGATTTTTTCAGGTAAATATTAAAGCTACTATTATTTTATAATTTTTTAAGCATTTATTAACTTATTTTTAATAGTAAAATTTCGTTATATTAGTATAGGTGTCTATAACTTTTTCAATTATTTTAACCCTTAAATTAAAACAGTTGAGTCACTCAAATCCTCAAATGTTAGTATATTTCAATTGTTATATTAATATTTTCTCTTTGACATAGATTTGAACCTCAAGACCTTTAATTTCACCATTAGTCTAAACTTGGTGAACGATTCACTCTTTAATATATTAGTTGTTATATTACTATTTTCTTAAACCTTGTTAATTTAACTTCTCCAACTACTTTGACCGATAGCTCAAGCTAGTTGAGCTATCGAACCGGAATTTAACATAGATTTTCGAAGACATCATTGTTAATTGAAATTAATAATGTTTAGTGTTGTCATTAGGTGATTAATCATGAGATTGACATGAATCTGATGGAGAACTTAGAGGATTTGAGCAGGGAGTTTTTTATGCTACCTTTGGAAGAGAAACAGAAATATCCTATGGCTCCAGGCACAGTCCAAGGGTATGGACAAGCTTTTGTTTTCTCAGAGGATCAGAAGCTTGACTGGTGCAACATGTTTGCTCTAGGAATTGAACCTCACTATGTAAGGAACCCAAATCTTTGGCCAAAGAAGCCAGCAAGACTCAGGTATTGTATATGTAACACTCACATCCATATATCTTTTGGGAATAAATATGGTTTTTATCCTTGTAAAATTCACAAAATTTGATTTTGGTCCTTATAAAGTTAATGTGTTTCTAATCTCTATTTTTATAATAATAGTGTCTGGTTTTAAATTGCGGTAAAGGTTGAAGTTATGCTGCAAATATGTATTATGTGGTTAAATGAAGTCTAGTTCAAATGACAAATGCCGATATTGTCGGATAGCGATGCCATTGTCGAGACCTCTAAGACATATTGCAGCCTTATCTGCGGTTGCTGGACCTTAATTTATAATTAAATTGTGTTTTAGTCTTCATTAGTCTCTTCTTAGAGACTAAAATGCAAAGTTATTGTAATTTTATAGGGACTAAAACAAAATAAAAAACTTTCGTTAAGACCAAAATCAAATTTTGGAGGGACTAAAAAACTATTGCTCATACAAATGCAGTGAAATGATTTGTTTGTTTAGTAAAATGATTTGTTCATACAAATGCAGTGAAACAGTGGAATTGTACTCAAGAAAAATAAGGAAACTATGCCAAAATTTGCTGAAATACATAGCAATAGGGCTGAGTTTGGAAGAAGATGTGTTTGAGAAGATGTTTGATGAAGCAGTACAAGCCATAAGGATGAATTACTATCCACCATGTTCAAGACCTGATCTTGTTTTGGGTCTGAGTCCTCATTCAGATGGAAGTGCTCTCACTGTGCTGCAACAAGCAAAGGGAAGCTCAGTGGGACTTCAAATACTCAAAAACAACATATGGGTCCCTGTTCAACCAATTCCAAATGCTCTTGTCATCAACATTGGTGACACAATAGAAGTAATTCCACAATGCACTTTTTTCCTTTCCCTCTTTATTTTATTACTATGCATTCATAACATTGTTTATCCAACTATATTTCATCATATAAATATTTGTGTAACTATTTACAAAAATCATATTATGTATATTTTCTTTTATGATTTTATCTTTTCTTCAAGACTTGATTTTAATTTTCATTATTATAGGTTCTTACAAATGGAAAATACAAAAGTGTGGAGCATAGAGCTGTGGCTCATGAGGAAAAAGATAGACTCTCAATTGTGACATTTTATGCTCCTAGCTATGAAATTGAGCTTGGACCAATGGAAAAATTTGTTGATGAAAAGCACCCATGCAAGTTTAGAAGATACAATCATGGAGAGTATAGTAAACACTATGTAACAAATAAGTTACAAGGAAAGAGGGCCCTGGAATTTGCCAAGATGGAAATCATGAATAATACAAACTAGGAAGTATTTTAGTCAGTTCTCCAACTAGCTAGGAGCACTTAATTGGACTATTCAGTATATATAAAATTCAACCACATCAAAGTATTAGTTTTTTTTTTTTTTTTGCAAAGTATCACTGTTCTTATTCCAAATAGGCATTATTATATGCTAGCTTTCAATTGGAAACTAATGAAAGCTCTATTCAATACTAAATATTTTATTTCCAAGTTGTGTTGTGTATCTCGACACTAATTATCAATACATGAGAGTCGTATCTATATTCAATATTAAATTGAATTTAATCGATATGATTTTTTGAATGTACATTTATTTTGGACATAAATCTCATGTTGAATCTTGATTCACCGTCACGAAGTTTATTTTAAAGAATCACTACTACTAACTAAATTTAGTTTTGTTAACTATTTTTTGTCAATTTTATATAATAACTTAAACATTCTATAATTTTTGTGTGTTTAACGAGACTATGCAAGGTTGTATTAATAACATTAAATACAAGTTAATGTAACTGTTAATTCCATTTCGATCCATTAGCAACTAACTAGACAATAACATATTTAACATGTGTTTGATTCAAATAACATATTTTACATGCGGTGACGGATACAAAAATTTTAATTGGTGGAGACAAGATTAAATATTATAAAAGTTTATATAAAAAATACATCAATACATTAAGAAATAAAATAAGAATATCATTATCACGAAACAAAAATTAAAGACACTTCAATATATACAAATTAAAGTAGTTTCTTTATGTCTTCACAATTTAAAATTATTTCTTTTACTTTCAACGCTATGAATAAAAAATATTATCAAAATATTTTTCTCTAGACAAAATAATTCTTTAACAATTTATCGTCTACACATGTGTTTTTGAATTTTTACAAATAAAATAATTTAATTGTTCTTAGTGGGCATAGTAGTTAATTTTATAATACTAATACTAAAATTATACAAACAAAATAAAGAAGAAAAAAAAAAAGTGAGGCCAGTTGCCCTCGATTATCATAACATTAATCCGTGTCTGTTTATACATGGCTAATTCTAATACTCTCTCTTAAACTGGAGCACATATATTATATTCGTCAATCTTGTTACAAATAGATTCAACCCTAAATCCTCTAAGAAATTTAGTAAACATGTCAGTCATCAGATAAGTTGAATCAACAAAGTCAGTTATGATTTCTTCTAAAAGAACTTTGTCTCTTAAAAAGTGTTAGTCGATCTCTATGTATTTCATTCTCTCATGGAATACTGAATTAGAAGCAATAAAAAGCACAATTTGGTTAACGTAGTTTCACATCTTTTAACTTGATATGTTGGAGTAATTGTCTTAACCATGTAATTTCCCAAGTTGTTGTCATAACATGATACTCTGCTTCTGCACTCGATCTTGCAACTATTTTTTTCCTGCTTCGCTATGATATCGAATGATCTCCAACAAGGAAACAAATACCCAAAAATGGTACTTCAATTTGATGGTGAGCATGTCCAATCAACATCAAAGTAGCCAATAACTTTGATAATACTCTTGTCTATGAAGTGACCTTTTACTTGATGCACCCTTGATATACCTAAGAATGTGAATCACAATATTCCATTGACTATTACTCAGAGCATTCAAAAATTGACCAACTACGTTTACAACAAATGTAATATTAGACATTGTCATTGTAAGGTTATTAAGTTTGTCAACAAGACTTCGGTATCTACCAGAGTCTTGTAGTGACTCGCCTTGACCTTGTAGTAGCTTGACGTTGAAATCTACAGGAGTTTTACTTGGTCAACAATCAAGCATATCGATTTTGTCAAGTATGTCAAAAGCATGTTTTTGAATAATAGATACAATTGTCTTAGACTAAGCAACCTCAACACTCAAAAGTATTTGGTGGCCCCAAATTTTTTGGTTGAATGTGGTACTCAGTTTTAAAAATAAAAATAGGATATTTTATTAAACAAGTTTTTACTAAGTGCCAATTCTTTCTTCCAATGACACCACCCTTTTGAGGAGTAAGAGCGCATGAAGTTTGATGAAGGATACCTCATGAAGTAAAAAAATGAAAAAGAGTAGATATTCATCGGTGTTATCACTTATTTCATAATTTATACCAAATTGTGTGTTTATTTATGAACAAAATGTTTGGAAGATTAGAAAACATATGAACGAGTTTTCATCAAAAATATCCAAGCACTTCAAGAAAAATCATCAATAAAAATAACAAAATATTAATAATTCAAACATGAAACAACACATGACTTAAGCCCCAAATATTATAATAAACTAAAACAAAAAGAGGTATAACTCATTTAGTGACTATTGGGAGCAAATAATTGAGGGGCTGAGATACACATTAGTTGTTTGCAAACAATGTCATATAAGAGAATGGTAGCACTAGACATAATTTGGTTATGGACTGAGTAAGGTCCGATGTAAGATCGACAAGTGACAAAACCATAAGGAACTTCCCACATTATTCTACATGTTGTTCGGCAAAGGTATAAATGCATCAAAGTCGGCAATCAAACTATCAAGTTTACCAAAATAGCTTTGCATGCACATGTCTTATTTCTTTATAGAGATAAGATAAAGACAACTTTGTATAAATGATTGATGTCGTTGGAATATGTCTTCTTCACCTTAGCCCAAACATTATAACTTGTCTTGAATGAATGATAGTGATATTGAAGTTTGGCATCGATGAGAACCAAAGAACAATGCATAGGCATGCCTCAACCTATCTCCAATATGCTTGATCCTTAGATTGTTTGAGCAAATGGTCCTCACAACCGTGTCCTTGCAACCAAAGCTCAATAATAACAACTCAATCGGCATAACTGACAACACCTATTAATTGGTTGGCAGTACTATTTTCTCAAAATTAGAGACGTACCTTTGACTGATACATATCGGATACCCATACTCCACAAATACTTGTGGATATATCCTATCCTAGAAGTATCTAATATATATATATATATATACTTTTGAGATACTTCACAAATACACACATATACGTATCATAGGAAAGAAAACGAGAATAAAAAAGGTGAGACAAGTTTGTGAGACATCAATATATACAATTCACTTCAAGATGATGTTGAACTTCTTGAATCAACAAATTTGTCTCTTGATGAACCAAACTTAGAAACCATGTTTATATGGACGATCATAATAGCAGGGAAAAGACAATTAAAACTATTTTTGAATTGTTGATTATTGCATAAAGTAAATACTTATTTTGTATTCTTTTAATGATGTTTTGTTGATATCCTAACATATGGATTAAAATATATTATGAAAAGTTTGATGATTATAGTTATATATTAACGAATAATGATCAATGACTCTTTATTTATAAGTATTCTACATGTATACACATTTTAAATAAAAAACTTGTTAACGTATCTAAGTCATATTGTAGCCTAATGTTTTTTTTTAAAAAATATGTATTTGTATTGTATCGCACACGTATTATTGTATCACACGTAAAAAAATCTATAATCTATTTATAATTTATTAAAACAAACTCTCAACTATTTCGTTACCATATCCACACTCTATTTGCCACATCATGAATATTCTTAGGTTTTCATATTTTGTACAATTATGCTACTTAGTGATGACTAATGATTTCATACGTTGAAAACTCAATTACTCATAAAGATATTTCAATTATTTGTCATCAATGTTTTTTGTCCAACCATTTGTATTCTCTCAGCATGGTAACTATTATAAATCATTATAAATTAGTCGAGACGAAATCAAACTCTACTTGTGAACTATGATTTTAAATTTGTTGTCGTCATTGTGCCACAGTATCATTGCGGCTGCCATCACGGCTATAGACCACAATTTACAATCATTACTCAAAAAGAACTCAATGACCACTCCGCCTCAAATCAAACCGCAAAGATAAACACGTGACTTAGAAGATGAGAGTCAAAAGGAAAATATTATTTTAATTTTTAAGGTAGACTTATGACTTGCTACTTCGTTTCTTCCAAAAAAAATTATTATAAACTAATTTTACAGTGGCATATTCCAACTTTATGCTTAACAACTTTTACAAAAATGAATGCTATATCTAAATTTCTCATCACCATTTTTATATTATACTTATAAAACTTAAATTAATTAAACAATATTAATTGTCAATAATTTGGTCATCTCACTTATGTTTATTCAATTACATGTTCAAATGTAAGAGTGAAGGATTTTTTATATGAAGTTGCATATGTAAATTTTTCTCACGAGTATATAGTTAGTTTTTTTAGAATGTTTAATTTTTAATTACATATTTTTGTTTAAAAACTATTATTATTTATCAATAACACATAGAATCTAAATTAATTTAAATATCTATACTTCAAACTTCCATCTACAAATATGCTATAGATGTTTTACTCATACAAATAACATCTTTACTTTCGCAACATTTCGTACTCATCAAAATTTACATATCATTTTTTTCATTTCCAATATTTTTAATAAAATATCAAATAAATTTTGCAAATAAAGAAATTAATAATCGTAATTAATAATTATAATATTATTAATATTATCATTTTTATAAAATACAAATATATATTCTATTTGATAGAAAATACACAAATTTAAAAATTATTATAAAATACGAATATATTAAAAA
>JBBPBP010000002.1:9671285-9685112 GCA_037974735.1 Cicer chorassanicum
CTCTTAATGAAATATATCTAATAAAAATTTTTTTTACAACAACTTTTCACGCTCACAATTAAAACATTAAGCTAATAGAACAAATAAATTAAGACTGCAGTATAATATAATTCAACATTATCATTTTTTAAAATAAAAAATATTAAATATTAAATTATATTTTAAACTTTTTACATCTTATTTTTGGTTTGTATTTTATATTTTATTTTATCTAATAAATGTGAGTATGTTATGTGCTGAAAAACAAATTGACAATCAAAGTACAATGAAAAAAGCAGTCATTGAATATTATAAGGTATGTGCAAATTTGACAAAATAAATTTAAAAATTAAATTAAATGATTGATAAATATGATTTTCTCTCATTTTAATTTCTCCGATTATATTCAATTATGTCATATCAATAAATTAATATTATAAAATAACTATGTTTATAAAGTAAAAAATACTACTTTATTTTCTATGGTACTCCGTATTTCATGTAAGGAAATATGTAAGCAATCATATGGAGCATTTCCACACATAATTGATGAAAGAATCAAACAGTAAGTAGACAAAATCATTGGTTGCCTTATTTGTTCATTATAGGAGAGATTTTTCTTTGTGATTAGAAAGAAGAGAGGTCCACATACCATTTTTTTAATGTTTTGTTAGTTCATATAATTGGAGGGGCCTAGGGAAGCACCAACTAAACAAGTTGTGATTGTTCAAACCTCAAAGTGATTCTTAAGTGAAATGACATTTAGTGCTATAATTAACAATTAATTTAACAAGCTTGAAAGCAAAACTCTTTTTTCCAACATGCCAATACAAAGAGGGGGAAAAGTGTGCTTTAATGAGTGGTTGAAAAAATGAGATCAAGGTGATTTAATTTAAAAAGATGAACGGTTATTTCAGTAAAAAAAAATATAGTTAAGAGTTTGGTGGGATTAAACTTTAATCTCATGAGTGATGATTGTTGAGGTAAGCAAAGCAACTATACAAAGTGAGTTGTAGTATTTGATATTGTCAAAAATCCTAGTCAAATGTGAATGATATAATCTCAATTATAATAGCATTGTGATCACAAAAACATTAAAAACCATAATACTACAGTTCAAATTGTAACTATAAATTATTTTCTAAAACCCTAAATATTATAATAAAGTTTCAATTAAGAGTTTTTTTGACTATTTGTTTTTATTTCTTATAAAAAATTAACGAGTTAAACTAACATTTCAGTTATATTAAAGGAAAACATAGTACTATGCATGATCTTAAAATGCAATCTCATAATAACTATACGAAAGAAACTCCAATAAGAATTTATTTGGATCTTCTGCAGCCCTAAAGTTCGGTCCAATTTCGGCCTTGTAAATTTGTTCTTTTTAAATTTATCATGCATCAAGAAATTTTTTACACCATGTGAATTTGTGTTTTTAATTTTTAAACATGCACAAATTTAAAATTAAAACTATGTTCCATTCTCATCTAAGCCATGGATCGAAGTGGAATGTTATATACATTATACAACTTGATTCAAACAATTTCTCGAAACGTGTTGAAGCCAACACTTAGTTTGTATTATTTTTTGGGTCCTTTAATTGTCATGAGCATGACAAAATCATTTATATTTTGACTTGAAGCTACCACCCCATGTATGAGGAACGTTGATATAATATAAGGGCCTATAATAATATAGCTGCAAACTTTAAGTCTTCCACTGAAAAAATAACCAAGTGCTTACGCAAGGTTTTGTGCTACTAGCATGATATATGTTTCATTTATATACATTACTTTGAGTTGAGTGTGTCATTGTGACTTTAGAACTGTTTGAAGAAGTGGAGGGGTCCCATTGTCCAAATTTGGGGAAATTTATGCGTCACATAAAGCAACAATGATTGAATAATTTTGTAGCATGAGGGATTTTTTAATCAAAGTACAACCGTTGGAATGATGAAGTGCTTAAGCCCAAGAAGGAAAATTCACATTCGTTACAAAAATTGCACGTCATTGCTTATTGCTTGTTTAGTTAGGTAAGTGAATGCAACCGTTTATTTTGCTTTATTCACTAACTTGGCACTGAATTGTTATTTGATAAGTTTGTTCAATCTCACATCAATTGAATTTGAACTGCTTTTTAATCATCCCCACTTTCACTATAGAACTATTGGTTCTTTCCAAACAAACTCTTATGTCGATGTTTTGAAAATGGACTAGAGATTGAATGAGCAAAACTTTTGTATCATCGTTCAGTTGATTCAACTAAATGACTAATAAATAAAGTAGATTCTTGCCCACACATACAAATATAACATTTTGCTTTTCTAATGTAATTAAATGGAGACAAATATAAAAAATTTGTAAATATTTATTGAGTTTAAAGTTTTTTCTACCTTAGACAAAGACATTGTTTTCTTTATAAATTTCTTCAACAAAAAAAGACATAGCACCTTGCAATTTACTCCTTTCACTTCTTTCATTCCGAGTGAGATTGAGAGAACGAATAAATAGAAGAAGATTTTTCTATATCCACATAAATATGACTGTTGATGATTTATTTAATATTTGTAAAGCTTCAATTCTCCACGATTATCCACACTAGGTCAAAACCAAACAAATGATTAGATAATTCTGACCATATAATATAAATCAATTAAATTTTGTCTACTTTATTTTCTATATTTAGTCCAAATCAAACTATACCAACTCGAAGTCTATTGATTTGAGTATCAATTTCACGTTATTAAAAATATTAATAATGTTACATTAAAAAATTGTTGTGTTTATGTTGTAATTTAAGGTAATTAAAATCGGATCAGATATTGAATCGGCATAGTAACGGTTCAAGATTCAAAGGTATAAATGAGGTTGTACTGAAATTCAATTAGAGATAATTAAATATAATTTCTATTTGAATTTAATTCATATACATTGGTAGTGTCAAAAGGTTTTTACATTGTCAGACAATCACAACTATCAGATCAATTAAAATATTTAACTTTTATCAAAACTACTCTAAAATCACGCCATGAATAATTGCGATGTACTAACACTTTTTATATAAACTCTTATATATATAATGAAATAGATTTAATTTATCTAAATAGTGTAAATAATTTTTATGCTGTCAGTCAATTACAACTATTAGATTAACTATTAGATTGTTAGAAATGTTTAATTTCTATCAAGGTTATATATAAAGTCATCCCAATAAATAATTTTAAATACTTACGGTGTAAAACTACTTAACAACACTATAAATTTGGTAAATAATAAAAAAAATGGATCATAGACAAATATAAACCCATTTGAATTTTTAACTCAATTTTTACCCAAGCCCATTTTGTGAGAGTAACCCTGCTTTCTCTCTTTCCTTTCAGCCAGCCGTCACATGCTCTATTCATTTGAATCTGCACACCATCAAAATGCAATGGAAACTAAATTTTTTAAGACCACAAATAATATATTTTCTGCTCTTCTTCTCTTTGTGGCATGATTAGTTTTCTATTTGCAACTCTAAATGTAATGTAATTTTATAATATAACTCTAAATGTAATTTTATAATAGAAAAGTGGATTGACATTGTGTTTGAATTTTTATGAAAATTAATTCTATAAAATTAATTTTGTTTTAAATCCATGTTTAATAAATACACTAAAAGTATATTTGATTATATAATTCAAATAAATTTTATTTTATAAAATAAAGTTCAAACATAAATTACGTCAAAAGAAAATATTTTAACGTTTATAAAATAAAATTTACTGACAAATACGTTTGCAAACGATAATCCAAATATATAATAAGTGATTGTAAATGAATCTTTCCCTCGCGTTCCTTTAAGGTTCCTCTTACAACCTGACCTTGTCGAATTTTCTTAACAGATTTGAAACGCACCTTGTACTTTGAACGTATGTTACTAGAGAGAGGGGCGCTCATCAGAAACGACGTTTAACGGTGTTGTGAATAAAAATAAAATAATAAAATAACAAATGCAGTTGGACCTGAAAAACCGTTGATATTCCTTATTTTCTCCGGTATTTTAGGTGTTAAACAGATCAGATACTGACTGGTTCCCAGTCCAACTGTCTAGTCTAATTTTGATTACCTTGGATTTTGATATTTGTTTGATAAATAAACACAACATCTAACCTAAGAAATGTCTCTTGTATTTAAGACCGACCTCTCTTGATTGTCAATTTTTTCTCAAACTATCTACTCTTGTTTTAGAACAGAAGTAAAATGAATTACTCTCAATTCATTTTAATATAATCAATCTAATTGCACTTAAATAAATCCCCTAAAGTGCAACATATTTATAGGGGAGAATCCAGGCATATTTATAGCGAAACCGTAAGTTTTAGAATAATAAAGGTGTAGTCTAAGTTTAACTTAAGGCAGAAGAGTGTAATTTACTCCAAAAATGATGAACAAGGCCAATCTTGGAATCCTTGAGACAACAATCCTATCACACGAAGATGCAACACATCTCAAGTATCATAGGAAAAAAATGTATTCCTGTCAAAAGCAGTAGCGCAACATCTAAAGTTCTAAAAGGACTTTCTTATGTAGTTTGTGGACTTGACAGTTGCACTACATCAATGCAGTAGATGTATTATAAATAAAACAATCAAGTAGATGTCGCATTGAAAATGATTATAGACAGATAATGTAAAGCACCATAGAAGTAGGGTTTGGACTAAAATGACAATACCCACTCATTTGATGGTTTTTAAGATTATCAAAATACAATTTCACTTAAACTAGAGTAACACAATTCCTATTTCCTTTATGGGGATGGGAGAAATAATTAACAGACAGGCATCAACTAAGTCATCAGATGGAAATGCAGCAATAAAAAAATAAAAAGGAAATTACGAACTGGGCCTATTTAATTATGAAATTGATTACAACTTTTCCAACATGAGCACACATTTACAGTAGCCAGTCTATACCTGGATATGGAGGCAAAATTTACAAGCACTTGCAGCTCCTCCCTTCAAGGAAATTTAGAGGAACTGATTTTATGCATTTTGTAAGTATGATCCTCTCGTTTTGCTATTGGCAGCAACTGCGGTAACAACTTCATTTGCAAAGTCATCAAGACCACATCATGCCAAGTACTTGAACAAATTTGCATTATCTTTGTCTCTTTCCAGATAGTCCCGAGAGATCAAATCTTCAATCCGCTTCTTAATTGCTTTGACATCAGGCTGTGCAAATACATTATTCAATATCAACAATTTAGGATTTTAGCAAAAATTGACAAACAAAACAAAATGTCATGAAAGGGGTTAAATGCAAACCTTAAACATGCGACCTAATTGTTCAACGCACTCCATAACCAACTGTTGGTAATTTAAAACTTTCCGACTCTTCATAATACGCACAATTGAGGCATCAATAGCATATCTTCTGTCCTTGTCGACATCCTCAATTACTTTTTTCTTCTCATCCACAGGAGGAAGAGGAATCTGCACAAAAAAGTACGTGTCAGTCCAACTCAACAGCCTATAAACCACATAGAGAGTCTAAGATAACTAAGCAAACAGAAATAGATAATAGATTAAAAAATTAATTTTTTACACCTATACCTTGATCCTCCTCATTTTGTCTGTAAACTTTGAATTAAATTCAAAATAATCAGTAGGTGATATTGTTTTAGTGTTTGGTTCCTTGGTAAGAATCTTGTACTTGGCACACGACAAAGAGTGAAGCAGTCTAATAACATCATCGTCAGACAAGTTCAACTGAGTCATTATCTCAGAATAACTCAGTCTATCTGCGGAATTGAAAAGAAGCAATGCTGACGCCTATTGAAAAGCAAAAGACAACATTGGATAAGTAGAGAGAAATCCATACAACAATTTGTAGACATAACAACAATAAAAAATGAAGCAGCAACACCAAAGATATACTTTTACAAATAAAAGTATGCATAAGAAATATAACCTGGTAAGTCGTCACAATCAGCTCCATAGTTTTTGGTTCAAATTTCCCACTTATATTGCATGTACCCAAGGAATAAATCCAAGTAAGTTTTCTGTGCTTAGTTTTTGTTTGATAAAATTCCTTGAAAACTTCTACACACCTAACCTAAAATAAATAAGGAGAAAACTGTGAATTATAAATAAAATAAAAACAAAGATCTAAAATCTAAGTTATATACTATCAAACATTCGGCAAATTAGTTCTGGGTTAATTTTAAAAAAAATCCAGATATACCATTTCTGCAGGAAGATTGAGATCAAAAGATTTGTAACTAGGCCAGAAACCAGTGGTCAGAACTGTGACTGTCAAGTCCATTCCGGCGTCTGTATTAGAATTATTGTGTAAATATTCCTCAAAGCTTGTTTGATTTTCCTTTGCCAGCGTCAAATCTGTAACCTGGTAGAGCCCACACAAACAATCAAATTTTCTTTCATCATTCTATAAAATAGTTGAATATAGAATATCAGCTCCATTACAAAGACTTGAAAAGACTGACCATTCCTTCCATCTTTGAGGTAAATTGACCACCACATTGTTGCTTCAATTTTGTCAAAATACTCCTCTCATGTTCATCATTGGCACTCTTATCAAAAAGAAGTCTTCGAGCAAGCTTTTTCCTGCAATCAACCAGGCAAAAATGTATGACTATTCTTATCAAAGTGCTTTCCACTAGGAAAAGGCGGCAATCCCGATACTCAGAAAATAGCCACAAAAACTTCACTACAATGATGGATTGCAACAGTATCATTGATCGTGGGATAAAGATTCAACAATGTTTGGCACAAGATAAAATACAAACAAAACTGTAAGGCGTGACAAGAAACCAAAACCCAAAAGGACAAAACCAAGGAGGTTAGGTTAGGTTTGGTATTCGTGGTCCTTAACTATTACTAGAACAACATAGACGTTTTCCATCTCGACTTTTTGTTCCAAAAACACTAAAAAAAACTTTAGGGGCAACCTGAAGTTTGGGTTCCTAAAAATGATTCAAAAGCAATAATAGAAATTTTAATAAAACAGTACCCGACAAATTTATACAACAGCCGAAACAACTGCTTAAGAAAAATAGAAGTACCCTTTTGAAGCATTATCAACCATGTATTTGGCAAACATTTTTCATGTAGTTGTTGAAAATAGAAGTCTCGCATTGGATAAAATAGTGAAAATTAAAGGGTCTATAAGAAAGGAGGAGTGAAGTCCAATTGATTTAGACATTTTGGACCATTAACCCCAAGCTTAGACCACTAAATTCCAATATGCACACTACTCCAATTGGGCCTATGCTAAAAATTCCAATATGGTATCAGAGCCCAATATGGCCTAGCAGTTCATTCCGGTCCAACACAAAAAAAACTAAGAATCTACAATTCTAAATTGGGTCTCTGACTCAACCAAAAAAAGGAGTTCAGGTGTGAAAGGAAAAAAAGAGACCTAGGGCAAATATGGTACGTAAGTCACAGCTGAGACACTAAAACGACTAATCCAGTTGGACTTGAGGGGGAGTGTGGAAAATAGAAGTCCCACATTGGTTAAAATAGTAAAGATTGTAGGGTTTCTAAATGAAATCCAATAGGTTTAGACCTTTTGAACCATGAACTCCCCAAGCTTATACCATTAAGTCCAATATGCATACACTCCTCCAATTGGGTCTGTACTAAAAAATTCCAAACACTAATGATTATCACAGATATTTTCCTTTTCAATGCGGTTTACCTATAAAATTCGGCAAACAAATCTTTGTCACTAATATAAGCAAGTAGCTTGACAACCTGCAAAAGGATCAAAAGAAATCTCAATTTCAGAGCCACAGGCATCAAATTTGTAAGAGCATATGGTGAGTCTAGACAGATGCCTTACAGACCTTTTCAAGGGTTTCTTCAATTGCTTCATCACTCAATTTTTCACTTCCTCCTTTCTTGAGAATATTATCACAAAAAGTGGCAAGCAGTTCGGCACTTGAGCTTCCAGCAACACCCTTGTTGCAAAAAATCTCAAAAGCCTCCTTAAGAGCCTATAAGATCAAAACTTTCAGATAACAAATTAATGCAGATTAATGCAGCATAGCAATTTTGAAGTCATTCTATGATCATAACCTTGTGGAATAGAGTGTGATTTTGGAAACAGTCGTTCACATATGCCAGGTACTTGTCATGCAGCTCAATCACCTTTCGAACAAAAACCTGAAGAAAGAGAGCAATCTCATTTTTCTATAAATGGATCAGTTGCAGTTAAACTATAAAATTAGAAAATTCTGACATTACCTGCTCTTGTAAACCAACAATATCCTTTTTCTCTGCCTGTAAACATTTTAATTTTGAAAGGTAACAAAAATGTCAGCATCAAATAAGTCATATTCGTGTGGCTCCAACTGTTTCAACAGAAAATACTTCTAAACAAACTTTCCTAGTTATAAACATTAATCTGCACTTTAGTTGGAAATGTGGCATGTTCTCTAGGCTCTAACAATAAAAGCAGTTCACATTCACAGATGCAATGTGTTAAGATAGGTCAATAGGTGATATTCATGTGGTTCTAACTGTTTATGTAGAAATTAGTCAAAATCATACATATATTTCCAGTTTCCACGCAATAAAAATTAATTTGTACTTCTTTGGTTTGAAACTAGTAAATATCCCATGCAAGATTGCACAGATGTGGGGAAAAAATGGCGACCACGTGTAATAGAGAGAAGATTTTTTCTTATAATAGATAGGTGAAATGTTCAAGATAAGCCATTTGTAACCCCTTACATTCTCTTTGCCACTGAAAACAAAAATGTTATATAAATACATTCAAGAAAGCCTTTTTCAATGACAGGATATCTGAACAGAAAAAATAATATATACCTAAGTTGAAAATTATCATTTTATCTAATTTGTTTTTACGACCAGTATTGTCAAACAAGTTTGAACAGGAAGGCTCCAATCCAAGACTTAGGATTGAAAACCGAGCACATTAGTTTTCCTCAATTATTGCAAATAGAAAAGATAATAACCCCTAACCAGAAATAAGGACAACTACAGAATTGAAACATACCTTCTTGTTACTTGCTGCATCTTCAGCCAACTTCACCAATTCTGTACCTTCTTCAGTAACATGCTGCATAGTGGAAGGAAAGGAACCATCACAGGGACAAACCATCAGGAATAAAAGGAACAAAAGACTCTTTCCCAATTTTAACTGACATACAAGGGAGGAAAATCATAATTATAGGTTTGCTGTCACAACCTGCTTAAATATACTGGAAACAGGATCCAAGCCTCGGGGTATTTTAGAGAAGAGCCTAAACATCCTTGACAAGTCTTCAACCTAAGCGTTTAAAGGAAACTGTGAGAATAAGTTTACGTTTTAAGATTAGTTTATGAAACTTATGAGCAATCATGTTTAAATAGTACCTTGTCGTCTCTAAGTAATGCATGACATCCAGAATGCTCTTTTTCAAGGAGTTGGTTTGCATATACAGATAAAAGCTCATGTTGAACTTTCTAAACAATAAAATTTCGAAAAGAAAAAAGGTAGAAAAAGTCAGCACTGAAAAATAGAACCATAAAGAATCACAACAATTATTAACCATTGTTTTCTTCATGTAGGAAGGCAGTACTCTATTGGACACAGTTTTAGACCAGATAGCTGGAATATTAGCAAGTAAAGAATAAACCTCTAATAACTTTGACTCGCTACTAGAGTGCAGGTAATGAGCAACCCTATCTTTCTCCCGTTTCAAGCACTCCTCAGCCTATAATGAAAGCCACAATATTAAACAGAACTCATATGGCATTGTAGATGACGAAAACAAGTTATGGTTAGTAATCACCACGAAGGAATAATACCTGGAGCATATAACCAGGACAAGAATCTTCTAGGATCCAGTTTGAAGCCTTTCGAGAATAATATGCAGAAGTGTCATTGAGCATGGCAGCTTCAAAATCATTCTCATAGTGATCCATTTGCCCCATTCCAATTTCGACAAATATATCTAATACATTTTTTAATAGAGCTCGATCAATCTGCTCTCCTTCACGTTCTTGATCAATCTTTAAACAAAAAAGGATAAGTCATTTAATCTACATTTGTAAATGTGGAAAATCTTGTATAATAAGGAAGTAAGGAAGAAAGAACATACAAGAGAAATCACTGCATCTCTCACTTTCCCATTTAGTTCCTTGTAAACCTGGAATGGAAACAATAAAAACCACACATTAATGATTTATCTTGTAAGGAAGCAACATTATAATGAAATGATAATGTGAAGCAGGTCTAGTTAGCAGTAGCACTACAAAACTAGCTGCATTAATGAGTTGTAACATGAACAAGAATAACTAATAAGAACTGACACAGAATCAACTACGGTTCAGTTGTAAATTTACAATATTACAAATTTTGAAGGTGCAGAGTAAAATTACCAAATCACGGAAGCAAGTCAGCCCAACTTCATTAAGCGGTGGAAGTGACCTCCGGGCAATAAAATATCGATCCAAATAGTGAAAGAAACGAGAAAGCCATCTAACCATAATTTTATGGTTTGCCCACCTCCTCACAAGTTCTCGCAACATAAATTCATCATGCTTCTCTCTCAAAGAAGGTAATACCTGAACCCAAAAAAAAGTGATATTCATTTTATGAAAGAAAAACTAATAACAGACAAACTTCGAGAATACTTTCGAGTTTCGATTATATAAAACATATCTTTATCTCACACACACAGATCAGAGATATTTAAACCTAATGACACTATCAAAAAGTAGCTACAATACCAAGACCTGAATCCTTTCCAGCATATTAAAGGATGTTCAGTATCGATTTGTTAGACGACACCCACGGTTAGTCAGTTAACTAAAGCTTGATAGAGAGGGAAAGAGAGATAACAGGAGAGAAACATGTAACGAGTCTTATGGTTTTGGACTGAGAGTTTGGAAGGAGAGAGTACGAGTCTTTCGGATACCATGGAATGAAGTGGTCTTGAGTTGTATCTATTGATTGTAATCAAAATTATATTTACTCTTTCTTATTCCTTCATCTTATTCCATGATAGAGTTTCATAGTTACTAATACTATAGAGTATAGATACAGAAATATTCAAATTAAATTCAACTTGGTAACAAAACTTTCTGATTTGATCCATTGAAGTATATGGTTCATCATCTTTCAAAGTTGAAGTCCTTGGAATGTGAATGTCAACCAAAAAAAAAAAAATTGTTCACGATCCTTTACTGCTCTGTGCTTTGGCTATCAAATGTGTCTTTCTAGTGTATTCTCGAGTTTAGAAGGAGTATTGATGTTATTCTCCCAATACATCACACGCTGCTTGTATCCTACATAGATGTTACATTCTTAGACGATACACTATTTCAAGTACTATCCATTGCTCATTTTTAATGATGTCTCTATGCCTCAAACAGCAAAGTTAGAAGGCAACCCTTCATTGGATTGATTTTGCATTCCTTACAAGCGTCAACATCTTGAAGATCCAAAAGATAGCTCCTGCTATTGATTCTCCTAATTCAGCTCCCGCACCAATCCATTCTCCGTAAAGGTGAATATTCTACTCTCAATCTTACAATTTTCTGAGTTACCACCGATTTTCTCCCTCACATTGCTCCTTTATCATCTATTACCATCCCTCAAAATGTTCAAGAGCATTATCCCACCCAGAATGGTGACGACTAACGATTGACTTGATAACTGATATGGAGTCCAATAATATATAGACCTTTGCTCTACCTACTCTTGGAAAATCTATAGTTGGTATTTAATGGGAGTTTACTGTCAAAGTTGGTTGCAGCAGACACGTGGACAGATTGAGAAATTAGTTGGTAGCAAAAGGGTACACTCAGATGATCAGGTCTATGGTTCGGCTTTCAATACTACTGTTTCCCATGTTGTTAAGATGGTTTATGGTTGTTTGTTCTTGTCTATGGATGCCTTGAGGCATTGACATGGCTCTTTTATCAACTAGATATTACAAATGTCTGACCATGTTATGTGGTTGCAGCTGTGCTGCCTCTTTCACTTCCAAAACATTCACTTCGTGTCCACTTTACTCAAAAATCAAAACTATAATTATCTAGTCCACTTGGAGATTGAATGTCCAAAACATAATTTTGTGGAGGGGAGACTTATAACTTATAAGAACTGGGAAACATGGATTAAGATATATTTTCATTTTTTCCCTTGTTGTCTATGTATAAAAACTACCCAACCTTCTAAGAACTACATCATTGATGATCACATTTTCCGAACAGGAAGAAAAGATGTGTCACTGATATCATGTCTTAGAACTCAAGGAGCATTAAAAACGATCAGAAATCAATTGAACTTTGTTCTTATTAGAACTAATAAATAGCCCTATAAAGTCAAGAACATGCATGATAGTCTGATCTGATACTCGCTATTACTCTAGTAGGATAGTAGCAAACAAGTAATGACTATAATGCATAAAATATAATTTTTAATATATTCAAACAGGTTATCAATATCGCATATCATATCTAAGTAATAGCATGCATTACTCACCGTTGATATGATGTACTCTTCAAATGACTCCTTGTACTTATCATACAATTGTTGGGAATAGTCATGAGGAGGCTTTTGAGTACACATATTGTATATGGTCCTGCAATACAATTTAATGATAAATAATTTCCACAATAGTAAAACTCTTAATCAACTCAAGCAAAACCCATTTAATATAAAACCAAAACATCGAAGACAATAATACGTGTATAGCATCATATAGTCTTCAGAGCTGAACTGAGGTTCAGGCAACCCTTCTAGAATGTTCTTCAGCTTCATTATTCCCTTCAGCATAAAATCCCATCCTTGATCCAAGTCGATAGTCTTGCGTTCACTCATCGATATGCCCAAATATTATACACCAAAATCTACAACCAAATGTTCACAAATACATAAATACACAAATTCCAAATTTCAACCAAACAATGAAAAAATAAATAAATAATTTCCATTCGAACGATTTCAAAGCATTAAACTCTCTCCTCTCCCTCAAACTAAACCCTAAAGTGTTTCCAAACATAAGTAAATTAAATTTCGAAATCATTCTCAGATTTGACCAAAACCAGCAAAGCAACAAAACAATATCCAGCATCTCAATTATGGAATTCGATGCTGCTGGAGAAATTTCTCAACTACGAATCGACGCCGTACCACAATCGGCGCTCTGAGAAAGCGAAGATTGGTTGAGAAAAAGGGAGATTTAAAGAAGGGAGATTTAAAGAAGAAGAAAAGAAGCGTACCGTGAATAGGTGAAGAACCGAGCGCGATGTTCGGGAGAACAAACCCTAACAACGGTTGAGTAAAGGAAGAGAGAAAAGGAAAATCCAGAAGGAAGAAGAAGATGATGATGATGATGAAGCGAGCTTTCAAACACGAAGAGCACGCAGAGCAATAATAATAACAGTGAGAAAAATAAAAATGGAAAGAAATTACATTTTTCATCTATCTTACAGCAAGTGTCATTTTTAATGTGATTTTAATACATTTACATGATTAATTTATACAATTAAATATTATTATAGTTGCGTTTGTTTGAACTTAAATAAAAATGATTTTTAGTTTAAAAAATTTAGAGATTATTTTGTAGAGATTTGTTTAAAAATGATTTTTTTATTTCTGTTTGTTTACTATCATAAAAATGATTTTTTTTTAAAAATGATTTTTAATCTGTTTGTATACAATTTTATAAAAGTGATTTTTTAAACTACAAAATTACCATAAAGGACATGAGTTTTATAATACCCTACAAAATTTATAAGTTTAATCCATTTCTTATACACATTTTAAAATTGATTAATGTAACTAAAGTACTCATCAAAAAGTAATAAATAAACACAAAAAA
>JBBPBP010000002.1:9689181-9705863 GCA_037974735.1 Cicer chorassanicum
CAAGTTAAAAATCTCAAGAGAAATCTTGAATGTGGATTATTTTATAGCGTAAATACATATGAATTTACAAAATAATAAATCTGCATAATATATTATGCGTCAATTTAGAAAACTTATTAATGTGTCTGTTTACAATTCAATTCATATTTTATGTGTACGTTTATTCGTTTACGATTTGATTTTATTTATGTTAATTATAATTATATTTATATTTGTAAATATGATTGTCGATGACAAGAATAATTTTTTTTAACAGGCTCGCAATCAATTCATAGCAAATATAAAATAATTTTATTATTGATTGTTATTAATAGCAATATTACCTAATTTAGGTTTGTGAATAATTTAATTGAATCAATTAATTTGTATAAGAGACATGTCATAGTCACTATATTAAATTCAAATCAAACAATTTATAAGCAAACGAAATTGAGAAGAGAATCGTTAATAGAGTGATATGTAACAAGTATAATACTTGAAACCAGTTTCAAACAATCTTAGTATAGATTAGTTTCTTATTTATGTAAAAATAATTTCTATATTACTTTTTCTAAAAGTGATCTACTTTTATATTCCTCAACAAAGAATTTTAAAGTGTGTTTGATATACATGGCACTACATCACATGTAGAAAAACATAGGACCAATTTTTGAGTTACAAATGAGGGTCAAGATACTCTCTACTTCTCCTTTATATTTTTTTCTCACTACTATCCTTATTTTTTTTTTATAAAAAGAAAAAACCATTTTTTAGGCATTTTTTTGGTACTATAGTTTGAATTTTTTATATTTATAAACATCATAGTTTTGAAATCTTTTTGAATGTAGTATACAATTGTGAGGTATCGGTTCGAATTCGAGACATGTATACAATACCAACATATATTCAATTTTACAATATTCGAAACATATTGATAGTTCAACTCAAAATTCAACAAGAAAATGTAGTTTTCTTTTCAAACTTAGATCAAAATCATTAAAAGACAATTTAGGGTGGACAATCAATTTAATTTGTGGAGTTCACAACTATGAATTATCTGATATTTTGGAGGGACATGCATTTGTTGGACGTTTAGATGAAGAAGAGAAAAAACATGTTCATTACTTAACAAAATATATTGTTGCACTAAGATGCATATTACTTTTATTGCAAGACTGAGACAAGAACAATGTTACTAATATCTCACAAATATACAAGCAAATGAGTCTTATTCGATTGCAGATGAGAGGTCATAGGACAAAAAGGCAACATTTATTCAAGTTAGTTTAAGATACAAACTATGTGTGTTGAAATAGAAAGCGAACATACTCAGATGTTATAAATGATATTTTTTGGGCTCATCAATATTTAGTGAAGTAACGACATTTTAAGTCCATAATCAATTTCAAGTAATGACATATTGTATTTATTGTGTTGATTAAAGACAACACCTATAAAACTAATAAACACAAAATGCTATTACTTGAAATTGTTGGTATGACGTCAACAAATATTGCATTTGTAGTTGGATTTGCTTATTTGAAATGTGAGCGCGAATAAAACTTTTGTTATGCATTAGAGAGGTTAAGAAAATTGTTTGTTACTCAAAACGAATTTCCCTGTATAATTGTGACCGACAAAGATCTTGTTTTGATGAAAGCGGTTGGTATTGTATTTCTACATGTTGTTAATTTGCGTTGTCGATTTCATATCAACAAAAATGTTGGATCAAAATGCAAGCAGTGCCACTTGAAGAATAGACAAAAGTTAGTACCGAATATGTGAAAAGATATTATGTATTGCAATGATGAAAAATAGTACATCATGTTTGAGAAAAGATGCTTTGATAATCAAATATTTGTTGATTATTTCCTTTTGATTAAAGACTCAACTATTATGTGTTTTTTCAATTGTTCCAATTGCACGGTATCCAAATTAAGGAGTAGTATTCAAAGATTCGAAAGAAATCAAGGAATATGAGTTCTTAATTCTAAATGTGCCAAGAAAATGCAAAATAAAAAATCAAAGTCCTTGATCTCAAATTCGACTAGAAAATCCAAAAGAAATATAACAATAAGCGTTTTTGCTCTAAAAGTTAGTCAAATTACATGAAGACTTTCTCAAGAGGCTTTGTTAAACAAACAAACTCGAAAATTGTTAGAGCATGGTTAAGGGTGTCAAGCTAAAATGCACAAACAACCGTCAGCCACTTCAACGATACACTCCATGCTTTACCAAAAACTCACTCCACATCTTACCAAAAAATGAACAATCTAAGAAAATATGTTGCCATGTTTCTTCACCGTCGCACCTAGAGACACAATATATTATATGAATCCACAATTTTCACGTTTTACTAGATTGTCTTTCGTATGAATACAATTGATTAATAATCTCCAACCTAATAGCTCAACTTTCAATGGTATTGTCTTGTTCCAATTGAATTCAATTTTGTGAGACCCGTCACACTCTATTGCCAAAGTCAAAGCCCAATATGTAACCGAATAAACACCGCTGTGATCAAGTCTCAAAGACCATGTATCCATAATGTCTTTCTGCATAAAAATATTGGTCAACAAAACACATATGCATTACAAATTCTCTTGCTACACAAACAAACGTCTCATCCAACTTCACCATCAACACTCCACTTTTCACAAAACATTTCCACTTCAGACACATTTTTGTTACTAGCTATCACAAACAATCTATAAATTTTTTGACAAAGCACATAAAATCACTTTTATTTTAATTCTAACAAACGATTAATCAATTGTACATGATGCAATTTATTCTATTGAACAAAAATGATTTTTTAGCCCTTGAAAAAGGTCAATCGATTTAATCTATCAAAATCTCAAAATAGCAATTTGTTCTTTAAATTGAAAATTTTCAATTAATCTATTCACTTTACAATTTAATCTATTAAACAAATAAATTTTTTAGCTTTTTTTACGATCAAATATTTTAGCCCTTAAAATTATAAAGTTCGATGAATTTAATTTATCAAATTTCCAAAAGAGTAATTTGTTCTTTAAATTAAAAATTTTCACTTAATTTAGTCACTTTTTCAAATTTTGCATCACAATTTCAAAAATTATATACTTATTTGATGCAGTAAAAACTTTTTAAGTAAATATATACCTATTTTAATTGATTATTATATTTTAATTTAAAAAACTAAATTATGAAATAAACATATCCACCATTACAATTTCAAGAATTTCAATGCCAAAATTCTATATTATCAGTCAATTATAATATTTATTAATTTTGAAGTAATCAAAATAAAAATCAAATATATTTATTGATTGGATGATATATTTATACTATAAAGAAAGTATACTTACTTGTACACAAAAAAAAAAGTGCGTTCAGGAAAAAAAAAAAAAGTATGTCTTAAACCCTAACTCTGAATCTGAAGCGGAAGCTGCAAAATCTCACAGTCTACCACCATGTCTTTCATTTCCAACAACTCCAAGCTTCTCCGATGGCGACCAACTCTTCATCCCACTTTTCTCTCTTCCCGTTTCTCCACTTCCACCGCCGAACCTCTCTCCGAACCAGACCTCCCTCTCCCTCTCCATTCCCTTCCCGATCCTCCACCTCGCATCCATTCCCAATCCCGTTCCCATTCCCGTTCCCAACCCACCCTGACCAACCCTGAACTCACTATCATCCGCATGATCACAAACCGCGCATGGACAACTCGCCTCCAAAACTCAATCCGTTCCGTCGTCCCCAAATTCGATTCCTCAATTGTCTACAATATCCTTCACGCCATCACAAACCCCGATCTAGCCCTAAAATTCTACCGTTGGATCGAACGTTCCAATCTCTTCACTCATGACACAAACACCACTCTCAAAATGCTTCATATCCTTACTCGCTACTCCAAACTCAACCACGCTCGTTGTATTCTCCTTGACCTACCTAAAAAAAATATACCTTATGATGAAGACATGTTTGTTGCTTTGATTGAAGGTTACGGTCGCGCTGGTATCGTTCAAGAAGCTGTTAAGATCTTTCAGAAATTGGATCAGAAAAGTGTTAAATCTTATGATGCTTTGTTTAAGGTGATTTTGAGGAGGGGAAGGTATTTGATGGCGAAAAGGTATTATAATGCTATGTTAAGAGAAGGTATTGAACCTACTAGACACACTTATAATATTCTTCTTTGGGGTATGTTTTTGTCTTTGAGATTAGATACTGCTATGAGATTTTATGAAGATATGAAAAGTAGGGGTATTATGCCTGATGTTGTGACTTATAATACTTTGATTAATGGATATTTTCGGTTTAAGAAGATTGATGAGGCTGAGAATTTGTTTGCTGAAATGAAAGAAAGGAATGTTGTGCCTAATGTTATTAGTTATACTACTATGTTGAAGGGATGTGTTGATGTTGGGAAGGTTGATAGGGCGATCGAGGTTTTTGAGGAGATGAAGAGTTGTGGTATTAAGCCGAATGCTGTTACCTTTACTACGTTGTTGCCGGGGTTGTGTGATGGGGATAAAATGGTGGAGGCTGGTAAGGTTTTGGGGGAGATGGTGGAGAGTTATGTTGCTCCGAAGGATAATTCGATTTTCATGAAACTGATGAATTGTCAGTGTAAAGCTGGTAACTTGGATGCCGCAGCAGATGTGTTGAAGGCGATGATACGGTTGAGTATTCCTACCGAGGCGGGTCATTATGGTTTCTTGATTGAGAATTTCTGTAAGGTTAATGGGTATGATAGGGCGGAGAAATTGTTGGACAAGTTGATTGAGAAGGAGATTGTTTTGAGGCCGGAGAATTCCTTTGAAATGGAACCTAATGCTTATAACCCGATGATTGAGTATCTGTGTGACAATGGGCGGACAGGGAAAGCGGAAACATTTTTCCGGCAGTTGATGAAAAAGGGTGTCTTGGACTCAGTTGCTTTTAATAATTTAATCCGGGGACACTCGAAGGAAGGCAACCCCGATTCTGCACTTGAGATTGCAAAGATCATGAGTAGGAGAGAGGTTCCTAGAGATGAAGATTCCTATAAATTGCTTATTGAGAGTTACTTGAGAAAAGGAGAACCTGCTGATGCCAAAACAGCTTTTGACCACATGCTTGAAGGCGGGCATCAACCTGATTCGTCCCTTTACAGGTCGGTTATGGAGAGTTTGTTTGAAGATGGCAGGGTTCAAACTGCAAGCAGAGTAATGAAAAGTATGGTGGAGAAGGGGGTGAAGGAAAATATGGACTTGGTTTCGAAGATATTGGAGGCCCTTCTCATGAGAGGTCATGTTGAAGAAGCTTTGGGCAGAATTGATTTGCTTATGCAAAATGGGTGTGAGCCTGATTTTGACCGCCTTTTATCTATTCTCTGTGAGAAAGAAAAGACGATTGCTGCTATAAGATTGTTAGATTTTGTTCTTGAGAAAGACATTATCATAAACTTTTCAATCTACGATAAGGTTTTAGATGCTCTCTTTGCAGCGGGGAAGACCCTCAATGCATATTCCATCTTATGTAAAATTTTGGAGAAAAGAGGCGCAACGGATTGGAGCAGCCGCGATGAGCTGATCAAGAGCCTTAATCAGGATGGGAACACCAAGCAAGCAGATATCTTGTCGAGAATGATCAAAGAAAAAATGGAAAGTCCTCCAAAGAGAGATGGAAAGAAGAAAGCAAGTAGAGCTACATAATTTGTTCTCTCTTCATTTTCTTCTCGAGTTTTAGAGGTGAGAATTATTAATTAATGGGTTTTGGCTGTAATAATTGTTATATGAGGAAGAGATATCGTGAATTGTTATTCATTTATAAATTGAAAACTTTGATTCCTTCCAGCTGATCAAAGATTTGTTTTGACACATTATTTTTTATATTTTGTTTTGTTATTATGTTATTGTTAGTCTACTATCAAGGTTTCGAGTAGTGTAACTTGTTTTTCATATATAATAACTCCTGGGAATGGTATGGCAATGAGAAGTGTGAACTGAAATAAAATATTCTCAAGTTTACAAGATTTGTGAATTCTTTTATTTCTCTTTTATATTGGTTTCCCGAATTCCTATTTGACCATGCTGAATATACAAGGTGTTGAATCTCCCACTCCCAAAAACTGCCACCATCAGCCATAATCAACAAACAGAATCCATCTAGAAGGCTGCTCTAGATAGTAGATATATGGTCTGTGATACAAGTATCAATAATTCATCTATATGATATGACCTATATTAGCCCTGGGGCATTTGATCTGATTTATATGCAGAAAATAGATCTTATTTTGTTAATGTTTATATTTATATTCAAGAACTGTATACTCCTGAGAAATACATCATATAGGAACGGTTATACAAGCATCGAAAACTGTGTCACACTGTAACTGCACAGAATCTATTTCTCAATAATTCATTTATAGGACGGATATTTTCCCTCATGCATTTGATTGATTTATATGTAGACAATATATCCTTTATTTTGTTAGTGTTTACATTTATATTCAAGAACTGTATACTCCCGATAAATGCTTGTATTGCTCTAGAATACCAGTCTGTCATTTTTCCTACTTGGCTACTTCATACATTGCAATAAGCATTTTTGTGAGTTTCAGTTTTGCTATGGTATTGTTGTCGCTGCCCTTAAGATGTTGAGCACCGTTGCTACTGGATTAGCTATTGATGTCTGGGGGCCCATCAGTGACGATGCAGGAGGATTTGCTGAGTGAACCGATGTACTTGATGCTGCTGACAACACTACTGCTGCACATCTGATTATCATGAAATATTAACCTAAGTTGCCCCTTACTATACTTTTTATAATGTAGTACTAAAGAGTTACTACTAAATTTAGTTTAGGGTGAGTTTTTATAATGTAGTACTAAAAAGTTACTACTAAATTTAATTTAGGGTGAGTTTGATTTAACGGAGAATAAAATTGATTTTGAATGAATTAATTTTGTTTGAATATATTTTAATTAGAAACGTGTTGAATAAAGTGAATTATGTTTGAATATATTTATTCAAATAAAAGTTAGGTGAACAATAATTTTTAGTGAAAAATCATATTTTGACTCAAAAGTTACAGATAATAACTTTAAGTTTGGAAGGAAAAATCAATTTTATTCGATGACACTCAAACATGCCAACATCAATTTTTACCCCAAACATGTAGCTAATAGTTTCAACCAAACTTGCATGGTCTAAGTTGTTTGTGCATTTGGGAAACGTTTTTGTTGATGAATTGGGGTACAAAACATTTGTTTTTTATTCAATGGGGTACAAACTTTTGTACATCATCGCGATCCTCGTCGGTTAATTTTAAACATGGCTTACATTCATTATTACTCCTACTTAAGATCTTTCTTCAATCGACCATAATTAACTAACTACCATTAGTTATAATCAAACCTACCAATTAATTACTAACCTTAATGTATCATTACCTACCATCTATTAATTAGTTTACGCTTATGATAATTACATCTTTTCATTTATTAGGTATGACATAAGATTTGTTTTGCCTCCTAACCTGTCCTCGATTAATTGTGGAAAACATGCATTCATCACCCATTTTTTGTCAAAGTTAAAATTTGGATTTTCATGTTCGTCCAATTAAGAATTGAGTTTCCCGCCTTAATCCTACACTTATATATATATATATAAAATAATAATTTTAAAAAAACAATATTTATTATAATTAATATAAAATAATAATAATAATAATAATTATATAATAAAACACAAAATATTAAAATTATATTTGATTTAGAGAGAAAATTTAAATTTATAATATATATGATAAAATAATAAATAAAATAAATAACTACACATATATAAAATTTAACAATAATAATAATAACTTTACTAACGAGTTTGAGAGTGGAGTGGAACAAATATCATCAATATCTCCAAATACACCCGTCCCTAGGGGTGTACGTGGGTGCGGGTTGACCCGCCAACCCGATCACCTAACCCAATATGATTTTTACCTGTACCCGGTCACTTTCGGGTCAAACCCAACGCAACCCGTTGAAACTCGCTTATATTTGGTTCGGGTAATGAGTTTAACAATTTGAACTCGTCGACCCGTATACCCAACCCGGTAATTAGTTATATTTTTAAAAAAAATTTGTTTGGCAACCCAACGGTCCAATAAGGTTTCAGATATTATTAATAATTAATTTTTACATGAACGTTGATCCAAGGTGTTTATGCGTCTAGCTTAAATACTTAATTTTTCTCGCAATTTAGCGTTTAATTTGTTTTGGCCTTGTAATCTCGTATATGCTTACTCATAAATTTCGTATCTAATTTTTTAATTGTCTTTTTCAAAAGAACAATTTAATTTTTGAGTTAAATACTATTTATTTAAATGTTATATTTTATTATAGTTTTACATAATAAAGGTATGAACGGAAACTTATGCTTATAATGAATTTAGTTTAATTTTTTTACATTTGTTAAATACAAATTTTTTTAGTTAAATACTATTCATTTGAGTTAAATACTATTTATGAACAAAAATGATGCTTATACAAAAGCTTATGATGAATTTAGTTTAAATTTTTTACATTTAAATCTATTAAACACTTTTTTTTTAGTATTTTATTTGAAAATAGTAAATACTCAAACTATAAATAAATGAAACACTACTATTAAAAAATTATTATAGCTGTTTTCTCCTCACTTATATTATTAACCCCTCACTTTTGTGAGAGGTTAATGATTTTTTTAAAGAATTGAATGATGTGATTGAAATTTTATAGTTTTGAGACATTTAAGTATTAAATATATTTTCCCGTAAAATAAAAAATAGGATATTATTTATGTATAACCCGCCAACCCAACCCGTCGGGTCGTATCAGGTTAAATGAAAAAAATTCGAGTTTAGAACTTAACCCAATCCAAAGATAATCGATGGATTAGACATCGAATTTTGTCGAAACCGGCCCAACCCAACCAACGTACACCCCTACACGTCCCCAAATTTTAATTTTGTAAAACACCCACATCGCAAATTCGATCAAAGCAAATTTTAATGGGTTCGAGCGTTTAATCGCGGATGCATATTGAAAACGAAACCCAATTAATTACAAAAGTAAAATTAAACTATTTCTTTGGTGGTATAAATTAAATTGAATTTGAAAGTAAAAAAGAGAGGAATAACGAATTCGTAGGAGAAAAAGGTAGCAAACAAGCGCACGAGGAAAATATTCCCCAAAATTCGTAATGGCGAAAGAGATCGAATCTCTTACAGAAGACGAAAGACGCGCACTTCGTGGAAGCAAATTCGCTCCTCTTCCCACCCTTTCCAACTCCAACAAGTCCAAACCCAGGTTCTCTCTTTTTTCCTCTTTCAATTTTACACTTTTTAACTAACCCCATTTGTTAAATTTTTTATTTTGAATTCATATTTTGTTGTATCTCCCCTTCAATTCTTTGATTCTTTGTGTAGGTTGGCTCATCCTGGTGGACCTGTTGCTACGAATAAAGCAGCGGCTTTGGCAAAGTTTTTGGAGAGGAAGTTGAAGAATCCTGATGGATTGGCATCTATTAACCCTCGTCTTCTTCAACTTGCGGTTGATAATGCTAAGCAAACTGTCTATGCAAGTAACATTTTTAATTTCTCTCTGTTTTTTTTTTCTCTTTTTTTGGTGTATTTGGTTATTTATTGTTCATTTAATTTGATTACTATTTGATGTAGTGATCTGTTTGAGATTTGTTGAAGCAAATATTTGTATGAAGTGTGTGTTTTTCCGTGTGGTAATGATGGTTCTGGCTTTGCTTGTGGTTAATTGATGCATATTTGTGTGTCCTTGAGTCTTAATTAGCCATGTTTATTAGAAATGCATTGTGGTTCCGTACTTATGGTAGCTACAGGGACATTTAATATGTTGTGGCGTAAGTTCGAAGCCAGGATACCTCTCATTCTCCACATTTAGTGTGAGAGTTTTGCTACTAGGCTTTTTAAAACCAAAAAAAAAAAAACTTGCAGTGCGATTCTACCCCATCCCATGATGCACATACACAATACTAGTATCAGGTATGTTGCATGTAAGACGCATAAGATACAATAGGTTTAGGGTATGCATATAAAAAAAAAAAAAAAAAAATTCACTAAATATATTATTGAAGTTCATTGATGACGACTGAAAATATGATGGAAGTTTGAATATGGGTGAAGGAATGGTGAACCGATGGTATAAATTGCATCTGTTATAGAAGATGGAAAATAGGGATTAGTAGTTGAATGGGTGGCATGGTGTTATGAGGGTGTTTTCCCTTAATTGGGTTTGGCTTGGCTAATGATAATTTGATTCATATATTTATCATCCTTTTGGCCATGGTTAATAAGAAAAAATATTATGATTTCCCCCCACTGTTTTTGTGGTGTTAAGTTTGGGAATAGTGAATTGGTGACTGGTATGTATAATTGTATTGTGGGTAAGTCATGGTAACTACAATTGTCAATGTGATTTTTCTGTCATGGTTGAGCTTGCCTGCTGGTTGTTACTTGTTGGCAAATATTAGAATGAGGGAATTTTGATAAATGTACAATATCTTGTTACTTGTGTTTTGGCATCTTGGGTAAGACTTGTAAATTTGTTTGCATGCCCGCGCACATACGTACATGTATGCTTTGACCAGATTAGAGTCAGTTTACATGCACACTTTCGTTTCCCATTTCACTTTTAACATGGTATGAACTCTTCGGGATAATCATAATCGTTTTTTACCCACTGACACAAAGTTTCTCTTTTTTTTCCATTCTTTCTATTCTTTGTCGATGCTTAGAATGTTGTTGGAACTTTCTGAGGCCTGGTTTCAGGTGTCAACCATATAGTAAAGTAGTGATATACTGTGCAATTTCCGGATACCCAATGTCAGGGCAATTCATGCCCCCACACACACAGACCATCTCTTAGAGCCAGATTATGGCCACAACTTGCACACATCCTCTCTTTTCACTTTTAATAATGTTAAACATAAGCTTTTCCGTCATAAATGGAGTCTAAGTTTCTTTAACCATATCATTAATCAAATTGTATTATAGCCATTAAGTTAATATTCTGTGTTTCTTTGCAATTGAAATTCTAGGAAAGTCATTAAGTGTTTTCTTTTTGTTTCAATTTTAGGTACTACTTCTAATTCAGAAAGAAATGTTCGGCATGTAGACTCCTTTGGTGACTCAGATGCTAGTGATGTGGAACAGAATAATCTCCCTGAGGTAAAGGAATGCAAGAAGAAGAGAAAGAAGAAGAAACAAAAGAAGAAAAATAAAAAGCGAAAGGTCAATACTTGTTAGTTAATATAACTGGTTATATTCCTACACACTTTTACAATGTAACCAACTAGGTTTTTTTTGCTGCAGGGAGTTGAAAACCTTGGATGAGCTGTGTTGAAAAAGCCTTAACAGAAGTTTAAATCGTGAATTTATTTAAACAGGCATGCTTATTGAATTGAGGATTGGACCAAATAATTTATTTGTACCATGGTTTGTTTCCTCACATGAATTTGCTCATTGCAAGTAAAATGAAGTCACAGATGAAAAAAAAAATTGTTGGAGCTTTTGCTACAATTTGTGTTTTCGGTTAGCTACAACATAGGAATATGAACTTGTTTTTTAATTTCAATTTTTTTTCTTCTTTTAGGGTGTGATATTCTTAGGAATTAGGATGACAAAGATGCAGGTAGGATGTTGTCATATAAATAGTTTTTTTTTTTTTGTTGTTGAGGCAAATCATATAAATTGTTATTTATTGAAATGGTCAAATATGAATTTAAGAAATTAATTCATTAGTTTAATACCACTATTAAACACGTGCTCATGTTGAAATTTCACACCACTTTGTCATCTGAAATTTGTGTTTATGTTCCTCTTCGTAGGAATTGAGTGAGATCTTATCTAGAGAGAGATAGACAAATTTCACTTGACAAGGTCATTTAAAATGTTAACACAAGAATTTATTCCCATTGTTTTGAGTGTGTATTTTGGTGGGTTTTGTATGTGGAATTTATGTTTCCTTTGTCTTTTTTTTATTAAGATTTCTTTATTTCTTTTTATCATTTTAGATAATCAAAATCTATTATAACTGTTATTGATGATGATGATGAAGATGCTGGTAGACCAAAGCATCAAAATCATAGAACTTAGTTCTAAAAAACATTGCAGAGTCTATTCCTTTAACTTTTCATTTGTTGCAATACAATGAATATTTATAAATTTTTGTTATTTGTTTTTATACAATAAGTTTTTTGTACTTATTATTCCCTTCCTTCCATATATTTTTGTTTTTCTTTATACTTAGATGATTAAAACAAACGTGTTTAATAAAAAAGAGCACATGTGTTTTTGTGTGTGTATATATATATATATGATAATCACTTTCAACACAAGGATTGTGTTTGCGAAGAACAAGTAGTTAGCATTTTCATAACAAGTTATCTTTATCAATATCAAGATAAAAAAATAAATATATTTTTTAGCTATTCAATGTTAAGCTATATTGTTTAAAGTTGTCGTTTGAGCTTGTAACTAATAATGCTCATTTATATTAATCACTAATAAATAAAAAATTAAAGAAAAATATGACCAATTATTTTTGTAAAATAACAATAAAACAATGTTTGAGCTGGTAAAGTTATCTTTCCCAAACAATCGATTAAGAAACAATTTCATTGAGAGCTTTTGAAAATTAACTAAAAATATATATTTTTTTCATTTATACGGACCAAAAAAAATAAAAAAGCATTAAGAGAAGAGAGAAACCAAAAAAATAAAACGGAAAAAAAAATAATAAAGGTTCACATTGAGAAACACAGGGACCAAACGAAAATCCACATATAACAAATGGGAAAACAAACAAACAACCAACAATTCGCGAAACAGAGAACGACTTCGCGCACTGTTCAGCGTTCGCGCACCAGAGTTCCGTTCGGGCGCTGTCACGGGAACTTCCGTTCACGTAACGTGCAATAGAGCTTTCCCTCTTTGCATCTTCTGAGATATTTCAGTCGAACGGCAACGAAAGCAGAGGAAAGTATCACGCAAAAAAAAGGTTTTTTTTCTTCCTGTAAGAGGGTGGCATAAGAAGAGACTATAGGAATCTATGGGCCACCATGATTGGAACATCCTCAGCCGCCCACCGCTCCATTTTCACCCCATTGGTAATATAACCATCTTTGCATCTCTTTCTTTCTCATATTCACTTCGCTTCTATGTTCTCTACGGACTCTAACTTCATGCCCGTTAAAGTCATTTTATAGTTTTGTTTCTAATGTGTTCGATGAAATGCTCCAATGATGAGAAACTTTTTTATTTTATTCATATAAAGCATTTCCCTTTTTACAATATGGGAACAATTACAACATATGAAGCACCGATACTAACTACTAACACAGACACTGATAGTGACACATGTCAGACAGCGGAACAATCAGAAAGTGTCCGTGCTTAAGAACATATATTCATTGGATTTTATTAAATTTAATTTAAACTAAGTTATCTGACATTATCACCTAATTGTCTGAATCTCTAGAGATGCCTTTGCACTGCCACTTATTTAACTTAGTTTACAAACCTAATTATGTGAATCTAAAAGATTGAAGGGTAAAGTACTAGTTCTTTAATCCCACCAGTTTTAGTTCTTTTTGTTTCAAAACAATGATTGTTTGAAAAAAATCCAAATTTGCCATTGTTTTATTACTGAATGAGTGTATAAGTGAAGATTTATGAATAACTTCATTCATTGATTGAACAAAACAGTACAAATGAGGGATTATATAGGATGAATAACTCTCATTATCCCTTAACAAACTCAACACATTATAACAAAAATAAACTAACTTACAAGTAATTAATGCATGATCAAGAGAAAAGGTTATCAACTAGCTACTTATCTAATATTGTTTTCCAACTTTACCCTTAGATATAATCAATATGTTTTGTTTTTACATGATTGTATATAGTGGGATATTTATATTCTTTGCATTGAAAACTGAGAATTTGTAAAACACTTTATGATAAAAGTAAGGGTATTTTGGTACATATATACATCAATTAAATAATTCATTGATCTGTGTACAAAAATCTTAAAGCACCAAAGTTTTGGAATGGAGGGATTACCAGCAACTTTAACATGAAATTTAAAAAATATATAACTTGGTCAAAGATCATAGAAAGATCACCAGGATTATCTAGAGTAGTGTTCTTTTAAATGTTATTTATGTATTTTGCTAAGTATCGGTTGCAGCCTAGTTAATAAGTACAAGATGAAGTGACACTTTCTATTTTTTAACAGGGGAGATTGATTGTTCACAGAAGTAGCTGTTACAAGGGTGCACTTTATGCATGTTTGGGTAATAAGAGAATTTTTAGTAGAAATGCTAGTAGCCATGCTTCTAATAACTCTTCTAGAAGATGTGGTAATGGTGATGGCTTATTGAAATTCACATCCGTGGAAACGTACCCAGTCCTTCAAGCCCCCAGCCTCCAGCATTGGTTTAAAAATTGGCAGACACTTAGGAAGCACAAGCTGACAGCTAGTACTTTTGCTGCTGCCATTGGATTTTGGCGTAAGCGAAGGACTCACCTATGGTTAGAGAAGATCGGTGCTATAGAACCATTTTCTGGAAATCTTGCCACGTGTTGGAGCAATATCAAAGAGGAGGAAGCACTTGAAAGATACAAGCTGATAACCGGAAATAACGTATTGTTTCCCGAATTTCAGGTCTACAGAACAAAACCAGAAGACAGTTGGCTAGCCGCTTCACCAGATGGTGTAATTGACAAGCTGGTATATGAATTGCCTTCACGCGGTGTACTGGAGGTAAAGTGTCCGTATTTCGATGGAGACATGAGTAACGCTTTTCCTTGGACTCGAATTCCAATTCACTGTATTCCTCAAGCTCAGGGTTTGATGGAGATTCTAGGAAGGGATTGGATGGATTTTTATGTTTGGACTATTAATGGTAGTAGTCTATTCAGGTTATATCGCGACCCAGAGTATTGGGATGTTATGAAAATTGCACTTTCCGATTTCTGGTGGAAGCATGTCCAACCAGCAAGAGAGTTGTATAGTAGTGGTGGTATAACAGATCCCCTTTTTCAGTTAAAATCACTAGCACCACCTCGTAGACATGAATTATGTCCCGATATAGTTTATAGAAGTAAACACATGGTTGATAATTCTAAATTGTTGGTCCGGGAGATACATGGGAAAATGCGAAATTGATTGTTACTGCTGTTAGAGGGGAGTCATTAGTTTATTAACAATTTTTTTGTTGTATATTCCGAAATAATATTTGAATGGTTAGCTTGAATCAATATAGTTTATGAAGATATTGATTTTGCTGAATTGAATTGTGGACTGGTGTTGGTTCATGACATGGTATTACCACTTCAATTCTGCTTAATATGGTTTGAAACCATGGTCTTTTTCAAAGATATAATATATTTACAAAATGCTGATTATAGATGATAACTGATACATTAACAGTTTGTCACTGGCTGAGTATTATATTTTTATTTAGCAATAATTGAACCTCTTGGAAAACTTGAGTCTATATTCATTCTTCAAGCAGTCTTATGAGATTATGAGTATGAAACTTAGTTGCATGCTGCATTCATTCTTCAAGCTCTAGTAGAAAAATGTTGGAATCTAAATGATGCAGGAATGCATTATTGACAAGTATAGATTATTTTCTCTGCTGTTAGTGCCAAAACTTTACTCTCATATACTCAGATGTAATAGCGATGCTAAGCTAGACTATGAACTTCAATCTTTCTATTAAGGGAGATTAAGTCAGGATATTTGAGGTGATTTGATCAAATAATTGAAGCTAAACTATTGACAAAAGTTGACTGTTATTCTGATTTTATTCTTTTCTTATGTTGGATATTTTAGGATAAATGTATGTATGATTAACACATTGGAGATGGATATAGGGTAGAGAGATATTTTTAATTTTAGTTACATTGATATAGAGATTACTAATCTCTTTCTCTCTATTTGTAGGGGTAAACTTGAGATTTAGGGGTTTTTAGGGGTATAACTCCAATTTGTAGGGGAATGGAGTGGTTTTCCATTCTGGCTTTATATTTAGATCAAAATCATTTTAGGAAGACTTTACCCTGTAATTATACTTCTATCTCTACATTCTACCTAAACCATGCATTTTACCTTTTAGTATTTTTTTTTGGAGCGTTAGAAACACATATTTTCTAATACACTCTGTTTGATTGGTTAAAATTTATACATGTTTCACTAAATTATGTGGATCTCATATGAATTTGGTGGACTCATGTGAATTTTAACCAATTAAAAAGAGTGTGTTAAAGAGTGTATTAGTAGCATTTTTTTTAAATCTCTATCTCCATCAGATTTAATTTGTGTTACGAAAAACGTGAATTATGTTTTTCAAAATACAAATTTAAGTTAGTTGGTATATTCAGATTTAATTTGTGTTATGGAAAGCTTGAATTATGTTTTCCAAAACAAAAATTTAAGTTAGTTGGTATTTATTCGAAATACAAATGTGTTATAAAAATCCAAATGTTTAAGTTTTTTGTAACACAAAAATATTTTGAAAAATATAAATTGACTTTTTTGTAACGTAGAGCATGGTATGATGTAGGTGGAGGGTATGAGTAAAATTTTCTATTTTTAGTTAGCATGTATTTGAGTTTTCGATTTCCCATTCCCCTACCTATACCTCTCACCCCCCCCC
>JBBPBP010000002.1:9723849-9734316 GCA_037974735.1 Cicer chorassanicum
TGTTTTTTTTTTTTTTTTTTTAATTTTTTTTATTGTACTATACTACTACTTATTAGTATCAATGTCTTAAAAATTGGAGACGGAATCGGCACTTTTTGAGTAAGGCAATTGATTAATAGTGAGATCTAAGGTGGACTAGTGGTCCAAATGTTAATACTTAAAAATTATTAACAATTTTAATGATTATTGACTATATATTCTTTATAATAAATAGTTTATGATCTTGTTTGTTTGTTTTTATGGATAATACAAGAAACAAAATTTGTAGTTGTTAAAATTTTAAATGTTTTTTAAATATTAGTTTATGGTGCACATTGATCTATATTAGAATTTGATTTATGATTAAACGTGCTTTAGTTCTTAAAACTAACATGTAACATTCAATATCACAATACTCTATGAAAGATGAAAATTATTTAAAATTTTCTAAATCCTACTTAAACTATTGGAATTTTACTAATGGAAATAAACTTTAAAGAATTTTAAATAATTTCTTTTCGTTTAAAAGACTAATACCTATCATTTTTGAAAACTAAAATGGACATTTATTGATTGATATAATCATTGTATAAAATAGATAACAAAATTCATTATTTTATAGTGGTGACATACTTGCGTGTGAAGTAGTTGAAGTTGAAAATCGATATTGAAGTTTTTTTTCTTTTCCTTTTTTAACAACGTAATTTATAGTTTTGTTGTTTTTGATTCTAATTATTAAATTTTATTTTGTTTTTGGTCTATAACACATAATAATCACTCGTTGAATGTTGATGTGACATTGATGATGTGTCAATTCGGTCATGTGACACTGAAATTCCACGTGATATGTCATGTCAATATGATATGTCATTTAAATTTAGATAAAAAATGACAAGATAAACTACAACAATAAAACTCTAAAACTATGGAATTAATCTATTTTTTTTTCTCTAAAAGATTAAAACAAAAAATAAAAAAATAATAATGTTTCATGGGTCAAAAACATAATTTCCCCTTAAGTTTTTTTGTTGTGTGACTACAACCCTAAAGTTAAATATCGGAATTAATGTTTATGTAAATAATACAACTATTTTAGAAACACCTATTGCTCCAAATAAATGATAGAAAAAAAACATCAAAAAAACAATTAAAAAGATTGTAAGTATATTCTTTAAATTTAAGTGGAGAGAAATAAAAATATATAAACAATTTTTTTTTACTTGCTTATTTAAGAAGAAAAAACGAATAGTTAAAATTTGATAAAAGGAAGAGAATAAAATGATAAAAAAACATATAAAATAGTATATAATAAAATTAATTTTTTTTTGAAATTTGTGTTCTGTTTTTAGTTGAAAAGAAATAATATGTTGTTGTTGTCAAGTGTGAAAAAGTGAGTTTTAACTAATATATAATTGAGAGGATCAATATACCTATTATTTTAAGATTTTAACTAAAAATATTATATTCAACACACTTGTGTGAGTGCTCTTAACTCTATATGATGATCCATACATCTTCATGGCTCAACTTTGGTATCAGAGTTGCTGGTTGACTGTGGTTTGATCAACCAACGACAATATATGTCTATATGGATGAAAAAAAATAATCCCAATTCTTTTTATTTTATTTTATTTATTTATCGAGTTTACATGTGAAACAATGTGGAAAAGACACTCTTTGAGATAAGTAATGATGTAGGTAACATTGAGTTAAGGATGTTGAAATATTCATAATCTCGTTAACTTATTTGAGAACGTCTTACGAGGTAAAAGACAGATTTGATGGTTTCTTGATTTAAAAAAAATCCATATATAGTCATCAAAATTATCCGATAGCTCTTATATAGGCATCACTATTCAAACTCAATCGAACGATGAAATTGGATCTGGAAATTACTTATTGCTGCAAGTGTTCAATTTTTATTAGGTAGGTTTGTCATAACTTTCATCCAACTAGGTTTGTTTTAGATCAAGGCATTAATGTTTCTGCTACTTGTACATACTTTGATGTAGGCATCAAAACTATTAGCCATTGGCCATTGCTTATTGTCTTGCCCATATGTCGTGTCTATTCGGCGTGAGTACAGTTTTCTACATCTTCCAACAAGATTCTTGGAAGAGACTACCATGAATATTATCTTTAGTGAGGCTGAAATTATAATTTCTCTAATTATGTGGAACATATGATGTACAAGAAATGAATTTGTTTTTGAAGGAACTCAAGCAATAGTTTCACTTTTAGTTGCTTCAGTTTTCCCCAACTCTATATCTCACAACGAGCATTTGGTAGCTTGCATTTGTCTTCCTCTTTGCGACCTCCACAAGAAGTTTGTTGGCAACATAGTGACATTAAATACTTTAGTCCTAAATATTGATGACAATGTATTTAACAAACTCGGAACAAACACGATGGCAGTCTTGTGCGCAACTCTTATGACCAATTCCAATTTGGTTTTTATAGTAGTGCGAGCCTATTCAATATTTTACGTGCAGAGATTCAAACTTTGTTAACAGAAATTACTATTTGTTGGAAGCTGATTTTAGGAAAATTTTGTGCTTTACTGTATCACTTCATGTTGTTCAATCTTATTGCAAGAGAAACATCGAAGTTTCATCAATGTGCTAACCTCTTGGATCTAATCCGAAGTTAGCTAAGTAAGGATTGAGATATTTTTATCCAAAATTATTATACCGACATTTTGACTAAGTTAGTGTCTAATCATAGTAGAACTCTTGTTTTAGTGCTTGAGGTGCATTGTTTCTTTTTGTCGTTGCTAGCTGATGCACTAAACGTGATCTTTATTAAGATCTTTATTAAGATGTAGATTATTTTCCGTTCTCTTAGTTTTTTTTCTCTATGTACCAAAAAATAGTTGTTAACAAATATTTAAATGCATAAGTAATCCTTTTAAGGGACTATTAAATTATTTTTGCAAAAAAAAAAAACCACTATTTATTTGTAAACTTTGCCTTTTTTTTTTCGAAACATTACTAAATTGAATTTCACAGTACTGGAAGGAGTCATTACTCTAAATTTTAATTCAATTGCACTTGATCTGAGCCAAAATTCGTACACATCCTCTTCTCCAGTGAAGAAAGTTAGTGTGATGTTGGTAATTTCTGCTTATGGTCTCGAAGCCTTTCTGTGAAAAGAAGAAAATTCTGTACTCTTTATTTGAGAATTGGGAACAGGTCATTATTGAAAGGGATTAGCTTTTGGACAAGTCAAAAAGGACATGTGGGTGACATGAGTGCTCTTTCTGTTGTTGTTTATATTCTGGTACAACGTGATTGAATCATTGGTCTCTCGTAACTAATTTCCTTTTACAGGTCATTATGCTTGCTTAAGATAAAATTTAACTTTACGACAAAATCAGGAATTATTTTACGCTTTGTATTTCATCTTTAAATTTTCATGAAATTTGAAAAAAAATAAAATATGCTCAATTTATTCTAAGTTTTTAAATTTGAACATATTTTTTTTTTACTTTTTTTACAACTATGTATTTTTTTACGGATAAACCACAATTTTAATCCAAAAAAGTATACAATAATGTCATTTTAGTCATTGACTTAGTAAAAAAATTCAAATAACTTATCGAATCATCAAAATAGTTTTTGAAAGATATAACTTACTTTCATAAAATTTCATAAAAGAGACAATTCATTGTCAAAATAGTCAATGATTGTTATAATGTCAAGAACTAAATTGACTCATATTTTGATGATTCGAAGAATAATTTGAGTTTTTTTTGCTGAGTTACAGACCAAAAGGATAGCGCCAACACTTTCAAAGACTAAAATAGTATATTATTCATTTTTTTACTAAAAAAATACTTACATTCACTCATTCAAATTGATAGAATACATCAACCGTAAGCAATACAAATTCAAAATCACTAAAATTGAAAAAAAGATGAATCTAGGAACAAACTCGCAACATCAAGATAATAATAAAAACAAAAAAAACAAAATATCTACAAATATAATAAATTAAAGTGTATGGAATAATCATGCATCTAAATCTATAATATTGACAATAGATCAAAGTTACTATGGTAATCTGAACCAAACAAAAACTACAACAAGAAAGTAAATCAAATAATATCGCACTAAGATGACAATCAAAATGACGCTACATACTTCAAAATCGGAGAAATAACGATTGTTGTTTGATAACAACAAGAGAATTATAATATCTGAAAATTGTTACAACACATACTTCTATGAAACACCCAACATATGGCCCCAATACAATCACACTCTTTAAAACAAATATTTGAATTATTTTCTGCAACACTCTAGCACAAAAGTATTAGAGAAAAGAAGAAAATCAAATATAAATTTAAAGTGTTTTTGACTGGTGCATCTTATAAGAAGCGATAGAGTCAATATATATAGAATTTGACTCTCTCCTCCTTTATGATAATAGGCAATGTCATACTTTTATAAGCTACTTCAATTTCAATTAACTCCAATAATATCCACCTTGATTAAAATTCATACATCTTTTGTTTTTATTGCATACACCAACAATCATAGTTAAAAAAATTATCATACTTCACCATAAAGATGATATTTTACTTGAAGCTAAATCACTTCAAGAATTTCCACTTTAAGCTAACTCACTCAAATAATTTCTACTTGAATCGTAACACTTCAAGAATTTTCACTTGAAGTTAAACTACTCAAAGAATTTTCATTTGAAGCTAAACCACTCCAAGAATTTCCATTTGAAGGTTAACCACTTCAAGATTTTTCACTTGAAACTAAACCACTACAATTTTTTTCACTTAAAGTAAAATCACTACAAGAATTTTTGCATGTAGAAAATTATCGTCGTAATTTTGCAACACACCTTAAATCAATGTCAACCAATATCCACACTATTCAATACTTGGGATAATTCCAATTGTATCAACGTATCATTGATTGGAACTTTTCACAAGTCTAAATTGATTCTTCCATCAAATTTATTTATGCCAAAATTCACAGAAGATTTCGACATTGTAGGTGTATATATTGTAACCGTGTACGAGGTTGGTTCCCAAGAAAGATAAGCGAGTCACAAAAGACCACTGAAGTATCAATTTTTTTATAGTTGGAACATTTCTAAACAAAACTTTTATAGCATCACTCTTCTTTTTTTATGTGGAAGATCAGACAATGTTGCAACTACAAAATAGTAAGAATTTAATTTTTCTGGACCAAACCAAAAAATTTAATATCACTTGTTGGACAAAATTCTAGAGAAACTAAGGAATACAATCTCAACACAAGAACATAACACGAAAACTTCAAAATTAGAGGAAAAACCATGATAATTGTCTAATGACAACTAGAGAATAATATTATGTAAAAATTGTTACAACACATAAAATTCTCTTAAATACCTATGGCTCCTAATACAACCACACTCTCCAAAGAAAATACCTAAACTGTATCTGACAACACTTTAACAGAAGATTATAAGAAAAAAGCGAAAATAAGATTAATATTAGTTTAAAATATTTATGACTGATACATCTTGTAACGAAGAATTATATATTGATCTCCATCTTGTAACGAAGAACTGCATGTTGGTCTCCCTCATGCTTTCCAATACTAGACAATATAAAAGTAGACTTCAAAATTTGGCAACCAATGTAAAGGTAGACTTTGTGAATCTTGTGGAGAAATTCCATAGGAATAAGAGTTTAGTTAAGGGAACCAACAATTTCTTTATCACGTTGATTTTTAACTTTGAGAATCCGCAAAATTTGGGTCATTACACATTTCTTTAATTGGGACCATGTAGAAGGTGTTCAAACTTCTTGCAAACCATTTTAAGCTAGTCCTAACAAAGCGACCTAAGAATCTCAGTGTAGGTACTCTCATCCACTTGGGTTAGACCGGGTCGGACTAGACTAACACATTTGCCATAGTCATAACTATGAGCTCTCATCATAATTTTCAATAAGTAAGGATGCTTAAAAAAGCAAGCATTTTCAAATGAAGTTTTGTATGATGCAACTATTTGGATACACTATTCAAACACACACATATTTAAAAAAATAAAAAGAATTTAATTTTAAAATTATTAAGTGATTATATATTTTTGTGTCTAAATAATACGTACTCAAAATATTTTTGACCAAACAAGTATTTTTCAACATGTCAACAAGTACTAGTTGAAAATGCTAACGATATAATTTTATTACATAGTTCAATATGTTTGTAGTCTTATAAAATTTATAATTCTTTTATTTTTGGCGTTTGTACCCTTTTTTGTGGTTGCAAATTATAAAATGTACTATTTTGCAATTTGTAGGACTAAAATAATAGATAAAATAATTAAAATCAATATACAAAATAAAAACATATTTAAATATTTATTATATGTTACAAGCAAATTAAGTCTTGCTATATGATGCATAGGTACTGATATGAGTACGAGATACACATTTTATAAATATTTAAGATACAGATACATCAATAGAAATATAATTTTTTTCTTCATATAATTCAATTAAGAGAATTAAATTATTCAATTTACAATACAAAATCATAATAAAACTTTAAAAATGCACATTTTGTGTTTCCCTGCAATAAAAAATTAATTGAAATGAACAAATACACTGTAATATATAAAAAAAATATTATCAATTTACTTGTAATAAAATAATATAAAAAAAAGAATCATATAAAAAAATAGAGTATTTATTATATGAGTACTAGTACCAGCTAAATAGACGATGTGAATATTTTACCATTTTAAAAGTATCTCTGCTTTGTAGGTCTTGCACAAACAACCTTTTATAAGTTATAAGTGGTTTGCGATAGAGATAAATCTTTAGCCGTCAAATTTATTTGTCTTTATTGTAATATAGTGTGTCCTCTATCACTCAATTTTTTTCTCATAATATACTCCCGCTAAAATGCTAAAATAAAATGTATAAACAAACGAGTTAATTTTATTTATGTATTTGATATAAAATTTAAATTAAACATAATAATTTTTCAATCTATTTTTACTTATATTTTATTCTAGAAAAGTATTAATAGTGTACTTTTGATTTTATTTTCACTTCCCTTCACTTGTAATACATGACTTGAAATGATTCTCAAAATCTATTATGGATACCTTCTTGAGTTCTTGTCTAGTGTGTGGGTAGGAGATTAGGACCATAAACTTTCTATACGCCAACTTTAGAGGAGCAGTGGAGTGAAAGGGAGTCAGAGAATTAATAAGAGTGAAATTTTATAATAGTGTATATTGATAATTCTTTTATTTTGGCCTACCATTGCATCATATAAATATAGATGATATATTGATGATATAGTCTAAGTGGTCCATGGCTATTTTTTGTTTAGACCAAAATTTGAAGGGCAAGCTTGGAAGTAGTAGCCAGCCGACACATGCATATAATCAATTATCGATGAGTTATATTCAAGATGTGACTTCAAAACATATTTTCAATAACTGTGTACAATATATCCTTCACAATTCACATAGCTTTTTCATGATAGATGGCTTAAACTTAAAGTATACATTCTTTCTAATTTTAGTTTCCTTTCGTTTCTTAATTTCATGGTTGAATAGGAAAAATTAATTTTCAGTGAGTCAATGAGGCGATAGAGTATCTAATCTTATGTCACCATGGTTAAATGCAATAGAATTATGCTCGTGTGTTAGATTGCATTGGAGGTATCGTTCAAATAAAAATAATTTCTTAGAGTTGGTTGTTGATAAAAGGGGATAGTGATCGTTCTCTCAAATTTTCATATTGGTTAATAGATTATATGATTGTTAAATATATTTTTTATTATAAGAAAAACTTCCAATGTATATATTTGTATATTAACCTTTGTTGATAAATTGGAAAAATAGAATAAGGTTTTAATATGGATCCTCGATTTGCACCAATTGTAAATGTGGTGTGGTGGTTAATATAATACAACAATAAGATAACATGTTTATTAGAAAAATCTCAAGTCTTATTGTGAAAATTGACAAAACTTTAATGAATTTATAAAAGTGATACTTTTTATTTTACAAATCGAATTTGTGAAAATTAATTAAAACTTAATATAAAATTTATATTAAGTGATTTAAAATAATATCAATATAAAAATCTATAATAATATCAAAATGTATATTTGTTGGATTACGAGAGAGGAGTTCACGGATTATCACATTTGGTGAACAATAATTAAATAAGTGGTTTAGAATTTTATAGGAAAAAAAAAAACAAAACAAAATAAGCCATTTGGATATCACATATTTTACTAAAATTTTAAATGAATATGAATCATTTGACTTATATGTTGTCTATAATTCATTTTTCCATCTAACGTGAAACATCAAATTCACATTTCACACACCAACAATCTCTACTCAATTGACCCACATATAACGAGACATGTCAAATGACCACTTTATTGTAAAATAGACTTTCGTTACAAGGAGCTAATCACCTTTGTCAAATCATCAACTGATAGAAGCTTAGAGGCTCATCACAATGGACTATGTGCAATCCCTCAAGCAGTTTGGATATACAACATATTCACTCAAAACATTATAAGACAATGTGTATTCTCATTTTTATATTTTTAACATTAACTTTTTTTTATCGAATGTGTAACGTGTAACTCAAACTTAATGCACAATTACAATCTAATTACACAAATCTAAATATTGATTTAACCTCTATGCAGCTACCTCTTGTGTAGTTGTAGTAGAATAATAAAGATGCTAAATTTTAAAATTTGTTAGAAACAAATGAATCCATAATAATTACCCGTGAAGGAACACATTATAAAAAGATGAAATCACCACATCATTTTAACTCTATAGCAAAACACAAAAGCTATAGTTTTAGATTAAAAAGAAACTTTTTTTTTTCTTCAGAAACATGTTTTCAATGGTCATAACTTAAAGATGTTGTCTGTTCTTTAGAGAACTATACAAAAACAACACTTTCAATAAAATGTAGACTTAAAATTTTATTTTCTGCCTCAAATATAAATAAAAATATGTCTAAAATAATTGATATATTTAGTTTACAATTTGGATCGAATACATTATTATTATTATTATTATTATTATTATTATTATTATTATTATTATTATTATTATTTTTTTGTGACAGAAGGAATATTTTTATAACAGTCTTGTAATTACTAGATTAATGAATCAAAATGTGATAAATGATGGGACACCAAAAGTTCAAAAGCTAGTGATCCGAAATTTATTGAGGTTGCTGCATTTTCGTGCGTGTAAGCTTAAAGCATGTAAAGAGGCGTAAAGCTTAAGTTCAAAATTAGAAATTTAATCTCTAAGGGATATACTTCCGGAAATCAATTGGTAATAAAGTAAAAATTACCAATATTAGTAAGATTTCGAGTTGCTATCACCAATGAAATTAAAATGAGTAGGAAGAAAAAACCACAAGAGGACACATAGATGTCACGTTGGGAAGGGGACAAATTAAGGAATGGACCCTAACTTGTAATGTTACGTATAGCACCTCATGAATAGAGCTGGCAAAGTTCAAATAGAAAACCCACTTAACAAATCATGTATAATACATCCAATGTTTCTGTTGGTGTTGTCGAGTTTAGAGAATTCTTAGGTATGATGGGTGTATTCCTTCCTAATTAAAGGCAAAACTAATCATAAATTTAAAATATTTAGAAATAATTAAATATGAAAAAATATGTAAATTTAAATTAGTCGTTCAATAAAATTCAAGTTAAAAATAAATTGTTTGAGACAATTCAAATTTAAATTACGACTAAAATGATTATTCGTTAAATTTTACTTACGTTATGGTCAAATATCGAATTATCACACCTAATTTTCTTAAATGAGAGAATTAAGAAAAAAAATATAGTAGTTAGATATTATACCCACTTAGTTTCTTTTCTCTATCGACATCATGAAGCATAGAGGTAACAACTTACATTGTAGTCCATAAACCCCCCAAAGAAAAGGAGATGGAGAGTCAATGAAATGATATGAAAAAGTTCCATTATTAAATGATCATTTATTGCCACCATATGTTAATTATCGCTTAATAACAAAAGATTAATTCAACAAGCAAGATAGAGGAGAAAAAGCTAAGAGTTTGTTTAGTACCATTGTAGAAAGCATTTCTCTGATCTTTATGATGCTAAACAAACCGTGTACGGGAATGTGGGCATTATTTAAAAAACAAAAATACTAGTTCTAAGTTCTAACATGTCATTTATTTCATCTTAACTAATTTGATCTATATGTAACTTTAATTTGTGTCGGGTATCCTATATACTAATTCCCTCCTTGAATTTTGGGAATTTTTTTGTTATTTTTTTTATAGGATCTTGTTCAATTTTTTAATTATATGAACTATTTTTTTATCAAAATATCTATAATGAGTTTATATCTATTTTTTTTTTAACCAACAACAAATACTATTAAAATATCTCAAGATAAATTAATCATTCCAGCCAATGGACAAATTTTAAA
>JBBPBP010000002.1:9734403-9750493 GCA_037974735.1 Cicer chorassanicum
AACATGTAGTATTAATGTGCCAAGTGTGATAAAAATCTTACATTTAATAAAAAAGAAGTTGTTGTTAAATACTATATTAGAAGTGAAATTATTTATACATTCAACGTCTTAAAATTTTGAATAAAATTTTAGTGCTTAACCAACTTATAAAGTTGTTTTTAGTTCATTATAATAAATTTCATAGACTTTTATGGTTCAACAAAAATGTATATCTTTTTTTAAGTTATCCATCTAACAAAGATAGACTCTTCTACGATAAATAATTGATCTCAATTTTATACTATGTATAAATTTATTTTCAACATAATAACTTCAACAATTAAATTAAATGAGATATAATGTGACTCATTCAATAATATAAAATATACTTATCTATAGTGCAATAATATCTTACCTTCACGTATTTGACAAAATTTCTAACAAAAGATATTTTGTAACGAAGAGTAACCCATTAATCAAATTCAAATAACCCCCAAACTCCAAAGGGTTGCTGGACCAATAATACACTAACTAAACATTATAAATTTGAAGCTAGATTTTACGGACCCTATGATCTATGAAGTGAAGTGGAAAAAGTATAAAAGTAAATTACCGATTAGTATAATATTTCTGCATATGACCGAGGCATTAATGCATTAAATATTGCACCGTTCTTTGGTAGATATTAATTAACGTTATCCTAGATCAGTACATTCAACTTTTACTTTAATCTGCAAACTAGTAATTTCCAGCTACTTTTTTTTATCATTAAACTCCGATCTGTTGGGTTTGTGAAGATGTGGTTAGAAATTTTGGATAAAGTATTAAAATAACTCTGACATCACACGGTTGAATCTTCACTACAAGGATGATAATGGATTACAAACAATATTATTCTATTCTACGATTTGTTAGATAAAAATAATATAAATTTTTTAGTATATATATGCAAATCATATTTTTTTGAATGAAAAATTATTAATAATATAATTTTTTTTTTCAACACAAAAAAATATAAATCCATAATAACATCAATACATTAACAAATAAATAAATATATAAAAAAATTTATCATAAAAACTATTTATACAATAGGATATAAAAAAAATACAATATATCAATTTTATTAATTTATTTTTAGATATAAATATCCAGATATCATTGCATTCATCTCTATATTTATTAATTAATGCATAATCAAAATATCAATTTATTTTATTTGTAGTTATCCGTTAAACTATATGTTCTATATTATTGTGGATTTTATCTCATACATACATATATATATATATATATATAGAGAGAGACGGATAATTTTTTTATTTACCATCCTTAATAAGACTTGTGAAATTTGAATGAGTATTTTGGTGGACAACCCATATATGGGGAGATCCATTTGACACCAAAAAAATATTTATTATTTTTTTAAAAAAACTTAAAAATTATTTATTTATAAATTAATAATACCAATGGTGGTGGTAGGTGATTAATTGACCACTCTAACTCGGCATAACTCTTTTGCCGATCAAAATTTCGCCGTCGATTGTTATAGACCGTTGGAATTTTATTGTTGCTTACCATTATCTGAAGTAGCAATGTCAAGTTACAAGGAAGGGGGTTTGAATTGTAATCTTGCCTATTTAAAATTTCCTGTTAAAAACTTAAGAAAACAACTCAAGAATGATCTTGGTTATAAAAACAGAAACGGAGAACGTTCTTGGTTTTAAAACAGAAAACGCAGAACGTTCTTGATTAGTTAAAATCACAGTTTTAGTTTCTCTATTTAATTTTGATAATAACAATAACTGAATGTAAATAGAGGTAAGGAAGAAATACCACACAAGAATATATCTTGCTTCACCCAACGTGGGCTACGTCCAGTCCTCACAACTGTGAGATTTTCACTAAGTGTTCAAAGAGAAAGGGAGAACAATCACAGTTAGAGATCAACCTTGATCTGTAACTACACTTCCTTTCCACCCAGAAAGGATTAATCAGATCACCTAACTAATCTGTTAGGATTTTAAAGTTAACTCTTTTAATCACCATCAAACTATAAACAATCCTTATAGTTATGAGTTTATACAATAATAATTTGAAAGGTTTGTTTGAATCTAATTTTGCTCAACTCTTGTTTGAGAAAAGGATTCGAAATAGAGAAAGAACTCAGTAAAGTAAAACTGGAAGTATCTATTTGGTTCAGCCTGATTTCTTTTGTGAATGAGATGGCCTCAAGAATGCAAATGAATATGATTTAATAAGAATACTTGGCACTTGAAGATCTGAATGATGCTTGCGAATTTGCCTTCCTTTTATAGATGTTTTGAGCAATTAATTCTGGTCAGAAAGAGCTGTTGGGAGTGCTCTGTTTTCCTTCTGACAGAAGCAAGGAATCTGTTGAAAAAGAGCTCCATTCATGTGACAGTTTTGGGCTTTCTGTTTTGGGCCTTTTTGCTTGATTTCAAACAGACTTGTTGCGTGTTTTAATGACCCATTAAGCTTTGATAATATTTGATAATAATTGGGCTTCGATTTGGATGTTTAATTTGATCCAAAACTGTTTGGAAAGGAGTGAATATTTTTCTGCAGAAATGAGAAGTCTTCTTCTGCAGAAACAAAGATTGTTCTTCTAAAAAACGGAGAACGTTGATTATAGGTGGAGAAAGATAATCAATCTGGTCTGATAGACTTCTGAATAATCTGAGGACTTATATTCAATCTTGAAGTTCAGTTTTGTTCAACTTTCTTGACAGTTCCAGACTGGAGAAAGTTGTAGTCCGTTTTTTGATATGCTTAGATTCGTGATGAATTTTCTTAATGATCCGAGAATCGTTTTGACTAAAAATGATTCCTATCTGTTCCTTGCCATGTACTGATGAAATTGGTATAAAGATTTCAGGCATAATCAATGTAGAAGTGTTGGAGAAAGATTGGTGAAGTGACTGTAACAATCTTTCTTGATTATGCTGATCTTTCTCTGTTTTGTATAGTTTATGATCATGACTTATTTCTTTGCTTTGCTTGGTTCCTATCTTTAATAAAAACACTCAAGAGCACAGATTAAATTAACATAACATTTAGAATCATAATTAATATCTTTAATTAATCTTTTGTTTATTTTCATCAAAACTTAATTTGAGAGTTTGTCTTAACAATCTCCCCCTTTTTGATGATGACAAACATGTTAATTTAGATTTTAATTCTGATTCTAATTTTAATTTTGAAGAGGGTAAAAACTCCTCCTCAATTGATGCAATAGATGTTTTTAGTGATATAACTAATGCAATCAGTTTAATTTTAGCAATAAAGGATATTTCATTAATAATGCGCGTTGCTGAATTACAAAAAGTGAGATCCTGAATTTTAATCAGATCATAAACAGAATAAAAACTAAACTTAATTCTCCCGCTTTGTCATACAAAAAGGAAGGAGAAAAAGATCCCTATTTTGCTAAAGAAGGAGAAGATCCTTCTGATGATTGAGACTTGGATGGTACAGGGATAGGCTCGGGAACAGGAGCAGCGTGAAAATGAGGGTGAGGAGGTACACCGAGCTTGGGTGCAAGTGTATCCGTGAGCCAGGATTGCAGCTGAGTCTGTTGTGCCAAGAGAAGTTGTAGAGTGGCCATTATTTCAAAGTTGGTTGGTTCCTTTGGAGGATTCATGATTGGTGGGGGAATAGGAGTAGTGCTGCTTGATGGAGCAGAGACAACTGGGAGAGAGGCAGGTAGTGGCTGAGGATTGGATTGATTGGATGAAGTAGCGTTGTTGGAAGGTTCGGAGGAAGCCAAAAATTGACTAATGCCAAAAATAGATGACGTGGTGGTTTGAGGAGAAATGTACGCTGGTGACATGGCAGAGACATTTTGGTGAGAAAGCAATGTTGTCATGGGGTCAAGGGAGAACGAAGAAGCTGAGATACAGAGATGAAATCTGTGGAGGAAATGGTGGATTGTTGGGGAAAAACAGAGAATGTTGTATTGTTAGGAGGAGGGGTAAGAGAACGTTCTCTGTTTGGAGGGGAACTTTCTTGAGCAGGATTAGAACATTCTGGGTTTTGTGGTGATCGTTCTGGGTTCTGTGGAGAAAGTTCTGGATTTTGTGATGAACGTTCTGGGATATGAGGAGAACGTTCTGGAGTTTTATCAGTAGCCCTAGCTGGTGAAGGAGATGGTGATGTGGGGACTGTAACAGGAGCTTCCCGTCTGGTAGAACGTTTTCTTTTTAGGGTGGAAGGAAATGAATGAATGAGTGGCGCAGACTGTCGGGTTCTGGGTCGGTTGGTTTGTGGATATCGTGGCTGTGATTCAGGTGGGGGAGAAGGCTGTCTAGTGACGTTGATTTTCATATGGGACATGTTTTTGGTTGAAAATTTGGAGATTTTGATGAGAGATTTTTCATTTGCCAGAGGAATATGAAAATGATTAAAGACTTTTGTAAGAATCATACCATAAGGAACAATATTCTTCTTGTAGTCTTTGTTGGCAGCAGCGATCATGTGATGAAGTATCAGATGAGGAAGGTTGAGACGCTTGCAGTTGAGCAGGTGATAGATGATCAGTGTGTCGTTTTCAAAGACATACTCATGGCTTCCACAGTGAGGAAGAAGAGTATGTTGACTCATGTTGTTGAAAATTTTAGGGAGAGGGCGAAGGAATGTTGACAAATACCTAGTGGAATTCTCTTGAAAGAGTTCGGAGAGAACTGCAGTCTCTTTAAGATTGAGAGTTGCATACCAGGATTTTCCAAAAACAGTAGGACCTTAAGTAGGGAAATCCAAGATTGAGGTCAAAATGTCAAGAGTCAATCTGATCTCAATTCCCTTGATAGTGGAAATGAACATAGATTTTTCAGGGAATGTTTTGGCTTGACAGTAGAAGGCGCAAACATCATCTGGATAGTGTGGTTCAGAAATTTGCAGAAATGCAATCCAGCCTAGGGCATCAGTAAAATGTTTGACAGAGTTGCCATCGACTATGAGTTTTGAAGTAGCAATGTCAAGTTACAAGGAAGGGGGTTTGAATTGTAATCTTGCCCTTTTAAAATTTCCTGTTAAAATACTTAAGAAAACAACTCAAGAATGATATTGGTTATAAAAACAGAAACGGAGAACGTTCTTGGTTTTAAAACAGAAAACGCAGAACGTTCTTGATTAGTTAAAATCACAGTTTTTAGTTTCTCTATTTAATTATGATAATAACAATAACTGAATGTAAATAGAGATAAGGAAGAAATACCACACAAGAATATATCCTGGTTCACCCAACGTGGGCTACGTCCAGTCCTCACAACTGTAAGATTTTTACTAAGTGTTCAAAGACAAAAGGAGAACAATCACAGTTAGAGACCAGCCTTGATCTGTAACTACACTTCCTTTCCACCCAGAAAGGATTAATCAGGTTACCTAACTAATCTGTTAGGATTTCGAAATCTACTCTTTTAATTACGCTCAAACTGTAAACAATCCTTATAGTTATGAGTTTATACAATAATGATTTTAAAAGGTTTGTTTGAATCTAGTTTTGCTCAACTCTTGTTTGAGAAAAGGATTCAGAACAGAGAAAGAAATCAATAGAATAAAACTGGAAGTATGTATTTGGTTCAGCTTGATTTCTTGAATGAGATGACTTTAAGGATGTAAGTGAATATGATTTTATGAGAATACTTGACACTTCAAGATCTGGTTGATGCTTGCGAATTTGCCTTCCTTTTATAGATGTTTTGAGCAATTAATTCTGGTCAGAAAGAGCTGTTGGGAGTGCTCTGTTTTCCTTCTGACAGAAGCAAGGAATCTGTTGACAAACAGAGCACCATGTATTTGACAGCTTTGGGCTTTCTGTTTTGGGCCTTTTGCTTGATCTAAAACAGACTTGTTGCGAGTTTTACTGACCCATTAAGCTTTGATAATATTTGATAGTGATTGGGCTTCAATTTGAATGTTTAATTTGATCCAAAACTGTTTGGAAAGGAGTGAATATTTTCCTGCAGAAATGAGAAGTCTTCTTCTGCAGAAACAGAATTTGTTCTTCTTAAAAACGGAGAACGTTGATTATAAGTGGAGAAAGATAATCAATCTTGTCTGATAGACTTTTGAATAATCTGAGGACTTATATTCAATCTTGAGTTTCAGCTTTGTTCAACTTTCTTGACAGTTTCCAGATTGGAGAAAGTTGCAGTCCGTTTTTTGATATGCTCAGATTGGTGATGATTTTTATTAATGATCCGTGAATCGTTTTGAGTAAAAACGATTCCTATCTGTTCCTTGCCATGTACTGATGAAATTGGTATAAGGATTTCAGGCATATTTAATGTGGAAGTGTTGGAGAAAGATTGATGAAGTGGCTGTAATGATCTTTCTTGATTCTGCTGATCTTTCTCTGTTTTGTATAGTTTATGATCATGACTTATTTCTTTGCTTTGCTTGGTTCCTATCTTTAATAAAAACACTCAAGAGCACATATTAAATTAACATAATATTTAGAATCATAATTAATATCTTTAATTAATCTCTTGTTTATTTTCATCAAAACTTAATTTGAGAGTTTGTCTTAACAAGTTTGTCGAAGATAAAAACTCTGCCAACACCAATGGGCCTTTGAGCCCATTTGTCTTTAAAAAGTTTGGTGGCAGTGGGAGCAATCAGAGGAATGGTATTTGGCTTGGTCTTTTTGGAGGGTGGAGATGGTGGCATAGGAGAATCAGGGTCAGAGGAAGGTTCAGATGAAGGAGAGGAAGGAGATTGAGGTGAAAGTGGTCGTTTGGTGGTTTTTGAAGGATCGTAAGACGGAGAACGTTCTTCGGGAGGTGAACGTTCTTGAGTTGGAGAGGGAGATTGTTGATGTTCATAAGAACATTCTCGAATGGGAGAGCGTGTTTGAGTATAGGAAGGAGAAGTAGTGGGAGAATGTTTTGAGTGAGGAGAACGTTCTTGAGGAGGAGAAGAAAAATGGTGAGGGATAGGAGAACGTTCTTGAACTGGAGAACGTTCGGGAGTAGGGGTAAGATTTTCGTGAACAGTTGTAGCAGAAGGAGTAGGAGAACGTTCTTGCATTGGGGTGGGAGAAGGTTTTGGGGTTGGGGAACGTTCTTGAGATGAGGAAGGGGAAAAACGAAATTTGGTTTTAGGTACAGTTGTTTTGAATCTTTGGCGAATGGGTAAGTTTGTTCTTGCCAGAAATTTTGAGGTTGAAATGGTGGTTTTTGTTTTTAGAGTACGGGTTTTAGGTTGAGTAGATTTGGGGGAGGAGAAAAAATCAGTCATTGGTCTTTGTTTCTGGTTTGAAGGAATAGATTGAGAGGCTTCAGAAAATGATGATTTAGAGGAGGTTGGTATTGAGGTTTTTGATGTAGGAATAGGTTTTGTTGAAGGAGCAGGAGTATCAGATGATTCATCTGAGTCAATGTTTGAGATGATGAAGTAGGCAAGTTTAGTGATTGGTGTCCTTGAGGTCCCAATTCCTGCCAGAATTCTCATTGAGCGCCTTTTAGGTGCTGGAGGATTAACAAATTTTTGTGTTGGTGGTGTGGGTTTGGAAAAAGATGTTCTTAAATGAGGAGGAACTTGAGTAAAATTTGGGGTTTGACTGGAATGGAGAGGAGGAAGAACAGAGGATACAGGTTCAGGAATGGAGGTGTTAGGGTTGGACTCAGGAGACGAAGACAGATAATCAGAAAAAGAGGAGTCTGATGAGTGTTCTGGAGAAGTTGGCATGGGTGGAGGTGAAGGTGAACGATTGTAAACTGGTGAGAAGGATGATGATGGTGATGGAGTTTCAGTGCATGCATTTTTGCGAGCAGATTGCTTGGTTCGAGCAATTTTTGATGCTGAGAAAAAGAGATTGAAGATGACTTTGGAGGAAGATGATAGTTTGAGAGAATGAAAACTGTTTCAAAAGAGATGAACAGTTGTGATAACTGCAATTTTCTTTTGCAGTTTTTCAAGAGAGAGAGTAATGATGATGAACCTAGGGAAGTGACAAGTGTTTGGGGAAAGGGACGATTTTGATGGCTGAGTAGTGTCTTTTGAAAGGCTTTGATGCTCGCGCATTTAATGCTAAGACATGCCTTGCCTGCGCATGAGGAAGATGATGTCTGGGAAGAGGATTTGAAAAACGGAGATTGATAAACGTTCTCCGTTTTCTGCAGAAGCAGTTTTAACTAGAATTTTCAGGATTTTTCAAAATTTTCAATTTTTCTTTGATTGAATTAAAACTTTCCTCGACTAAGGGCTTTGTAAAAATATCAGCAAGCTGATTTTGAGTATCAACAAAAATTAATTCAATGTCCTTTTTATTAACGTGATCGCGAATAAAATGATGTTTTATTTCAATATGTTTTGAACGAGAATGCTGAATTGGATTTTTTGACAGATTGATTGCACTAGTATTATCACAGTAAATTGGAATACTAGAGTAACTTACAAAAAAGTCTTCAAGTTGATTTTTAATCCAAAGGACTTGTGAGCAACAATTGGAATACTATAGTATTTTGTTTTCTGCAAGACCAACTTATCAAAGCATCACCCAGAAATTGACATGCTCCACTAATGCTTTTTCTTTCAGTTTTATCTCCAGCATAATCAGCGTCACAATATGCTACAAGATCAAAATGAGAACCTTTTCTATACCAAAGGCCAAGATCAGTAGTTCCAACAAGATATCTAAAGATTCGTTTTACAACAGTTAAATGAGATTCTTTTGGCCCGGATTGAAATCTAGCGCATAATCCTACTACAAACACAATATCTGGCCTGCTAGCAGTTAAATATAGCAAGGAACCGATCATGCCTCTATATTCTTTCTCAGAAACATATTTTCCATGTTCATCTTTGTCTAATGAAGAGGATGGATGCATAGGAGTAGACATAATTTTTGCTTCATTCATTTTGTACTTGGTTAACAAATCCTTAATGTATTTTTCTTGACAAATAAAAATACCATTTTCATGTTGTTTAATTTGTAATCCAAGAAAGTATCTTAATTCTCCCATCATGCTCATTTCGAATTCACTTTGCATGAGTTTTGAGAAACCATCACACATTTTTTCATTAGTTGATCCAAAGATAATATCATCAACAGACACTTGTACAATGAGTAAATCATTTTTATCAATTTTCTTAAAAAGTGTTTTTCCTCTGGAAAAACCATTATTGGTTAAGAAGGAACTTAACCTATCATACCAAGCTCTTGGTGCTTGTTTTAAGCCATACAGAGCTTTTGTGAGTTTGAAAACATGATTTGGCTTTGATTGATCTTCAAAACCAGGAAGTTGTTTCACATAAACTTGCTCATTTAAAAAGCCGTTTAAAAATGCACTTTTAACATCCATTTGAAATAATTTAACAAGTTTGTGAGATGCATATGCAAGAAGTATACGAATAGCTTCTAACCTTGCAACAGGAGCAAAAGTTTCATCATAGTCTATACCTTCTTGTTGATTGTAACCTTGAGCAACCAATCTTGCTTTGTTTCTTACAACCTTACCTTCTTCATCTAATTTGTTTCTGAAAACCCAGCGTGTACCAATAATTGTTTGATCTTGAGGATTTGGTACCAAAGTCCAGACTTCATTTTTATCGAACTGCTGCAGTTCTTCCTTCATGGCTTCAATCCAAGATTGATCAACTATGGCTTCTTTAATTGATTTTGGTTCAACTTGAGAAATCATTGCCATGTTGTTTTCATCATTCTTGAATGATTTCCTAGTTCGGATTCCATCTGCTGTATCCCCAATGATTTGAGTTTGAGGATGATCTCCTATTGTTCTCCAGCTTTTAGGTGGAGAATGATACGGAGATTGTTTATCGATCTCCATTTCCTGTATATCAGTTTTCTGTTGTGTGTCTGGCAATTCTTCATCCTCATTTGACTTTTCAAGTATTAAATCATCAAATTCATCAAATAAAATATGCATGCTGATTTCAACAATTTTAGTTCTTAGATTAAAAACTCTATAACCTTTAGAATCGGTTGAATAACCCAAAAAGATAGCTTTATCTGATTTCGAATCAAATTTTCCAAGAAGATCTTTGTTGTTTAGAATAAAACAGTAGCACCCAAAAATATGGAAGTATGAAATGTTTGGTTTTCTGTTTTTCCAGATTTCATATGGAGTTTTGTTTACGATTTTTCTAATGGATACACGATTTAGAATATAGCATGATGTATTGACGGCTTCAGCCCAAAAATATTTCTCAACATTTGATTCTTCCAGGATTGTTCTTGCCATTTCTTGTAAGGTTCTATTTTTTCTTTCAACAACTCCATTTTGTTGAGGAGTTCTTGCACAAGACAAATTATGTGAAATGCCAAGTTCATCAAGAAAGTTCTTGAAAGGGGCGTTTATGAATTCTCCTCCATGATCACTTCTTATAGAGATGATGCTGGATTCTTTTTCATTTTGTACTTTTTTACAAAAGATTTTAAAAGCTGCAAAGGCGTCATCTTTTTAATTTAAAAATAGTACCCAAGTGTATCGAGAAAAATCATCAACAATAACAAAACCATATTTCATTCCTCATAAACTGGTTGTTTTGACAGGACCAAATAAGTCTATGTGAAGTAATTCAAGAATTCTGTTTGTGGAAATAAAATCTTTTGAATGAAAGCTGCTTTTAACTTGCTTTCCTTTTACACAAGCTTCACATATTCTGTCTTTTTTCAAAATTCAGTTTTGGTAAACCTCTGACAAGTTCTAATTTTGAAATTTTCGAAATGGTTTTCATCCTGACATGCCCTGCCCTTTTATGCCAGATCCATTTATCTTTATCAATAGATATGAAGCAGGATTCATCAGGCAGTTCTTCAAGATATAATACATAAAGGTTTTTCTTTTTGGTTCCAGAAAACAGTTTTTCACCAGATGTTGTTTTTATGATTTCACATATGTTGGGTTTGAAAATAACTTCACAGCCATTGTCACAGAGTTGACTTATGCTTAAGAGATTATGTTTTAGACCTTCAACATATTGAACATCAGTTATTTGAGCAGAGTTTTTCTTACCAATTGTCCCTTTACCTTTGATTCGAGCTTGATTGTCGTTTCCAAAAGTAACAGACCCTCCATCTTTCTTGACAAAGGACATGAAGCAATTTTTATCACCCGTCATGTGTCTTGAACAGCCACTGTTCAAGAACCATGGCTTTTTCTTGACACCTTGAGAACCAACCTGCAGTTTTGGTTTTATTAACTTTTGGTACCCATTCTGTCTTGGGTCCTTGTGGATTAGTTCTAAATTTTGTTTTTCTGGTATTATAGCATGTAGATTCAGAATGTCCAATTTTAGAGCATGAAGAACATTTAATTATTTGTTTATGAAAAGATTTTCTAACTGGTTTTGACAGATTTTCAGAACTTTCTCCGTTTTCTGTTTTATCTGGAGAACGTTCTTGGTTCTTTTGAAAAACTGTTTTTCTTTCAGATTGTTCTTTTCTCTGTTTGCTTTTGATTTTCTCATCTCTTTTCTTAAAATAACATGCAAATTCAAGGTGTCCAATTTTACTGCAATATGAACATTTGATCTTGCATTTATTTTCTCTTCTTTCTGGAATAAAAAAGTTTTCGTACATTTTGGTTTTCTGAGTTTGATTAAAACCAAGACCAGCTTTATCAAATATTCCAACTTGAGATCCCATGATTTTCTGAAATGTTCCAGTAGCTTTAATAAAGTTTAATAGATCATTTTTCAAAAGTTGAACTTCAGGTTTAAGGAGAACGTTCTCCTTTTGAAGTGCAGAATGTTCTTGACTTTCTTGATTTTTAGTGTGACAGTTTTTGGTTTGAGATTCTTTCAGATTTTGAATAATTTCCTTCAGCTTATTATTCAGAACTTGGGTTTTTTCTTTTTCTTCCTTTTCTTTATAAAATTTTTCTTTTAAGGAACTACACTTTTGTATGAGTAAGTTTGAATCATTTAATAAGTTGTCAAATTCTTTTTCCATTTGTTCACACAAAATGCAGGATTCAGAATTTGTTACCTCATTTTCTTCAGTGTTTGCCATTAAGCATATGTTGGCTTCTTCATCTTCTTCCTCATCAGATTCATCTGAGTTATCCCATGTGGCCATCATTGATTTCTTTTTGAAAGGAAATCTGTTTGGTGTTCTTTTGTTTAGAGGACACTCAGATTTGTAATGTCCCAGCTTATTACATCCAAAACATGTAATTTGACTTTTATCTTGTTTTGTTTTAGGATTTTCTTTTCTGTTTGGGAATCCCTTCTTCATTTGATCTCTTCTTCTCATTATTCTTTGAATTCTTTTAGTGAGAAAAGCTATTTCTTCATCAGCCTCTTCTTGAATTTTTTTTGTGGTTCTTCCTCTGTTTGGTCAAACATGCTTTCTTGAGATGTTTTTAAAGCTATTGCTTTTCCTTTCTTGACAGGTTTATCCTCTTGTAATAATACCTCATGTGCTTTTAAGGTTCCAATTAGCTCTTCTAGTGCCAGTACTTCAAGGTTCTTGGCTTGGCTTATGGTTGTTACCATTGGTCTCCATATGACTGGAAGACATCTCATGATCTTTCTTACTCTATCTTGTACTGAGTAAGTCTTTCCTAAGGATCGCATTTCATTCACTATAGTTGTGAACCTTGAATACATTTCATCAATGGTTTCTCCTTCATTCATTTCGAACAGCTCAAATTTTCTTATGCCGATGTCTATTCTTGTTTCTTTGACATGGTTTGTTCCTTCATGATGAATTTGTAGTGTATCCCAAATTTCTTTAGCAGTTGTGCATTCATCGACTCTTTCACTTTCTTCCCTGCTCAAAGCGCACAATAATAATAATTGAGCTTTAGAGTTTAAGAGTACCTTAGTTTTGTCTTCAGATGTCCAGTCGACTTCTTCCTTTTTGGCAGAGTTTGAATCATTTTGATTAGCTCTTGGAATGAAATCTCCATCTGTAATGATGCGCCACATTCCTGTGTCTTGAGACTTTAGAAACAACTGCATCTTGTTTTTCCAAAAGTAGTAATCAGTTCCATCAAAGTATGGTGGCCTGTTTGAGTATCCTCCTTCAACAATGTATTTTGCTTTTGACATTTTTTCTTCTAGATCTTTTTCTCTAGCACTTGGTTAAAGTGTTTTTTTTTTCTAGAGACCTTGCTCTGATACCAATTGAAGTAGCAATGTCAAGTTACAAGGAAGGGGGTTTGAATTGTAATCTTGCCTATTTAAAATTTCCTATTAAAAACTTAAGAAAACAACTCAAGAATGATCTTGGTTATAAAAACAGAAACGGAGAGCGTTCTTGGTTTTAAAACAGAAAACGCAGAACGTTCTTGATTAGTTAAAATCACAGTTTTAGTTTCTCTATTTAATTTTGATAATAACAATAACTGAATGTAAATAGAGGTAAGGAAGAAATACCACACAAGAATATATCCTGGTTCACCCAACGTGGGCTACGTCCAGTCCTCACAACTGTGAGATTTTCACTAAATGTTCAAAGAGAAAGGGAGAACAATCACAGTTAGAGATCAACCTTGTTCTGTAACTACACTTCCTTTCCACCTAGAAAGGGTTAATCAGATCACCTAACTAATCTGTTAGGATTTTAAAGTTAACTCTTTTAATCACACTCAAACTATAAACAATCCTTATAGTTATGAGTTTATACAATAATAATTTGAAAGGTTTGTTTGAATCTAATTTTTCTCAACTCTTGTTTGAGAAAAGGATTCGAAACAGAGAAAGAACTCAGTAAAGTAAAACTGGAAGTATCTATTTGGTTCAGCCTGATTTCTTTTGTGAATGAGATGGCTTTTAGAATCCTAGTGAATATGATTTAATGAGAATACTTGGCACTTGAAGATTTGAATGATGCTTGCGAATTTGCCTTCCTTTTATAGATGTTTTGAGCAATTAATTCTGGTCAGAAAGAGCTGTTGGGAGTGCTCTGTTTTCCTTCTGACAGAAGCAAGGAATCTGTTGAAAAAGAGCTCCATTCATGTGATAGTTTTGGGCTTTCTTTTTTGGGCCTTTTTGCTTGATTTCAAATAGACTTGTTGCGTGTTTTAATAACCCATTAAGCTTTGATAATATTTGATAATAATTGGGCTTCGATTTGGATGTTTAATTTGATCCAAAACTGTTTGGAAAGGAGTGAATATTTTTCTGCAGAAATGAGAAGTCTTGTTCTGCAGAAACAGAGATTGTTCTTCTCAAAAACGGAGAACGTTGATTATAGGTGGAGAAAGATAATCAATCTGGTCTGATAGACTTCTGAATAATCTGAGGACTTATATTCAATCTTGAAGTTCAGTTTTGTTCAACTTTCTTGACAGTTCCAGACTGGAGAAAGTTGCAGTCCGTTTTTTGATATGCTTAGATTCGTGATGAATTTTCTTAATGATCCGAGAATCGTTTTGAGTAAAAATGATTCCTATTTGTTCCTTGCCATGTACTGATGAAATTGGTATAAAGATTTCAGGCATAATCAATGTAGAAGTGTTGGAGAAAGATTGGTGAAGTGGCTGTAACAATCTTTCTTGATTCTGCTGATCTTTCTCTGTTTTGTATAGTTTATGATCATGACTTATTTCTTTGCTTTGCTTGGTTCCTATCTTTAATAAAAACACTCAAGAGCACAAATTAAATTAACATAACATTTAGAATCATAATTAATATCTTTAATTAATCTTTTGTTTATTTTCATCAAAACTTAATTTGAGAGTTTGTCTTAACATCATCAACCACAACTGATAATAGAAGTGTCAAATAGATGTCGACATCTATTATTACTATGAATTGAATGATCTATGCGTTGGATTAGAACTTAAAAGATGTTATTTAACATGTGAATAAGTGTTTTTTTCTTTTTATTTTTGTTTGACTAAATAAAAAGGAGTGTTCTAACCACTATATTGCATTTATATTAGGAATTTAGATCTTCATATTGTGGATTTTAGTGTTAGGTGAACCGCACATTTGACCTTTGTTGAATGTAAAAATAAACTATGACTTAATAAAACATTTCATGTTTAAAATTTAACCGAACACTCTAATGCGTTAGAATCATATAATGTAGTAGTTAAGATTCAATCATTTAATGTTATTATTGGCTACACCATATAACTATCTCCTTCAAAATATACATAGATAGTGGATATAAATAAATTTATGATTCAACGTTCTTTATTTTTTATACTTTATAGACAAAAATGGCATAAATTCCATCATAAAATGACATTTAATTAGGATAAAGTAAAAACTATGCTTGGAGAATCCTGAACTTTGATGAGTGGATGACTCTTTTCCCCGTAGGACCTCCTCAAATGGTCATGTTACGAACAATCTTTAATCATTGAAGCTAAAAGAATAAGGTCAATTAAAAAATCACGGTTTATACTTAATAATTATACATAGAAAGTTTTAAATATTTTTCGAAAACCAAATAGGTCCCACATCTAACATGTGTCCTGTTAGGCAGAGAGATACATAGACAATTTGATTCCAATAAAGCAATAACACAACTTTTGCTTGATTAATCAAATTCCACTAACATAATCTTATCTTCTTTTTTGTTTTGTTTAGAACAGAGTAGTTATTTTGCAATAATACATTTCCCTTGGCAGCCACAATAATAGAAAAGTAAGTTGGTTTTACATATTCATTTGTGAGGTGGCTCTTCTTTTATGTATGAGGAATCTCTAACCGACTCTTCTAATGTATGTGTTCCTAGAGGACAAGATTATATGTTAATTAATTGAGCAATATTCATGAATCATATATAATAGGTCAGCTGATTATTAATAAATCATTGAAATTATGAGTCTTTTGCGGATTCCATTAATGAAGGGTCATAAAATGGGGGTATAAAGTTTATTTGACTACTAAAAAGGAAGAGTAAGCACTTGAATGATAAAATGATTTCGAGTTCTATCATATTAACAAATTATTATTTCGGTGACCGTTTTAAGATTTTTTTCTCTCTTTTTATAAGATCTATTTCTATTTTTTCAACTACATTATATTTTTAACTAACATAACTTTAATTATATTACATTATAATGAATATAACAATGAAAATATATAATAATTTGCTCTCTTCAAAAATAAAATAATTCAAATCATCAACATATTTACTATTAAAGCTAGTACCAACAAATAA
>JBBPBP010000002.1:9755361-9777923 GCA_037974735.1 Cicer chorassanicum
TTATGGGAAGTGTATTTTTTATTTGACCCTTTATTTACACAAATAAAAAAAAATCTACATTATTGAAATATTTTTCTCTAATTTTTTCTCCAACAATATTAATATAGTTGTTCATTTATTTTGACGAAATAGTTGTCCATCTTTAAAAGGAAATATAAATTAATAAAATTTGGTAAGATAATTTTTTTTTAACAAGTCAAAAATGAATATATTAAAGAAACATTATAAACACAAGAAATGTTTAGGACAAGAATAAAAGAAAGTTTACAATTTTTCTATTGTATGACCAAAATAAAATAGAAACACAAACTAAACTACTCAAATAAGAAGCAAAATAGTTAACCACAAACGATACTAATGCACTCAAAGGATTGAGAACACCATTGATTATACGTTTAACAAAATCCTTTTACATGCAATTTGATCCACCTCCATGCTAAAAGTTTAATTTGTTCAATAATAAGATTTGCATTCAAAACATGTGAACGAAATATTGTCTCATTTTTTGATTTTCAAATCGCCTCCGTCACCGCAAACCAAACTAAATTTTCTTTGACACATTACACAACCGCATGAAAAAATGTCATCAAATTGGCTAGCGTGATTGATTGTATCCATAGAAAACACAACCAACAGTCAAAACCAATTCAAAAGCCCCTACTACATAGATTCACAAATAGAGCACACAAAGAATAAATGACGAATTGTTTCAACTTCCGTGCAACCTACTACACATTGTTGATCTTCAATATTTATGATTAATCAGTGGAACATATTATCCTTTGTAGGCAACCTATTTTGTAAGATAAATTAACGCAATACTTTTTCAATCACAAAACTAAACTATATATAATTAAAAGATATATACTAGTGGAGATTGAGCCCAGTGAAATGGGTTAATGTGATGAATTTAGATTCAATTCTTCTCTAAAAGAGATATTTATATTCAGTATTTGACATGTCTCGAAAGAAATATTTATATTTAGTATTTGACATGTCTCGAATATAGTGGAGAAAATCTACTATAAAAAAAAAGTATAGATGTGATTTCAATAAAAAAAATATATATGATATAATTTTATTTTACGCTCCTATAACTCTTCAAGAATTTAGACATTATTTCCAGGGATGTTTAGTTGTGGCTGAGTGAACATGTAATCATGAATGAATCTAAACACTTTTCTGAAGAGAGTTGGCCTGGATTTGCAAAAACTTAAAAGAGAAATCATAATGAGTTGGGCCAATCTACTGTGGGTTGGATCCATCACCTGACTAATTTTAAGAGAAAATTTATTTTTCATTCTAAGTATTTTTAAAAGTCTCCAAATTTTGTTTAGATTGACCAATTCAGACATATATTTTTTATGTATTTAATAAAATTAGAAATGAAAGAAGAAACACCTATTTAAGAATTGATAGGATTGAATTGAATTTAATGTACCTTACATCTATTAAGAACATTCATATTTAAAATTTCTATTTAAACTCAGTCTTTTCAATAACCTTTAAATTTATTCAGATTAACTAATTATGAAATATATTTTACACGTCTTGATTTACCAATTCGAACATATATTTTTTAATATTAAAAAAATAAGAAAAGAAACATTCTTGATATTTTATGGCTCTCCAAAAAATACACTTCAGCCATTTTTTTTTGCCATACACCCTATTCCATGGATCCGATTATAATAAATCATAAACAAAATCTGAGTTTGTTAAAATAATAATATTTGATTTTCATATTTTAAACATTAATCACTTTAGATGATTTAAATTCGATATATTGTAAACTATATGTTTATTACATATATTTTTCATCCATTATAATTCTACTCGACTCGAGAGATAAAATTTAATTTACAATAATTTTATTTATTTATTAAAGATGATAAATTCTATCATAGTTACATTTGTTTTCCTAGATACATTTGTTTTGTTTATGAGAAATTTATTAGCGAACTCCTCATTTTTACCTCCCATCGCTCAAAGCATATAAGAAGATTATTTTATTCCTTATTATTTGATGGTAAAATATTTTAAAATTATTAACATTTCAACAATTTTAATTTTTGGATTTTTTTAAAAAGAATTTTAGAAAAATCGCATTTTGAAAGTTGTGTTAATCCAACTTTTTCATTTTTTTTAAAAATTATGGAAAAAATTTCATTTAGAAAGTTTTAGACTCATCCAAATTTTTCAAATTTTATTTCGAAAGTTTCACATTGATTCAAATTTTCAATTTTTTTTTAAACTTTAAAAAAAATTGCATTTCAAAAGTTTCACATTCATTCTTATTTTTTAAAATTTTTGAAAAAATCGCATCTCACAAGTTTCACATTTTCTAATGTTTTGAAATTCTTTTAAACTTTTGGAAAAATCGCATTTCGGAATTTTCACATCAATCCAAAAGTTCAATTTTTTTTCAACTTTTTGTAAAAATTGCGTTTCGAAAGTTTCATATTTATCTAAAGTTTCGATATTTTTTTTAAACTTTTTGAAAATTTTGACTATCAAATTGTATGGGTAAAATGATTTCATGTGTTTTGGAGATAAGAGGTAAAGGTGATGAATATTAAAATTTCATGGCTAAAAAGGCTCTACTAATGGAAGTCCACAAATATAAAAAGCTCTCAAAATTGTTTCAAAAATTTTTGGAGAAATTTATTTTTAAAACTTTTTTCGAGAAAAAAAAGTGTCGAAAATTTCCCGAGAATTTTTTTTTTTCAGAAAAAAAGCATTTTTCAATTTTTTTGAGAAAAATAATTTTTTTTAGAAAAAATCTCAATTAATAAAATATTGGACTCATAAACCTTTCACATAAACCCAAAAAAACTAATAAAATAATTAATTAAGACTTTAAATAAGTATCTCAATTGAGCTTAATATTAAGAAACTTAGTAGAGATTTTTTTGCAGTGACTCTGGACTTTGGGGTGATTACTCTTTTAATTCCTATTCTGTAATATAAGTGTCGCAATCTACGCGGTATAAATTATAAAACCATGACTAATGACTAATGAGTCTGCCATATTTTTCTCTGTTTTTGGGAAGAAACTAAAACTTAGGACTATTTAGTGTACATTGTAAAAATGTTGCACATCTAGCTAGAAAATCCATGATGCCATAAGATGTCTGTCCTTAGATTCCATGATTTGTCTGCTTCCTATTATGAGTACTTGAGTATCTTCCTTTGATGTCACCACGTTACTACAAGTTGTGTACTTCAATTTTGACACTCTTATTAAAGAATAATGTCCTGCGGCACCATATATTCAACTATCACTATAATAATTTAAAAACGTGCAATTAACTTATTCAACCAATACAAATATATCCATCAGAAAATAAGAAACCAATACAAATATATATTTCAGAAAATACTAAGATTGCTAGGTCCCTTGTTGATTTCTTTAAAGTCAATCATCCAACTATAAGGCAGGCCAGATATTTAGAATTTTTTTTAAAAAGATATAAGTCAACTTATCCTAATTCCTAAGAGCCAAAACCATATATTAATTGATCTAAATGATGGTACTAAATTAAAGAAAAAAAATATCAATTGATGTTGAGATAGAAACAACATCAATAAAAGCCTCTTTTTTCTCTATAAATAGTTCAATCACTAATATTTTCATAGTAGTATCTATACAATTGAGTTAGAAAACACCAATTGAAGCAAGCATTGCAAAGAAATTTGAAGATGAGGATTCAAAATTCAGCTATCTCATCATCTCAAAGTCAAGAATTTCCAAGTAAGGTAAGTAACTTAACTCACAAGAATCATCTTAAGCAATGGAAAAGCATGTCGTTGTCAAATAGCAAGGGAAAAACACATGCAGCCCCAGATGAATTTGATTTGAGGGGGAGTGAAAATGAAAACAAGAAACAACAAAACTTCAACAAAAGTGAAGCTATTATCAAAGATGGTTCAAAGGGTAGCAAAATAATGGAGGGTGGTGATGGATTCAAATGTTGTTCATTTGGCATGTGTTTACCAAGGTTTGGTAAAGTGAAACCAATCAAAACAAGAAAAGGTGAAACCAAAATGGATTGTTCAATGAATGTGATGTCTAGTACATTTTCAATTTCTTTTGAAAACTTTGAGGCTTATTCCGGAGCTACACAAGGAAGAATGGTCCGTGAAAACAATAATGAAGATGATTCTATCAGTTCCTATTTTGAACTTCCTTCTAACATGATGTGATGAAATGATGATGTCGGTGAGATGTTAGTTCAATTTAAGAGTTTGATCTTGTAACTTGAAGGGGCGAAGTTCAAATCCTTTTGAGAGGATTGCAAAATAACTATTAGTGCACTTTAATTAACTATAATTTCCTCTTTTCTAATATTTTGGTGCACCATTCTCTTCGACAAAGACATTAAACTAGTTCAATAGTTTCGCTGTTTGCAATTTTTCAATGCAAAATTGTATAAGATAATTTGCAATTTTGTCTTTGTAAAAATGCAAGCTGAGATGTATGAGAGGATTTGCAATGTGAGATTGTAGATTAGGTATGAAGTGTTAAACCACACTATCTTTGAGAGTTGTCTTTTATTTCTTCTTTATTTCCTGCAAAGAGTGTATTTTTGTTTGTGTGAAGACTTTCTCGACTACTATATAAATGTTACTATATCTTTTATGATATTATATATTAGTGTACCATTTTGATCACATAGAGACTCTGCGTTATACTACGTTGATTTCTAAATATAAGATTTCGTTGAACAAATCACGAGAATAAAATAAAAGATAATATTATAAAATTTGTTAAAAATTGATATTATTTATACAAGTTTACCATTGAAGGGAGATAATTCATTAATATTTCCATAATAATATTAATTTATTGTTTAATTGAAAAAAAATGTATTTAGAGATCTGTTGGTAAAAAAATTAATTAAGGTATTTAAAAAAATTTATTAGTAGGAAAAACATGTCAGATCCTAATATTTTTTTACCAAAAAAAAAGAAGAATCGTTGAATTCATGAAATGAGTATAAAAAATGGAAGTCGTGAAATAATTGGATTTTAGGTGCAGCAGATAAAAACACAAACTGTATTTTTTTTATAATAAAATAAAATATATTTATAATATATTAAATCTGCCCCTAAAGTTTTAAAAATGACACCTCAGTTCTTGGTATTCTATATAATCTCAATTATGCTACTTTATTGAAATGCTGAGTTGGCTTCACAAGAATTTTTCTCTTTCTTTTCTTTAAACCAATCTTGTTTAGATCATCCTCATTTATGTACCAAAAATAAAATAATTATTCTATTCAAAAAGTTTGCATCACCAATTTCAACTCATAATTAAATAAAATAGTAATTCCAGTGCGTGTGGCTTTTCAAACTCCGAATATATCAACCAAATTTCGTCTCCTCTAAGTATAAGTTGTTTTGGTACACACTACCACATATGCATCAATAGTTTAAGAACAGGAAATCTATGATCCAAGATTCCAAATCCAAACTACACAACCGATGAAAAACCCATGAACAATCCCAAGAGAAAGTAGTCTGCACACAATTTTGATGGAAGAATTGAAGGACGTTAGCAAATGTGGTGAGTCTTTTTAGTATAAATGTTTTTGTCACTCACTCGTTATGATAGAAAAACGAGACTTATTCCTACTTATATTCAACAATAAGTTCTTCTGCAAAATTTAACAAATAATGATCAATTCTCTTCATACATAAGTTGAAAAGCATACGTGGAGTGTCATTCAACGCTAGTAAAAACAACAAAAGAACGTAGAATGATTGTAATCTTCTTTATATATCTTTATCAAAATTGATTCATTTAACTATGTAGTCAACACACTATGCTTTTATTTATCTTTAACTATGCATGTATGATTACAAAACACTTGTTACTATTATCAAATTTAGTTATCAAAAACTAGTTTCGATATTTGGTAATTTAAATCAATTTTAAAAAAATCTTCCTATGTCAAAGCAACACTTATCTCTAAAGTCGAATTACCTAATTATATCTACTTTAAAATAACATTATGTCCCAATTATTGCACTTATATAATTTAAAATTATAAATTACAACACATTATATATCACTTTCAGATATAATTGACTAGAAAATATTATAATCTAGTTTATATCTATATGTGAAATGTATCTCGACAACAACATATAAATCTACCACCCACCCTTCGCCTTTACATCCCACCCTAAAACATATGAAAATACAATTTTATTTCATACTACTTGATAGTAAATTTTTTTGAAATGCTTAAAATAATTTCGAAACTTTGGATGAATGTGAAACTTTCCAAAAGACAATTTTTTCAAAAACTTAAAAAATTTAAAAAATATGGATGAATGTAAAACTTTCGAAATGCAATTTTTCCAAAGGTTTAAAAGAATTTCAAAACTTTTGATGCATGTGAAACTTCCAAAATGCTATTTTTTTTTTCAAAAGTTTAAAAAATATGGATGAATGTGAAACTTCTGAAATTCAATTTTTTCAAAATATTTGAAAAAAATTGAAACTTTGGATGAATGTGAAACTTTCGAAATGAAATTTTGTTAATTTTCTTTTTAAAAATAAAAAATTTAGATGAACACAAAACTTTCAATATGCAATTTTTCTAGAATCCTTTGAAAAAGTTCGAAATTTTGAAATTGTCGAAATATTAATAATTTTGAAAATTTTGACTAGCAAATAGTAGATGGTAAAACAAAATGTAAAAAAGTTATTTTTCTGTGCTTTGGGGGCGAACGTATAAGTGAAGGGGTAAGTACTAGATTTTTCTAAATTATTTTGACCTCTTTAACATGTAAGTTGAAGACAATAATTAGTATGTTTATGAAATTGACACCTATGTCTCCGTCAATATAAAATTATTTTGCCAATATCTAATAAAAAATCTTTATTTTGCCAGGTCACCTCACATTTTAATAGTTTTTTTTTTTTGTTACTTATCATGTGGCATAGAGATATGGTGGCATTGCATAGGATATTGGTGTAAAATACTGATAGTATATCTAAAGAATAAGTTAGAAAGGTAAATTATTTAAAGAATAAATGATGAGTAATAAAGTAATTTCTTGATGGAATATAAGAGTTTGAGAGATAAAGGTTGTGAGTTTATAACTTTTCCCACAAACATTTTAAAGTCATGAAACTCAATTAGAAAATTAGAAACTAGTGCTTTATCTGATTTCTTCATAAGCACCAATGAACTTTTAAGAGACTTGCAAGAAGTTAGAAAACAATTCTATTTATTTTATCTTGATTGATTTGAAAAATTCTCATACATATAAGTTAATCCAAACTGGGATCATAATTCATGATGGAATAGTCATAACCAGCCAAGAAAATTAAGCCTAAAAAAGAATGAATCTCCATTTCTCTAAGGAAAATATGACATTCGATTTAGTTTTTAGAAAATAGTTCATTAGAATCAAGGTTTGAAAATCGGACAGGATCAACCTGTTTAACTGATTCAACCGAATTGACCTATCATTTGGTCTAAGCTAATAAAAAAACCGCTCGTACATAAAACGATAAAATCGGTCATAAACCGACACAACTAAAAAAAATCTGTGATTTTCTGGTTCAGATAGATTTAAAAAAAATAATTTTTTTTTTTTTTAAAAAAAAACCCAACTGTCAAAAAGATAACAAAAGACTAAAAATTGAGGAAATAAATAAGAAAGCAATGGTAACATTGTTGCATATGATTGATTACACAAGTTGTCAATAAATTTTATACATATAGGAAGGTGATGTACCATGTGATTTCTTTGGATTTACTATACCATCGTTAAAACCTTAACCCTATTTCATGCGTAGAATTAATAATAACAACGGGCATCCTTGAAAATGATAAAGTATGCAATTTTTGAAGTGTATATGTGTAATGGTTTCCAAAAATAATTCATTCAACTTGAGTAATGAGATTTATATGGAAAAGCGAATAGTCTACAACTTACCATGAATTTTTGTACTGGTTTCCAAGAATATTAAATTAATTTTCTCTATATTGTTTTTAAAAACAAACAAAGTTAATTAATGTTTATAAAAAATTCAACTATTACTACTTTTCATATATTATTGCACAAAATTTTGATAAGAACTCATGGCATTTAATTTGCCACTTGTGCCATGAGACTAAACATAGTAAATTACCTAAGATGATTATTAAAAATATAAAAATATTAGTATTTAATATCACCTGTTCAACCGTTGAACCTTAAATCCATGTCTTTTCCAATTTAATGTCCAGTCCAGTTTTCTAAATATTGATTAGAATTATATATAGGGCCATATCGGTCCTCTATTAGATACTACTTTGGATGTTAATATTTTTTTAAGGATTAATGTTTCTCAAGTTGGTAATTGAGAATTTTTTTCTTTTATACTACACAGTGTATCTTTACATTTGTAATTTGATTCCTCTTATTAGAAAAAAAAATATGACAGATGAGATTTTGGTGTTACGTGGCACTGAATTGTCACGTCATCATTTAATGAGTGGTTGTTGCATGACAAAAATGTAAAACAAAACATAATTACACGAACTAAAAGAAGAAAAAAAACTACTCACTATTGGGATAAAAATAGAAAAGAATTAAAAAAATTTATTTCAGTTTTCAACTTTAACTATTGCATATTCAACTATATTTACTTTTTTTCTTATAATAAAGGTTATCTTCACTTTGTTTTCTTTATCTTTTTCGTCAATGCTACTCTACAATTATTTCATCGTAAAGCGTATGTGTAACACATTGTTTCATAGTTCATCAATAACAAAATTGTATAATATAGATTAAAAAAATAGAGTATTCATATTAGATATGACAATTAGTAGAGTCCATAATAATTTTACCATAAAAGTTATATTAAGCGATTCAAACTATCTAATATCTCTCTTGATAATAGTGGTTAATGAGTTATGCATATGAAATGTCGTAGCTTTCAAATACATAATGTTAGTAGCAATGAATATTCAATGCATTTTTTTGGTAGAATATTTATAAATAGACTTTGGTCCCTTTGCTTACTTTCATTCCTTTATTTAGAAAAATACACAATCTATATTGAAAAAAGTAAGAGCTTGAATGAATTAAAGGTATCTTTTGTTTTATTTTTTGTAAATACACCATCCTTTGTTTTATTTTTTGTCTCTATGATGGGACAACCATTCATTAAATGCTAATAACATGACACTCAGGTGACAACTTAGTAACAAGTGGCATGTTAAATCAGTATAACACATCATCTAAATTGAATGAAAAGATGACATGAGATAATAAAATAATGAGAATCTTAAATTATAAAAACCAAATCTAAATACATTTTTTTGAATGACTAAAAGAATTTAAAAAAAAAATAATTATTTTATAAAAAACCGTGACAAACAAACAAAAATACAAAAACTTTACCATATTTCAGAGATATAAAATATTACGAGTTTGTCTAAACTGATGATGAGCATGTTTGTTCATATTGGATGGAAAAAGACTCTGATAGCAGTCAAATTCACGCTGGAAAAAAACTTCTGGTCAAATTCAGGACCAATTCAATAACGCAGCAGATTAAAGGCATCTTTTTTATCTCCTTTAAATATTATTCCTATAATATTTGATGTGAATTCAAGAAAAAAATTATTCACATGATGATGATGATGTTTGATGTGAATTTCCAAAGAAACAAACGTTTGCATCTGTTTGTTACACAATTGTTCACAAAGAACACATATTTTGTTATGTGACCAAAACATTAGAAGCTGTCATGTCTTGAACTTGACATTATATAATCCATATTACACCTTTGATTACAAATTATCCATGGTAACTACACGAGTCAACAAGAGATTATTTGAATCACAAACAAAAATACTCTACCTAATTTCCCTTTAAAACACATCATTTTAACACCGAACAAGTATCATGAAGGATATTTAGGATTTCTCCTCTGCTAGTAACATTTTCTCCGGTAATAAATTAACTACTAACATTTGTCTATAAAAAAACAAAAAGGTAATACCACTAAAATAAATATTTTGAGTAAATATTTAAACTCTAAATTCACACTCTTTGTGCTGCTAAGAAAGCATTAAAATCTTCTCTAGCTTTTCTCAAACGAGGACTAATGCAAGAAGCTGGAGATGTTGGGTAAGATGGAGAAGATGACAAAGAAAACCGAACATGGCGCGGCGATGCTTCCAATTTTCTACCACTCCCTCTAGCTGAACCATTTTTCAAAACCCCTTTAATGACTTTTTCATAAACAAAAGATGCAGCCATAGGTGAATCTACTTCAATATCACCACATTTCATCAATTCTAATGGAAGATCAAAGTAAGAGGTATTGGAATCTCCATCAGTCTCATGAGACATAGCTGCAGAAGCCCAAGAACCACATTCAAAATTCTCCAATGAAACTGTTCTAGAAATTTCAGCTACTTTTTGTGACACTTCTTTTTTTGTTTTAACTTGCTTAAGCTTAACTTTACCAACAAAGTTAGGAAGATTAATGCATAGAGCATTGCATTTGAATCCATAGTCATGTTGTGATGTTTTCATGTTGTTCTTAACACTCTTAGGACTATTTTCCTTAGCACCTTCATTTTTTGTGAAAGTACCATAATGCCACTCCCATTTTTCATACTCTTTTGCACTTAGTTTATTCAACCATTGATCCAATTCTTCTAAGGAAGAACTTTCTCTTACATCACCACATGATTTGCTCTTTCCAAATTGTGCTTCTTGAAGAAAATTTTGAAGCTTGTTGGTCACATTAGTAGCTTCTTGAGATTGTGTTTCCGGGCTGCCGCCATTCGATTTCTTAACCGAAGTGAACCGCGGCGACGAGTTAACTGAATTTGGGAGACTCAAGTTTAAAAATCTTGACTTTGGAGGTTGTAGTGTTGGAGGGTGAAAATGGGTAGGGGATAAAGAAGTTGTGATTATAGTTGGCAAATTTGTAGTAACTTGGTATTCTTGTAATTTGATTAGTGATTCTTTCAATGAAAGTGGATCCACTACAATCTGTTTTTCTTTTTGAAAGCTTTCCATGATTGAGAGGGATATAATGTTTGATGAAATAGAAATTTTTGTTTCAAAAGTGAACAAGGATTTGTGGAAGGTTAAAGAGTAAGTGACTATTTATAAAGAAGAGACATGAAATGTTAAAAAAATTGTGCATTGCTTGCATGATCATTCACATCTTAATCGTGAGAACCATGTTCTCTATTTAGTATAGTTAATTATATGTTTTTTTCTTTAGGTATAGCTGACTTCTTGTATTATATTATATGAGCAATATACAGAAAAAAAAAAAAAAAAAAAAAAAAAAAACTGTGTCATAATATTATGGTCAATTGTCCCTTTTATTATAAAGTATAGAGTCCATGAATGTTAATTAAGTTGGTAAGGATATGACTCATATTTCACATGAGTGAGAGTGGTTATTTGATTCATGTGTAAAATAAATAAGTATCTTTTTAAATGTTTGAGCCGTCGTGTCAAGGTATTGATGAGTCTCAAAAGAATTAATTTACCTAAATTTTCTTCAAAGGAAAAAAAAAAGAGCACATAGGCGACTTAATGAATTAAGTATTGGAGTAGGTCACGAGTTGAGCTTATACGTGCTGGCATTAATCAAGAAAAAAATTATCATGTCAGAGCATATAAAAATATTTTATGCAAAGTTAGTATAATGAATAATTGATAGAAGTTAAAGATATAATGTCAATCATGTAGTGTAATTAGAGTTAATTTCATATCTTCACGTTAGTTTTGTTCAACATTATCGTAAATAGCTTAAATTGATTAAAACTTTGAAAGAAAAATATCTTTATTATAGTAAGATTTGTGAATTGATCATCTCCTACTAAATTATATGCAACAGTCTCTTTTCACATACATTCCCTCTACATCACTATATATGAGTTATCTTAAAACAAATGGAAGCACGATAAACACTAGACGGAAAATATGAAAGTGTTTTATTTTTAGCCAATTTGCACGATGAAAAGGTGTTAGAAACAACATTTTTATTTCTCAAAAAACCAATTTTAAAAATGAGACAAAGCAACAAAGTTTGGATGACCTAATTTTCTATGCCAATTCTTATAAGAATTCAAAACATTATTACAAGCAAGAGATAAATGATTGAAAATAAATTAGAATGGAAACAATCTTCACAATCTTTCCACTAAATCCAATTACAAAAGAGAGCATAAGAAAAACAATTATAATAAACTTTTAACCAATTGCACAAGCTAAAATTCAGTTAGCTTGACCCACACCCAAAAATGTATTCCTGTAGTCATGGGCTAAAATAGAATATAATTTTGGGATAGATTTTAACACCAAATATTTTTAGAATAAATTTGAGCCAAAGTAAGTTTATGATACCAAATATTTTGAGTACATATGTATATTTTTTGAAAGGCGAATACAAATATGTATGGACTGTGTTGTGTCGCGACTTTTGGCCAAATCTATTATTCAGCTCGGTTAAATTTGCTCATTTTGAACTCGATCCAAAATCCATATTTCTTTTAAAACTCCAACCCATTCAAACTAGTAATTAATTGGTTGCTTACAAATTAAGGCTAACGATTGTACAATTTTGTTGTTGGATTCAAATTAAGGTTGTTAAATGTCATTCGAAGTATCTATGATTAACTCCTTTTGTTGGTAGGTCTAAGCAACATGTATTTAATTTTTTCCAAAATAGTGTGTGAAAGAAGCTGATGTTTGGAAATAAATATTTTTATCAACTACAGGGAGTTAAGTTTTGATCAAAGTAGTGATTCAAACAATTCATACGTATGTTATGAGTTGCTCTCTACTTTCAATGGGTTTATGTGAACACATTGAAATCATGATTATTAAGTTTTGTCGGGGTAGCAAACAAGGAAAAAAAGAAAGGTGGGATGGGCTTTAGAACATTCCATAATTTCAACCTTGCAATGTTGTCGAAACAAGGGTGGTGTGTCATGCATAATGACGATTTATTAATCTCGCAATGTCTGAAAGCAATGTATTTTCCTATGAGTAATTTCTTGAGAGTCTCAATCAGTTACTGCCAATGTTATACATGGAGAAGTATTTTGCAAGCTTGTTTAGATGTTATTAAGAAAACTGACATTTGGAGAGTAAGGGATGGTAATGAAATTCGTGTATGAGAGGATAATTGACTTCCTTATCAAAAGGATCACAAGATTTGGTCTCCTAAATCTTGTAACTTTGATATTATATTTGTCTCGGAGCTCATACATCATGATATTTAGTGTTGGAATATCCTCCTTAATTAATGAAGTTCTTTTTTCTTTTGATACTCAACAAATTCTTCAATTGTCATTTTCTTTCTCTCAACTACAAGATGAGTTTATGTGAGGTGCTTCACGATCTGCTATTTTTTCAATGAATGGTTCATATCATTTTTTAAAGGCAAAGCGTAAGGTCTCTACCTCTCATAAATAGCAAAATATTGATCAACAAGTGTGAAAACAATTTTTATATATAAGAAAAACTAATAAAATAATAAACATTTCTATAAGAAAATTATACGTTTTTATACAAACTAAACTAAATTTTAAATAGATTAGAACATAGACCTCTAATATACGTCATAACCTATTTTCACTCCTAATTAGAATTGCATATGTTATTTTGTCACTAAACGCTAGTATTAATGATGTGAGTGTGGTGTAACGCTTAACCTCCTTTCCATTTTATTATGTCAGCGGCCTTTCCTTTCTCTTCTCACTCTTCCCTCTCAGCTCCTACAATATATCCTCTCTCTAATCGCAACCTCTTCCCTTGCGAGAATCCTCAATCATCACCTCTCCGCCGCAATCGCATCTTTCTTTAAACTGTAAATCCATACCATCTATATATAGGAAGACAAAGTGGTCCAACTAGCTCCGTCATTAATCCATTAAAAAGTAGGAAGAGACGATGCCGTTAAACTTAGGTGGTTGAAATATCATTCCGCTCCGTGAAAGTATCAAGTGGTTTTATGATTTGTATGTATTTCTAGACTACAAAGTCGCGAGTTTTTCATCTCAAACATTCATATGTATAGACCACTTCCGTTCAAAATATGAATCATAAATCAAATTAAAGGCAATTAAGCAATCAAAATATTAAGCTAAGAAATGAGAAAAAAAATCAATAAACACATTAATGTAACTTGGAATCAAATTAAACAATTAAGGTTTTCATCTTGTTCTACTCATCTCAAATGAAGAGTTTAACTACTCATTCTTAACCATATAATTAAAGAGATGAAAAGATTACACATAAAAGATCAAGAATGAAAGTAGAAATCCAATGTCATAAGTTAGAACCTTCAATTTTGAGCTCCCTTGTTGCCTCAATATGTCTATTTAGCTTCCAAAAATATATCAATTTTACATGTAGATCGATGTTCCTAAAATATCATTTACATAAATGTATTCAATTTGACTTTTTATTTTACAAAATAAATTAGTAGTATTAATAAAGAGTTAATGTCCTTAAGTTCTAGTATATATAACCAATGTCGATATTGTTAGGTTGGACGTCATGTGTTGGACGTCATGTCTTAGGTTAGAACTCGAACTCTCGAAGTTGTGTGAGTTAATTACTATAATATTTTAATAATTGGTTGTGTACAAAAAAGAGAGTTAATAAATGGTATGTTTAAAAAAGGGATAAGTTTTTTAGTAGTACTAAAGACAATTTTTTTTATTTTTTATTTTATTTTAGTTACTACCTTTGTCCCTAAATATAATATTCTGTTAAAGAATTCTTTTGGTCACTTTTTACTAGACCTCTTTCAATTTTTCAATAGCATTAATTATTTTTATATGTACTAACCTACCTATAATTATTTCCGTTTGTTTCTACAATTGGTAATTAATGTTATAATGAAAATATAAACTATTTATCTTTCTTAAACTAGTAAAACAATTCAATTAACTAACAAATTTAGTACTACAATCAAATTTTAAAATTTTCATCATTTAGTCTCAGATAGGTAGTTCGGTTGGTGAATTAAAGTATGTTGAAGGAGTAATAAGAAGTAGGTATCAGGTTTAAACTTGGGAAAACTAATTTAACTATTAATTTACTGATCTCGAAACGGGTCAGATGAGTTTTATTTCCCCCACCTCCACCTACGACTAATCGGAGAAAAACCACACTCTCCTCTAGGTGGACGCGGGTCGACCCGTCAATCCAATCACCCAACCTAACCCAACCCGATTTTTACTTGTACCCTGTAACAGCCCGTTTTTAAAAAAAATAATAAATTCAAGTTCATAAAATCAAGAAAATACTTTGGGATAAAACATTTAAGTCGTATCACAACGACCAAAGTCAACAATAATTGCAAGCAGCATAAATAGTTTTCGGAATTAAAAGTCCAAAGTATTATCAACAGAAAAATACCCTGGGGTTATGAGACCTATCAAACATAGTTTATACCCCTGGGGTATTCTCGGCAGTCACCTGCACAAATGCACTGCCCCAATAATCTCTACTTCCCCCATGTCACATCAAAAAGTGACACATGGACCCACCAAAATAAAAGTCAACAGACAGTTAAAATATAGGGATACAGTCTTCCAAAATACCTTCTGATCATAAGAGGAAGACACTCTGCCTCTATACAGTCACCACAAGAGGAAGACACTCTGCCCCTGTACAGTCACCTAATCTGATCATACCACAAAAAGCTATACAACCCGGGTAAACTCCACGCGCACAGTAAAACCTTTTAACACAGCCTCAGTTAGATATAACCACTACCTTCCCATCTCTGTGGTAGTAACCGGAAGGACGGTCCTGATCGTCATCTGAGGGCAAAGCCCAGATTTCCACAATAATTGTAAAGGGTCACCAATCCGAAATTAACAAACAACACATAGCATTTAAGTTTTAAATGCACAAAATAACCTTTCAACTTAACATACACCTTGAAAGAGTTTTCATATGCCAACAATGCATAAACAAGTTGAAAAATGAAGTTTTGGACAAAACTGCACTATCGTATTCGAATACAACATCCTTGTATTCGAATACAGTGTTATTTCACAAGTCAGAAGCAAAAACAGCACAACTGTATTCGAATACAATCCTGTTGTATTCGAATACAACTGTGGAAGTTGCAGATTTTCAGTTTTGAAAATGTTTCGAAATCATTCAATACTTACCACATAAAGTCAATCAATAACACTTATCAAATACGGCACAATCACAAACATCAATCAAGTATGTATATACAACTATCATAGTATATCAAACATGACTCGCGTGCCAAGCACCCTAATGCAATGCATGTATGCCAATGCACATGATTCCAGAATTCCAAACCAAAACCCTCATCGAAGGGGCGTAAATCATAATTGTACATCCTCTCACAAACCAGTACTAATTATCAAGGTGCAATCTATCACGGATCAACACGATTTTTTATGGGTGCAATGGCTCACAGATCAGCACGACTTACAAGAGTGCAATCTCTCACAGATCAACACGACTTACTATCGTACAGCCTCTCACAAACCAGCACGATTTTCTATGCGTGCAATCGCTCACAGATCAGCACGACTTACTATCGTACAACCTCTCACAGACCAGCACGATTTTCTATGTGTGCAATCGCTCACAGATCAGCACGACTTACAAGAGTGCAATCTCTCACAGATCAGCACGACGCAAAAATCCCCGCAAGGATAAGATGAACCAACTATTCACATAGCATCATCTCGTGGCCCATCACGGTTACCACTATCACCATGGCACCATCGCGGTCACCATGTACTATGAATGCATGAGCACACTCTGACTTTTTTCAACACAACCATTAAGTTAATGCAGCTATTAAAAGATTCCCCATTTTTAATGCTCATTTAACACTAATGATTTTTCAAATTCCACACAGAGCATACTCAATCATATATAACTCATAATCCCACAATTCAGACCAATTCATATCAATTCGTTTTTCCACAAAATCCACACATAAAACATATCTCAAAAATTCATAATATTAATTATGAACACATCAATCACACCAAACATGAATCACCACAACCATTACATATATGCAGCTATTAAAAGATTCCTCATTTTTAATACTCATTTAACAATAATGTATTTTCAAACATTTCACTGAGTACACTCAAAACAGATTTTCCTCAAACCCACATCAAATTTAATCCACAATCCACATTAAATTTAATTCGCCATACATACCAAATTTCATCAATTCATTTTCCACAAAACCACACATAAATCACATTAATTCAAAACTCCAAATTTCCAAACATAAACCACCTATATTAAATCTCCAAAATTTTCAACAATAAATCACCAAATTCAAAACTCCAAATTTCCAAACATAAACCACCTATATTAAATCTTCAAATATTAAATCTCCAAAATTTTCAACTATAAATCACCAAATTCAAAACTCCAAATTTCCAAACATAAACCACCTATATTAAATCTCCAAATATTAAATCTTCAAAATTTTCAACCATAAATCACCAAATTTCAAAACATAAACCACTTATATTAAATCTCCAAAATTTTCAACCATAAATCACCAAATTCAAAACTTCAAATTTCCAAACATAAACCACCTATATTAAATCTCCAAAATTTTCAACCATAAATCACCAAATTCAATCTCTAAAATTTTCAACCACATTACACCCATTAATTTTCATAATTGTAAACATAAATTTACACCAAATTAATTTCCAAAATCATCCCTCAAACTCATCAAATTAATTTCCTCAACTCCACATAAAACACCTTAAATTCATTTTCTACAAATCCACACATCAAACACACCAAATTTAATCGACAAACTACATTGAATTCAATTAATTCAAATTCCACAAAATCCACACCAAGTTCAATCATAAATCACCTATTAATTTCCACATTTTCAAACATAAATCTTGCCAAATTTATTTTCTAAAGACATCACCTCAAACACCTTAAATTTAATTTGCTCAAAACACACATAAATCTCTTAAATTCAATAGCTACAAAATCACACATCAATTTCACCAAATTCCAACTCCATAAACACACATATAAAATCTTATATGCAAGCTAAAAATTTGGAAGGAGTCGTTACCTCAACGGTAGCTTTTACGACCGATTACGGCACCGCGATTAATTCTGGTAAAATATTCTTTTCACTCGTCGCTTCCAAAGTTGGCTCACTAGCACTGCAACGTGGAGGTGAACAAATTTCCCTTCTGTCACTTCGCGAAATGAAGCTTATGTTTGACGGTTTTGAAAAAAACAAAGAAAAAGGAAGAAGAAGATGGCGGACGTGAAACAGAGGAAAATGTTTTCTGTTTTGCTTTCCTTTCTCTTTCCAATTTTATATATATATATATATATATATATATATATATATATATATATATATATATATATATATATATATATATAATAAAACAAATATCTAAAAAAATCTAGATATTTTAGAAAAATCATCATTATGCCTGTCACCTCAAATCACATCGCAAACCCATTTTTCAGAAAAATATATTCTCTCGCCGCAATTCAATCAGCAGATGAATTTTCCTAAAAAAGCGCTGCATCTCAGAAAATTTTTATTTCGCTAAAAGTTTTACTGAAATTAAACAAAATTATTCTTCGACGAATAATTTTAATCGAGACTCCAAAAAGATTTTTAAGGCATTAAACACACAAAATACTTTTAAAATTCGCTAAAAAGCCTTAAAATTCCTTATAAAAATGCACTAAAATTCATAATTTACAAATAAAAATTAAGGGTTTTACATACCCGATCAATTTCGGGTCCGACTCGACCCAATCCGTTGAAACCCGCTTATATTTGGTTCGGGTAATGGGTTCAACAATTTGAATCCGTCGACCCGAGCAGGTAACTAGTTATAATTTTTTTAAACAAATTTTGTTTGGCAGCCCAATAGGGTTTCATTACTCTTCTTCTTCTTCTTCTTCTTCAGATTTTCAGCAGCCGTCATCTACCTTCTTCTTTTTTTCCATACGTCCACCTTCTTCTTCTGTTCCATATCTGCGTCCACTTTCTAAAGTCGCGCCGCTGCCCAGCTTCTTCTTTTGTTCTACTAGCCGCGCTGCCGCCACGTTATTCTTTTGTTCTGCAGGTGCTCATAACTGATATTTATTTAAATGTTATATTTTGTTTAGTTTTGCATAATAAAGGTATGAACTGAAAGCTTATGCTTATGATGAATTTAGTTTAAATTTTTTACATTTTTTAAATATAAAATTTTTGAGTTAAATATTATTTATGAGCAAAAATGATGTATATGCAAAAGCTTATGTTTATGATGAATTTAGTTTAAATGTTTTATATTTAAATCTATTAAACACTTTTTTTTTAGTATTTTATTTGAAAATAGTAAGTACTCTAAAAATAAACAAATGAAGAACTACTATTAAAAAATTATGGTAGCTTAGTAAACTAAAATGGTTGGTGAGTTATGTGTAATGATGAACTTGTTAAGTGGTTGAACTTTTTGCATATTCCCAATTGTTCTCTTCCATAATTTGAGGAACTTGTTAAGTGCTTGGATTTGAAGTTGACATTGTTTAGAATTGATGAATTTTCATATTTTATTGATTTACTGTTGTTGAATTTATTTATGTATTTGACGATTGTTGGATTTATCTTTTTGTGTGAGAGGTTGGTGGTTTTTTTAAAGAATTGAATGATGTGATTGAAATTTTATAGTTTTTGAGACATTCAAATATTAAATATATTTTCATTCAACATATTTTCCCGTACAATAAAAAACAGATTATTATTTATGTATAACCCGTCAACCCAACCCAACCCAACTCGTTTTTGATCGGGTCGGCTCGGTTTGGGTTAAATAAAAAAATACGGGTTTAGAATTTAACCCAATCCAAAGATAATCGATCGGATCGAGTATCGGATTTTGTCAAAATCGGCCCAACCCAACCCACGTACACCCCTACTCTCCTCTATTTCTTTCAGGATTGAATGTCTCACTCGTTTATATATATATATATATATATATATATATATATATAATAGAAAAATAATTAATGTTATAAAACAATGAAATATTAAAATCATATAAATACTCAATTTTGTCCCTGACTTTGTTAACTTGTATTAAGCAAGTCACTCGCTTTATCAAAATTTCAAAATAGTTCATAACATTTTTCACCGTAAATCAAGTTAGTCTCTCCATCGATATCCGTTAACTAACATGGTTAAAGACGGTTGCGCTAACATGTTAACTCTCACATAAACAAATTTTAGGTACCTATTTGATATTTTTTGAATTTGAAACGTTATCACGTTTTTTCAATAGGCCTAAATTGACATATTTTAAATTATTTATACACCAAGTCACAAAAAAACAGAGTCTTAATAACAAAATCACATAGTTCTCCCCACCTTCAAAAGAAATCTTTTACATTCTCTCAAACTCATTCTTCAGACATCATTGTCCCCAAACACATTTTCGCTACATTTTTGCATTCGTCTTCTTCGTTCGATCATCAAAGTCAATAGCAAATCATTTCTCTATCTTGCAATGCATTTTTTTAGATTTTTTTCTACTTAACTTTAAAAAAATATTCATTTTGTAATAGTGACTAGTTTAGTAACAAATAAATGAAGGGAGTTATGGTTTAAATTGTTTGATTGTTTCTATTTTTGTTGTAAGGTTATAGTTTTTTATTTCAATGTGATACAGGTTGTTGTGTTGTACTATGTGATTTTCTATTTTTATTGAATGTTGTACAATGTTGCTTCTGTTTGATGTTAATGGATAAAAGTTTTTTTGTGCAAATTGAGTGAAATATAAGATATTATTTATCATGGAGGTATATTTTTTAGGAATGATGAAGGTGTATTGTGGGTAAGAAAAAGGAAATTTGAAAAGAGTTGGATGTGGATACACTTAATATCTTTAACATTCAAGACATAGTGAGAAAGTGTAAGTGTTACCATAGACTCTCTGAAATAATGTAGAGGGTACCTGAGTTAGATTTGGATGGCATAAAATTATTAGATATTGACAGAGACATAGTGAAAATGGCAAGGATAGTAGTGAAGCATGGAAACGTAGTGAAAATGGCAAGGATGGTAGTGAAGCATGAGAACAAGATTGATATTTATAGTAATCATATTAATAAGGATGTTGAACCTATTTTGTCACTACCTTGTAGTCAAGAGAATAATGTGGTTAGAGAAGAACAAATGGCTGAAAAGGAAAAAGTGACTGAGGAGGAACAAGTTGAATATTGTTATGCTTTGTTAACCATTGGAGCATATAAGGCAACTTACAATTACTTCATTCAACCTACACAATTTGATCATTACTGGACACAATTTGAGTATGAAAAGACTCTTCCACCTAAGATCAAAAGAAGTGCAGGAAGACCAAAAAAGAAAAGAAGGAAATATGGTAATGAACAAACAATTGGTGGTACAAAGCTAAAGATAAGGTTACCTATTTGCACTTGTGGAAAATATGGTTTGAAAGGTCATCATAATAGGAAAGGTTGCTTGAAGAAATCAAATGTGCAATCTTGAAGCTGTGCAAATTGAAATTGTGCAACTTGAAGTTGGGCAAGATCAACTGCAAGTTGAGATTCAATTATCTCAATCTGTACCTGTGCAATTTCAGGATGAATTTTTAATTACCTACATAATTTATTTTTATTATTTTTTATATTAAGTTACAAATGAATGCTATTAAGGCTAGCTGCATATAGGATCCACAAGCACCCGTGCGAAAAGCACTAGTGCAACAAGCTCAAACATCGGCGCAACCAACACGACCGCCAACACTAATGAAGATGACTTTGCAAATAGTATATGTATTATGTATGTTATTGATATGATATCTAGTATTATGTATCAATAGGTATGTTACTAATATGGTGTTATTGATATGATATCTAGTATTATGTATCAATCGGTATGTTACTAATATGGTGTTAATGATTTGGTATTAAGTATAAAGATATGGTATTAAGTATTTTTCAATTGAATATGTTATCTGATAAGTGGTACTAGGTTTGTGATATAATCAAGCTTGTGGTTTTTGGTTAGTGGTATAATCTAGTATGTGGTATTATGTCAGACTATTTTGGTATATGTTACTAATTTCATAGATTTTATTTTTTTACATTAAGTGATTAATGATAGATATTGAGTTGATATTTTTTAATAATTAGGTATACGTGCAGTGAGACCTCCAATTTCAAAAGCAACTCCAATGAGATCTCCAACTCCAAAACCAACTCGAGTGAAGCCTTGAGCTTCAACTACAACTCCAATGACACATTCAACTCTAACTACTAGACGAGTGAGACCTCCACTTTCACTATTACTCATTATTCCAAATCCACAACACAACTAAACAGGATAGCAACAATTCATGACATTGTTGACAAAATGTGGCAACTTTTCGATTTCAAAAAATAGGTTCCCGAGATTTGCTTATATGGGAGTTAACGTGTCAGATAATCAGTCACCAGTATTGACGGAGGGACTAAATTGATTAACGATAAAAAAA
>JBBPBP010000002.1:9793048-9810773 GCA_037974735.1 Cicer chorassanicum
CAATATTTATCCCATTTAATTTTTTGTATTTATACTAACAAATATTTGTCAAATATTTTTTAATAGTTTTTGAAATTAGAAGAAAGAATAATTTATATTAAAATAATTATCTAAGTTATTAGTATAATTTATTTTAAGTGATACTATTAAATAATTTTTATTAAATAAAAATTTATTTAATTATTGATTTAAATATTAACGGTGTTACTAAACGTTAAATAGACACATATTATTGCCATTTAATTTTAGGCACAACAACTTTACTTCCTTCTTTCCAATAAAATTATTTTTATTTGTGTTATCATAAATATAAAATAAAATTAATATTTCAAAAAATATTTTAGAAGAAATGTATATAATAATAATTAAAATTACAATTTAAAAAATAAAATTAAAATTTCAATGAAAAGGGAGTAATTTAGAGGCAGTGGTTAATTCAGTGTACTGCCTTTGAAAGGGATGGTTTTTCGATGTGGTCAACTCAACTCAAGTAATACTGAAAAATGGAAATGAAACATTTTCTTTCTTTTAGTGTGTTTTTTTTTTTAAATGAAAATTAATTTCATCAAAAACAACTTCATACTATGATGACAGATGGTTCTCAATGAGACTGACAACTAAAGAAAAGTAGCAAAATAACATCACAACTTATATTACATATCAGTTACATTTTTCCTAAGAAAAAGAAGAAAAAAAACTTCAACTTTAATTCATTTAAATTCAATCTATCACTCCAACACAACACAACATCAATCTCAATTTCAATCTCTCACCATGACAACTCTAAAGAATGATACAAGTAGTGACATTGAATCAATTGATCAAGAAATTGGAGAAGAAACACATCTAGATCTAACAAATTCCTCCACAGTGATCAAAACAATGCAGCAGAATCTGCATGCAGATGAAAAGTCAAGCACTAACAAAAGGTACATGCCCCTTTTGGTAATTAACTACCTTTTTCTCTTTGTAGGGTCACTTTCTTCAAGTTTACTCTCAAAATACTATTTTATTCACAAAGGTTCAAGTAGATGGGTTTCAACTTTTGTTCAATCTTCAGGTTTTCCTCTCTTAATAATCCCAATTTTTTCTCCTTATTATCTTTTAAAATCAACAAAAAGAAAACCCTTTTCAGATTTCAACCTAAAAATGTTAACTTTATCAATTTCAATTGGTTTAATGTTGGGAATCAACAACCTTTTCTTCTCGTGGGGAAATTCATATCTCCCTGTTTCAACCTCAGCACTTTTGCTATCTTCACAACTAATTTTCAATCTTGTTCTCTCTGTCATCATTGTGAAGCAAAAAATCACTTTTTCAAATCTCAATTGTGTAATCCTTCTTACCTTAAGTTCTATCCTTCTAGCATTGGATTCTAGTCACGAGAAGCCAAATGGGGTGACAAAAAAAGAGTACTTTATTGGATTCTTTTGCACAATTGGTGCTGGGTTGTTGTTTGCATTGTATTTACCAGTTATGGAGAAGGTTTATAAAAAGGTTTATTGTTACGAAATGGTGATGGAAATGCAATTTATAATGGAAATTTCAGCTACTCTTTTGGCTACTATAGGAATGGCATTAGATGGTGGATTTCATGATATGAAGGAAGAAAGTGATAAAATTTTTGATAAAGGAAAAAGACTTTATTGGGTGACTGTTATGGCTAATGTGGTGACGTGGCAGTTTTGTTTTATGGGAACAGCTGGTATGGTTTTTTTGACATGTTCATTAACTGGTGGGATTTGTATGACAGCTTTGTTGTCTATGAATGTGTTGGGTGGTGTTTTGGTGTTTAGAGATGAATTTGGTGGTTTTAAGGCTGTGTCAACTGTTTTGTGCATGTGGGGGTTTTGTTCTTATGTTTATGGTATGTATGTTAAGATGGTTAAAGAGAAATGTAGAATGAGGAATGAAAATGAGTCATCTACTGAGATGGTGTATATTGGGAATCATTCTTTGACTCACTGAACTAATTTAGTAGGAATGGGGGCATTTTCATGTATTTTGGTAGTGATTTTTGAGAAGTTAATCTTTGAATAGTTTGAGTGGAAAAGAGTTTGAAATCTTATTTTGCATTTTTTCAAACACCTAGTATTTGAATAAAACTAATGAGTTTTTTTTTTTTTGTCAACTAAAGTTTGTCAATAATGATATTGATATTTTTGAATTCCATATGTAAAGACAATGAATGAACTTTAAATAAACACTAAAAGATAAACTGAAATAATGTGATTAGAGTGACACAAATTTTATTCAATAAGGAAGTGAGAAAAACTTGTCATTAATAAATGTCATATATTTTAAGCACATGTTAAGGCAAGACAACCGGTAAGAAAGATAAAGTGAATTAATATGATAAAAATTACTCACAAATTTTATCCAATAGATAAATGAGAATATTTTATCATTAGTAATAGTGAAATTTTTGAAGCACGCATGTAAAGATAATATGGACTCAAGACAATAATAAGTAAGAAAGATAAAGTGTGGCGCAATATAATTAAAGTAATGTACAAATTTTATTCAATAAATGAAAATAATTAATCATTAATGATATAATTGAAACACACACAATTACAATAAATAAACACATCAATTTTATCTAATATATAGATGAATAGAACAATTTGTCATTAATTGTATATTGATATAAAGTACAAATCTTGCAAATTGAGCAGAGCATTTGTAGCGTTTTCGTTGCTAAAGGGCATCATGAGTAAAAATCAATTTCTGGCCATTTGTGGTTAAGTGATTAATAAGCCTTGAAGTTGAGTAAACTAAATAAGCTTATCAAAAATATTTTTATAATAAACATATAAAATTAGAATAATATCTCAAATATATATCTTGAAAAAATTGTTATGGAAAAGGATTTATTGATAGATCAACACTTTGAATGAGTTTTTATTTTTCGAAGGATTAGTCTCTATCTTCTGATAAAATGTTACCTTAACAAAAAATAAAAATAAAAATAAATCTTCAAAAAAATGATAATTAATAATTACATATTTTTATAAAGAATTTAGCTTTGTTATCTATATTAGCATGTATATGTAACATCAAATTGTTGAAAACTTAGTTAAAACTGGCTCCATAAACGCAAGAGCATAGTCACTTTAGGAGGATATAAAAAACAAATTGTAGCAAAGAAAATCCAGCAAGGAATTTAGTGAGAGAAACAGAATAAACACCCTTAAATTCTATTTTCTCATTCTCATTTATTTTAATAAGTTTTCTTCTGGATAAAAGGAATTGAATTTGAGTTGTATAGTTTTCCACTTTTGAAATCAAAACTTAAATATTAATACCATATTGCAAACTTTATGATCAAAATACATACCATAGAAACACAACTATATGACCAAACATATATATATATATATATATATCATTAACAAATTCAAGTGATACATTATGAAAACATTTTTAGATTTTATTTGTTTAATTATGTATATCTCATCTTAGATAAGATTCAACCCATGGAACAAACCCAAAAAACATGAAAAACAACAAGATAACAAATATATAGAACATAACCATTTCTTCTTTCTTAAAAAAAATGCTAAAGTTTTGAAAAGATTTGTAAATATAATATGGTCTCTCTTCTCAACCACATAATCTTCTTTAATAATCCAACCAAGGTGAGACCCTTATTCAATGCAAACATAAAAATGAATGAAATATTTTGGAAAATGGTGACATTATCGCCTATTTGAGACGGTAGAAAAAAGAATAGAGAGGTTGAGACGAGAGAGATAAAAAAAAGATTAATCATTTCTTCTAATTGGTTAGAGATGAAATTACATAGAGATGTAACAAGGTGGTTGCAGAATCAAAGCACTATGAACCAATAGAGGCCAAGAATATCTTGACGGTACAAACTTCTTTGAGCAACATGGAATTAAAAATCAATTGACAACTAGATACACAACTCAACATAATAGAGTAGTCAAAAGAAAGAACAAAAAAACTATCAACATGGTGAGATCCATGTTGAAAGCTAAGGAAATACCTAAGGAAGTTGGGCATAAGCAGTTATTACCACAATTTATATTTTGAACAAGTGTCCTACAAATAGTGTACAAGAGAATACTCCTGAAGAAGTTTGGAGCGGAAAGAGACCCTCAATTCAGAACCTCAGTATTTGAATGTATTGCATATGCTTATGTACCAGATCAACTCAAAAAGAAACTTGATGGTAAAGGCGAAAGATGTATCTTTATGGGCTACAATTCAAACTCAAAAGCCTACAACCTTTACATCCAAGAGACAAAGAAGGTGATTATCAGTCGAGATGTAATATTTAATGAAGAAGGAACGTGGGATTGGTCAACAAATTTCCCAAAAGAGTTGATCATAGTTTCAAATGATTACAAAGAGGAGAGTGAGCATGGGTATCCAGCCCCCGATGAGCCAAAAACATCCAATAGACAACAAAGGCAACACAAATTACTAGCGAGATTGGAGTATTGTCTTTTGGGTAATGATAATGATCCATCGGATGAAGTAATTATCAACTTTGTTTTATTTGCATATTGTTAGCCAGTTATTTTTGAAGAAGCCTCAAGTGATGAAAATTGGAGAAAAACAATGGATGAAGAAATAAGTGTAATTGAGAGGAACAAAATATGGGAGTTGGCAAAATTACTAGCAAACAAGAAGCCTAATTGAGTGAAGTGCGTGTACAAGACAAAATACAAACCAAATGGTGAAATGGATCGCTTTAAAGTGAGGTTGGTGGCTAAAGGATACAAGCAAAAACTATATGTTGATTATTTTGAGGTATTTGCTCCTGTTGCAAGATTGGATACAATTTGAATGATAATTTCTCTCTCGGCTCAAAATAATTGGAAATTACATCAGATAGATGTTAAGTCAGCATTTCTTAATGGTACTTTGGAAGAAGAAGTATATGTTGAGAAACTCGCAAGATATGTAGTTAGAAGAAAAGAAGATAAAGTATATAAATTGAAGAAATCATTATATGGCTTGAAGCAGACACCAAAAACGTGGTACAAGAAGATTGATTCTTATTTTCTGCATAATGGTTTTTTAGAGATATCCATTTGAGCACACATTATATATCAAGTTCATTGATCTAAGAGATGTTCTTATTGTATGCCTATATGTTGATGATTTGATTTTCACTAGCAATAATTCAAAGATGATTTCAGAGTTTAAGGAGGTGATAATTAGCCATTTTGAAATGACAGATTTGGACCTAATATCTTATTTCCTTCGCATTGAGGTCATTCAAATAAATGATAATATTTTTATTTCTCAGACAAAATATGCATGTAATATTCTAAAATAAAAATTCAAGAAGCAAAATTCAAAACCAATCTTCAGGCCATTTGAAAAAAGTTGAAATTGGCAAGAGAAGGTGATGGTAAAAGGATAAACTCAACTTTATACAGAAGTTTGATCAAAAGCCTAATATATCTAATTGCAACTAGACCATATATAGTATATGAAGTTGGATTACTTAGCAGATACATGGAAGAGTTAGATGATAGCCATTTGCAAAGAGCGGATATAATTTTGAGATATATCAAAGGTACTTTTTCGGAAGGAATTTTTTATGCTAATAATAATGATGTGAAGCTTGTTGGATACACATATAGTGATTCAGATGGAGATATAGAAACAAGAAAAAGCATGTTAGGGTGCACATTTTATTTGGGTACTAGTGCAATTTCATGGTCTTCAAAGAAACAACCAATCGTTATACTTTCGACAACAGAAGCAGAATATATAGCAGCAACTTGTTGTACTACTCAAACAATATGTCTGAGAAAAAATTTAGAAGTGATGCATCAAAAGCAAAATAGTCATACAAAGATATTTTGTGACAACATGTTAGCTATTTCACTATCCAAGAATCCTAATTTCCATGGACACACCAAGTACATAGGTATTTGGTTTCACAAAATCCAATAATTAGTTATTGAGAAAGAAGTGATGGTTGAGTACTATTCCTTTGAAGAACAAATTGCAAATTTTTTTTACAAAACCGTTGAAGAATGAGTTGTTTTGTAAGTTGAAAAAGATGTTTAGAATATTAGATTATATATCATTGCTTTGTAAAATAGTCAGTTAGTTAGTTTGACAATTAGTTAGTTATTTGAGATAGTTAGAGATTGTGCAAGTTAGTTTGAGCTCTTTTGGTTTTATTTTGTACTAAATCTTGCATGTTGTATAAAGCAGGATTTCATTCATTGTAATAAATTCATTCAATTAAATCAATTGATGAAATTCAATGTGGTATCTGTTTGAGATTTTCCGCATTTTTTTTCATCTGATTTATCCTTCATCGCTCTTATTGAGCTTCCTAAAACCTCCAATGGTGACAACCCTTTCCATATTCACTCATCTGATAACCCTGGTTTTGTGTTGGTATCTCACCCACTATGTGGTGACAACTACAATTCATGGAAGAAAGCCATGACTATGGCACTTTCTGGCAAAAACAAATTTGGTTTGGTTGACGGTTCTATCGATCAACCTGTTCCAAATCAACCTAATAGTTTGGCATGGAATTGTAATAACAACATGGTCGCTTCTTGGATCTTGAACACGATTTCGAAGGATATGCAATCTACAGTTCTTCATTGTTCTACCGCCAAGGAAATTTGGGATGATCTTTAAGAACGCTTTGAACAACCTAATGGCCCTTTCATCTTTAAGAACGCTTTGAACAACCTAATGGCCCTTTACTACCTATTACACCAAGTTTTGTTCTCTTTGGCAATCTCTTGTTGAATTACGACTCCCTCATCATTGCAATTGTGGTGGTATTCAACCTTGGGCTAACTTTCTTCAAATGGAACATGTTATGCATTTCCTTATGAGGGATTGAATGACTCATTTCTGCAATTCGAGGGCAAATTTTATCCACAGATCCCATTCCACCAATTACTAAAGTGTTCTCCCTTATCATTCAAGAAGAGAAGCAAAGAGTTGTTGCAGCTCCACCTCTTACTTCTGTTGATCCTTTGCCTGCATTTGTTGTCAATAATTCTTCTGCAAACAAATCCAAGGGTAGCAAGAAAGGTCGCCCCCTTTGTGCTCATTGTGGTTTGCTCAGTCACACTCAAGATCGTTGATATAAGATCCACGGTTATCCACCTAATTACTAGATGGATTCCTCCAAAATTGCAGAACCTGCTACCACAAATCAGGTGTCTACTGATGCCCTTTTTCATTTGACAGCACAACAATATGGCCAATTGTTGATATTTCTCCAAGGCATCACCCCTAAGGTTCACTCCACAGATGTTTCCACCTTCAATGGTATAGTTCTTTCTATCAAATCATCTTTTTTAATCTATCACAGGATCACTGGATTCTTGATTCAGGTGCCAGTGCCCACATTGCTTGTTCATTACATTTATTTCATTCTTACCAAGCAGTTTCTCATAAGTCGGTTACTCTTCCAAATAACATGCTTATTCCTGTTATTGTAGTAGGAACTATTAGATTGACTCCTAATTTTATTCTGCACAATGTGTTGTATATTCCTCATTTTAGTGTTAACTTGATGTTTGTTAGTGCCTTACTAACTGATAATTCTTTCTCTATCACTTTTTCGAAAAAGTCAGTTTGTGATTCAAGAGATGGTACACTTCAAGAGGATTGGCAAGGGTAGCCTCTTTAAGGGCCTCTATTTTCTATCCTCCCAAGACCTGATTTTAGACCACATTGGTCCAAATTACAAGTTTGCAGCTCCTGTTTCTTTCCATTCTTGTAATTCTATTTTTGTTTGTAATAATGCCCAACTTTGACACTCTAGATTTAGTCACATTTTTTTTATAAGATCCTTATATCTTTAAGCAATAAAATACCTTTTATCATGCCAAATCAATTTACTTCTTCTATTTGTCAAATATGCATTTTTGCTAAATTTAGACGATTGTCTTTTCCTACTTATAATCACATCTCTGATGCTCCTTTTGCTTTGTTGCATTGTGATATTTGGGGTCCTTATGGCCACCCTACCTATGATGGAAAATAATAGTTTCTCACTTTGGTGGATGATTGTTGTAGATACACCTGGATTTTTATGCTTAATACGAAATATGAGGCAACAACTGCAATAATTAATTTTTTTGCAATGGTCAAGACTCAGTTTGGTGTCACTATTAAATGTCTTCGATCTGAAAATGCCAAAGGATTATCCCTCACTCAATTTCTACAAAACCAAGGCACTTTGCATCAGTTTTCTTGTGTTGAAAGGCCAGAACAGAACTCTATCGTAGAACACAAACACCAACATTTGTTGAATATTGCTCGTGCATTGTTTTTTCAGTCCAAGGTGCCAATTACTTTTTGGGGATAATGTGTTGCTACTGCAACCTTCTTGATCAACAAATTGCCCTCTCCAATTCTCAAGGACAGATCTCCTTATCATATTTTACTTGAGGTCTTTTGGTTGTCTGTCCTATGCAGCCACATTGCCATCCAGTCACAACAAGTTCACTACAAGAGTTGTTCCCATTGTCTTTGTTGGTTACGCTCATGGCAATAAAGGTTATAGACTATCAACATTCAAACTCAGAAGTTTTTTATTTTTTATTTTTATCTCAAGGGATGTTATTTTTCATGAGACCACTTTCCCATTTCATGACTTACCTAATACATCTATCTCAAAGGATCCATTTCCTGATTTGGTGATTGTCACTCCCATTCCTGAACACACCAGTTTCTGATCCCCTACTCGAGCCAGATATTCAAAACCCACTAGATGATCTAAATTCTCCAGATAACTCAGATACTCTTTCCCATGATATTTCTACACTGCGTAGATCCACCAAAAATACTCATTTGCCCACTTACTTAAATGACTATGTGATAACATCTCAGTCGCCCCTATATCCCATTCAACAGTTTTGTTCTTATATGCATCTCAACCCATCTTACAAATCCTTTATATATGTAGTATTAGCTGTTTCTGAACCTCAATTTTTCCATCAGGAAGTGTCTAGCCCTGAATGGAGACAAGCTATGAGTGAAGAAATCAAAGCCTTGGAGGCCAACAATACTTGGTCTCTTGTTTCCCTTCCACCTGGTAAGCATTGTATTGGCAGCAAATGGGTATATAAAGTGAAATTCAAACCTGATGGCAGTGTGGATCGTCAGAAAGCTCGTTTGGTAGCCAAGGGTTATACTCAACAGGCTGGTATTGACTTCGCATATACTTTTTCCCCTGTTGCCAAGCTCACTTATGTTCTTGTTTTACTCACAATGGCAGCAGCAAAGAAATGACATTTGTTGCACTTAGATGTGAATAAGGCGTTCCTTAATGGTGAACTTTTTGAAGAGGTTTACATGACTCCTTCTTTGGGTTATCATCCTGCTAAAAAAGGTTTGGTTTGCAAGCTGAACAAATCCCTGTATGGCCTCAGACAAGCATTGCGACAATGGTTTTGCAAGTTCTCCACCACCTTGCTTGCTCATGGTTTTGCTCAGTCTAGAAACGATTATTCCTTATTTACTTCTGGTTCAGGTCCCTCTCTGATCATTCTACTTGTTTACTTAGATGATATTGTGTTGGTAGGGCCAAATTCCACTAAAATTGTTTAAACTCAAGCCCTTCTTCAATCATTGTTCAAACTAAAAGTTCTTGGGAACTTGAAGTATTTTCTAGGATTGGAAATTTCTAAGTCAAGCAACGATATATCACTTTCTTAGCGTAAATATACTCTCAATCTGCTTGAGGATACTGGTTTTTGGGCTGCAAACCTGTCTCACTCCCAATGGATCCCAATGCTAAACTTTCAGCCACTTAAGGTGCTCCTATTTCTGATCCATCACTTTACTGACGACTCATTGGCAGACTCATGTACTTGACTATATCGCGACCTGATATTAGCTTTGTTGTTCATAAACTCAGCCAATATATGCAACAGCCACGACGATCTCATCTTCTTGAGGTTCACCATCTTTTGCAGTACCTTAAATCTGCACCAAGCCAAGGTCTCTTGTTTCCTTCAACTAATTCTCTTGCACTTTCAGCTTATGTCGATGCTTATTGGGGCAACTGTGTGGATACCAGAAGATCCACTTCTGGTTTTTGCCTCTTCCTTGGTGATGCTTTAGTTTCTTGGAAGGCAAAAAAACAACCTATAGTATCTAAATCTTCTGCTGAAGCTGAGTATATGGCATTGTCCTCTGCTGCTAGTGAAGTTGTTTGGTTGCGACGTTTACTTGTTCACTTTGAAGTCTCTTCAACTTTAGTTATGGTTTTTTTGTGACAACAAATTTGTCATCCATCTTGCCTCTAATCCTACCCACCATGAACGTTCTAAACATATCGACATCGACTGCCATTTTATACGAGAATTGGTTCAGTCAAACTTGCTCAAACTCATTCATGTCAAAACTCAGCACCAGTTAGCTGACATCTTTACTAAGGCTCTTCCTACTCCAATATTCCCCACTCTCATTTCCAAGCTGGGAATCTTCAACATCTATTCTCCATCTTGAGGGGTGGTATTAGATTATATATCATTGCTTTGTAAAATAGTCAGTTAGTTAGTTAGTTATTTGAGTTAGTTAGAGATTGTGCAAGTTAGTTTAACTTCTTTTGGTTTTATTTTGTACTAAATTTTGCATGTTATATAAAGCATAATTCCATTCATTGTAATAAATTCATTCAATTAAATCAATTGATAAAATTCAATATAGAATGATAATTTTAAAAGTTTAATTTAAGGGAGACAATGTTAGTAATTAAATCAAGGAGCAACTAAAAGATTTGATAAACAATTTGAATCACATACTTGATCACTAAAAAAAATTACGATTGGACCACAACTAAGAGGCATCGCCTCATACAAAATAGCCTGCACTATTTTTTTCTCAAGAGATAAGATAACAATCTCTTAATAACTTACTTAGCTAGTTAGAATAACAATAGTGCAACACCATTTTTATAATTCCTTAGTATAGAAGGTTAGTTGTTTTTGAAGCCTATAAAAAGCATGCACTAGCCATAGTTGTAAAATCAATTTAGTGAATGAAAATATAGTGTGAAGAGCAAATTATCTTTATTTGTTCTCTCTCTATTTGTGTGTATTAGTACAGAGGATATATGTCTCACTAACATAAGAGGTTAAATACCTTTGTAGATTGGCTGTGTGAAAAAGAAAGCTTTTGAAAAAAGAATAAAAGTCCTTTACACACTATCCAAATAGTGATTCTTGTTACTATTCCCAAGTAAGTGCGCAAACAGCCTCTTGAAAATATTGGAAACCAATAAAATTAGTCAGAACCAATGAAATTAATGGCCTAGCATGTAATGTTAATTTGATTTGACGGTTAATGTTAAAAGGTGGGGTGAACATCGCTTAAAACTATTTGGCAATTGATTTGTATTTGTTTAATACATTGATCGGCGATTCATTGTGAAATGATATATTCAGAGGCCGTTGATTTTCTCTAAAAATTGGGAGTTGCAGTTAATAAATGCTCATGATGGATATTTTTCTTTGAATATTTTTGTTTGTTATATTACGTGACATGCATTCTGAATTAAGAGGTGAGTTTGCATTGATGTTTAGTGGCTAAAGGTTTGGTGGGAATGTTTTTATGTAGTGGAGGATAGGGCTGGACAAAAAAACCGCGGCCCGAAACAAACTAAACCGCCCGCGGCCCAATATTTGCAACGGGTGGGCAAGAGCGGGTCCGAGGGTCAACATAAACGGGTCCGTGTGGTTTATAACAGGCGGGTTCGGTTTAGGATTTTTGGACCACAGATACCCGGACCCGCCCATTTCAAATTAATAATATTATATATATTTTAAAATACAAAGCTTTCTCCAATTGGACAATTAGTTTTTGTACCCCCTCAATTTGGGTTGTACCCCCACAATTTGTCAAAAACCCAAAATTGTCCCTTCATTTTCATTCAATAAATGGTAAAAGAAAAATTACTTAAAAATCTCACTCACCCCCTCAACCAAATTTCCGGTACATAATTATTTTCTCCTAAAACTCCAATACACAATTTATTACTACCGGAAATTTCAAATTTCCGAACACAACTTCCGGAAATTTCAAAATAAAATTTCCGGTATCGACTCATAACTACCGAAAATTTCAAATTTCCGGTATTAAAATTAATTAAATTATTTAAAAAATAAAAATACTAATAATAAATTAAAATAAAATACATTAATAAATTATAAATTAATTTTATATTTTAATTACTATTATTATAATTAATAATTATAGTTATAATTAAAAATGATTATAATTAAAATGATTAAATTATATTATAAATTTTAATAATATTATTAATATTAATAATAATAAAAAGAAAATTATATTAATAAAATAAATAAAAATACATTAAATTAAATTGAAGAAACAAGATGCGGTTGACTAAATATGTCTAGACAATGAACGTGTTATATTATTTTAACAACTCTCTCCTATTTTGTAGATAAATTTTAATTATTTTAACAACTGTTGCTTTGCAGATAAATATAATAAATAAAAATTAATAATAATAATAATAATAAAATCTAATAAAATACATCAAACTTAAAACGGTTGACTATGCCAAAACAACGTATTCCTAATATTTTGGAGATAAAATAGCAACACAATTTCATTTTGTTAACAACTCCCTCCTATTTTTATTCCGATCTAATAAATAATAATAACAAAAATAAAATATTATTAATTTAATTTAAAAAATAATAATAAATTTTTAAAAAATCAAGATACATTTAATAGAAAAATAGGAAGTTGCGTCCAAGAAAAATAAATTAAATTAAAAAAAATACAGGCCGACCATCAATTATAGGCCTGAAACTTCCTACCAGATTATTATTAATATTTATATTATTATTAAAATTTATAATATAATTTAATCATTTTAATTATAATCATTTTTAATTATAACTATAATTATTAATTATAATAATAGTAATTAAAATATAAAATTAATCTATAATTTATTAATGTATTTTATTTTAATTTATTATTAGTATTTTTATTTTTTAAATAATTTAATTATTTTTAATACCGGAAATTTTATTTTGAAATTTCCGGGAGTTGTGTCCAGAAATTTGAAATTTCCGGTATTGAAAACAAACTACCGGAAATTTCAAAATTTTGAAATTTCTTGTATATAAATAACGTACCGGAAATTTGTTGGGGAAATTTCCGGTAGTACAATTTGTTAACCGGAAATTTCAAGGTAGTTATAAATTGTGTACCCGATTTTTAGGGGGAAATAATTACATACCGGAAATTTCAGAATGAGGGGTGAAATGAATTTTTCTGAATTTTACTTTTTGAAAATGGGGGTACGTTAATAATTGGGGGTACGAAAACCAATTTTCCTCCAATTGAGAAAAAAAAGGCCTAAATTCAGAGAGGCCCAAATCTAAAGAGGCTCAAAATCTGAAAATCTGAAAGCCTAGTCCTCACTCAGTAAAAATATGAAACCCTAATTTTCATCTCATCACCCTCAGTCCTCACTCACAACTCATACACTCACTCAATATTCACATCCACCGTTTCCACCATTTCTGCTTCCAAGCCACCACCACCAACTCCATCGTTTTTGTTTCGAAGCCACCACCACCGGTTCTTCCGCAAAGCCTTAACACACCTCCACCAACTCCAGCAATTCTGTTTCGAAGCCACCACCACGGGTTCCGTCGACATTAATACCCTCCTTCTTTTTTTCTTTTTCTTCTCTTCAACTGTAAATGGAGAAAAAATGTTTCACAAACGCATATAGGTACATGCAACATGATATGAGTTTCCTGTGTTAGTTTTTAACGATCTTAGTTAGGGTTTTTAGCACGTGTTTTTACTTATTCAAAGTACACTAAGTTTTTTGTTAGATTTTTCATTTCTCTTACAATCTGGGTTTGAATAAATAACTTCATTTTTTTCATCTATGTTAAGGTACTGAATCTACTGAGCGTGCCATTATTTCTGTGTTGGAAGGTCGTCATCACTGTGAGCAAGAACAAAAAGGTTAGGGTTGATTGCATAATGGGTGTAGGGTTTTTTGATCTAGTTTGTTTCTTTGGTTAGTTCTTTTATTCATATTGTTGTGTTGAGTGTATGCTTATTTTTCAATTTCAGTTTTTTTTTATGCATGCTTCTGTTTGTTATTTCTAAAGCATCATTTTTTATTTATTTATTTAAATGTTTCCAATTTTCAAAAGTTTTAAGATTAGGGTTCCTATTTTTAGACTTCAAGCTTTTTTAATCTAATTTGTTTATAATTAACTTTACTTTTTTTTTATCTAGTTTGTGTCTGCGGTTAGTTCTTTAATTCATATTGTTGTGTTGTTTGATTTTGATTCTTTTCAAGTTTTGTTTTAATTACTGTTATATGAGGGGGGTTTAACAATGAAGGTTTTCTATCTATTTGTTTGTTAACTAACAATAGTTTTTAACATGTTTATGTTTTTAGATTAGTTTCTTTTATTGTTATTGTTTTTGTTGTTTAGTTTTTTTTTAGTTGGTTATTAATTCTATTTTTTTTTTTGCTGTTTGTTGACTAACTGTATTTTTTAACATGTTTGTGTTCTTAATTTATTTTTTTATTCTCATCATTTTGTTATTTTGTTTTAATTCTTGTTAGTTTTTAAACTTACATTATTCTGATAATGTGTGTTTTGGGACTGCAAGCTTTCTTCTTTGTTGTTTGTTTTTAATTCAGTTTTATTTAATTACCTCTAGGTTTCAGATTTCAGACTTTTTGAGTTTTTTGAAGTCATATATGACTTATACTTGCACAACACATGCCTGTATTTTGAGGATGATGTTTTGGCTGAAAACTGCGCTTGTGCGGTATCATTTTGAACATGATTTGTTGATGTTTGTTGGGCTGGTTGCTGCCAGCAATTTCTGTGTGGTTCATGTTTGATAATTGGTAGGTTTTTGTATATTGGACTTATTGAGTTATATTTACTGAAATTTTTGAATCATTGGGTACTAATTTTGTGTTTGATCGTCACCAGCTTTTAAATGAACATCACTATTGAGAACCATACAAATTTATTCATGTCTCCACATGTGAAAGGGTGAGTTACTGCCTTGATATTTTTTTTTATGTATCGTTATATTTTAGTTAAGTTTGTAATTGAAACTTTTATTATTAACTTAATACTTAGTATGAATTTGATATTATTTTTAACTTATTGAAATTTGTATTATTGTTAACTTAGTAATTAGTATTATTGATCAGCCATACTTAGTAGTTTAGATTATAATATGAACTGATTATGTTGTATTTAAATTGATATAATGAGAACTTAATTGGTTATGAACTGGTTATGTTGTATTTAAAGATAGAATGAGAACTTAATTGGTTAGGAACTTGTTAGGTTGTATTTAGTATTTAAACTAATATAAGGAGAACTTAATTGGCTATGAACTGATTATGTTGTACTCAATCTTTTATTTTTCCAATAAATTAGTGGCAAGAGACTTGGCAGTGGTTCATTTTCAACCTCGAATTGGTTATCTCACATTTCGGGAGTCGATTTTCAAGGTTATAGTTTAAACTTTATATATTTATGTTGATATATTCTACTTTATTTTATCATTAGGTTATATTCTTGATATTCTTATGAAATTAATTCCATTTTTGTTATACGTACAGCTGCTGCAACATCAACCATATGCATACTTCTCATCAAGTTCCAAAATATTGCTTTACTATGTTTGTTAATAGATTTGGGTTGGAATATATAATTATTTAAATACTTATGGATGACTGTAATATATAATTTTTTAAATACTTCTGGATGACTGTAATTATAAAGTTTGACTTATTCTAGACGATGTTGGCAAGTTTTTGATTTGGATGAAATCCTGAACATGAATATGTTATATATTATTTAGGTTTGTTACCAAAGATGAAGGTCCTAATATGTTCTTAATTGATGGCCCTGTTAATATGTTCTATTGATCATTTATGTTTATAGGTCAAATTTTATTTTGAAGGATGTTTGATGTAAACTAGTGTTTTAAAAAATGGGCCTAGTCCATACAAATAAAAATGTAAACTAGTGTTTTATGAGAAATTTTTATAGATAAAATTGTTGTTAATTGGACTGCAAAGTTTTCAAAGCCCATACAAATTGAAACCGGTTTACCCGACCTGTAGAACCGCCCAAACCGTAACCCGAAAACCGACAAACCCGATTTCAAAATGGGTCGAAGTTGGGCCTGAGATTACCAACCGCGGATTGGGCTGGATTGGATACTTAGACCCGAATCCGTACGGACCCGACCATTTGTCCAGCCCTAGTGAAAGTTAAGTTAGTGAAAGTTGGTTTAGTTTGCAAATAGTTGACGCACTCTCACAAAGTTATAGTTTAATTTCCGCTGCTAATATGTGGATTTCTTTGGTGGGTGATATGTAAGTGTCTCTTTCAATGGTTTTTGAGTTTTGAGGGATGCCCTAATTTGATGAGCTCTCGCAATTCAATTCATCTAAACTTTTACAGATAAAAAATATATATTTAAAATTACATTAAAAACTAAAAGTGAAAGTCTTTTAACATTTTTTTTGGTTGGGATTATGTTTTGTCTCCCCACCCACCCATTACTCTACGAGGAGAATCCACATGTACTTCCATTTTTTGTCGGAGTTAGAATTTGGATCCTAACCTTTCGACGATGGTTAGGTTTTCCCGTCCCGACCTTACCCCTGTCCATATAAAATAGTCTCACAATAAAAGACTCATTTTGTAACAAATATTTGTCTCCAAATGAATGACTTTTTCAATGCTCAATGCAATCTTTTGTTTTTTTTATTGAAAATGTTTAATGCAATCTTAATTACTATTTTTTAATTGTACTCTCGAATTAATATTAATTGCACAATTCTCAATTCAATCTATCTCACTATGCATTTGTGGTATTGATGTAAATATTAATAATTTATAAGTATAATTTAGTAAAAATATTATTTTATTTATTTATATATTTGTCTTAATATGTGTGAAATTGTTAAGCGGGTCACTCATTGTAAAATGAATATGATAAGAGAAAAATTATTAGATAATGATAAAATAAAATTACATGAAAAGAGGAGATTACATTTTCTTATATATAAAAATATTAAATAAAATGAATAGTTACATCTACATAAAAATAACTATTAAATTTATTAGAAAAGGGTTTGAGAGTCGGGTGAATATCAACATTCTAAATCCCGTCTCGTCTCCGAGCTCAAATTTTAAAACTTGGGAAATTTCTATGAATTTAAATGGATATCTATGAATGCATGTTATGTTGTCATAACTAACAGAGGGTATGAAAATAGAGGGTATGAAAGAGTTGTAGATTTTTAAATAGAAAGAAAAAAATATCCAAAAAACTCAATTTGTTGGGAAATTTCAAAAACTTAAAAATTGAGTCGTTTTGAACATTTTCTATGTGAAAATTTGAATATTTGAACTTATGGTACTAAATAAAATGTACCATTACAATTTTTCATACTCCATATGATACACGTGTAATTATATTTTATATATCTCATAATAATTGTCACATTTACGAATAAAATTATCTCAATAAAGTTGTCACTTTTAGTATTTAATGTAATTTTACTTATTTTTCAATTGCATTCTCAAATTAGTAATATGTGTCTCACTTTTTAGTTATTATTCTTTATCTTATTTTTATGATGTTGGGAATTTATGATCAATAATTCATAATGGTAATTTAGTAAAATTACTAT
>JBBPBP010000002.1:9810835-9824572 GCA_037974735.1 Cicer chorassanicum
TATTCTCTAAAAATATTTGATCTTATTTTTAGTCCTCACATTTTATAAAATAGTGTTTTTGGTTATTGTAAAGTCTAAAATAATCTTATTTTTATAAAAAGTGAGAACTTAAAAGGATAAGCTTTTTGTAAAGACCGTTACTAAAAAAAATATTTGTAAAGACTAAACTCGTTTTAGAATTGTAAAGACTAAAAGGTCTATTATTTTAAAGAGTTACAAATATATTTAATCATTAAATATTTTACATGCACCATGTATTAAAATAAGATAATTAAAATGATAATGATAAATAAAGCAAAAAATTAAGACGAGATTAAAAATATTGTGACAAAATATACAAAAGTTATTTATCATAGAAATAAAAAAAATTGTCAAAATTTAAATGAGAAAAAATTTACTTATATTTTTGTCACAACCTGAAAAAAGACCGTTATGATGAGGCCCATCAAAGGTCCACAAGTGTTTCAGCGCAAAAGTTGTTACTTCCTTTTATTGTTATCCCGCCAAAACCCAAAACTATTATTCATTACTTCTTTTCACTGTCCTAGTGTTCTGCGTTTTTAATAATAAATAAAAATCTGAATAACTGTATTTGTTTGAGATGAATCACCAGCTTTATATTAAGGCAATGAAATGAACTCTATTATGAATTAGAGATAGAAGTGGTGAGAAAAAAAAAAGGAGTCGTATACCATGTTCAATTTTTGTTCTCAATTAATTTAAGATTAATTAGATTATAATTGAAAATGGTGGCTTTGGAGTTTCAATTAGCTATTCATTTTTTCTTTTGGTTTTAATCCTTACCATTTCCAAAGGGAACGAGACTCCAGTAATCTAGAATTCAGACCGGAGGTAAGTAAAGTTTGACCAAAAATTGTTCCAGCCAAGATTCAAACTCAGGTTCTCCCCCGAACAATTCTTCTTTAACTGAAGCTTATTAATCAATCACTTGATTTCAATTAGCTATTAATTAGTTTCACGAAGTGTGGTTTTATTAGTGAATCTTCAATTTAAATGTGAATATCTTTGTGTGTGTGTGTTGTTCACCATGGAACTTACACATATTTAGATTAAGAGAGTTGGCTTCATCAGAGATTGGAATTTGGAAGGCTTGTATCTGTTATAGGAGTTGTAACCTGTAACAATCAAATGAAGTGGGCACTGCTGCGCCAAGCGAACAAACTTACTGACTGGCAAAGGGTTTAGATCAGGAGACATCCAAAGAGATACTTGCAGGCTCTCTGCCTAGATCATTTGATGTTATTTACAATGCAAGGATTCAAATGAAGATGATCGGCAATTTACAGTTCGTTTGTGATATCTCAATCCTTATGCATTATTATGCCACCATCTGATTTTGATTTCACAATTTTAGACTGACTGGTGTCAGCTTTATTATGATTATGAAGCTTGACTAATGTTCATATTGATGAGCACAATTTGCTATTTTCTCTTGCTTTAATCAAGCTACCTTAGGTTGATCATTATTCTCTTTACTTCTCTAATATCTTATCAAATCTAGATTTTATATGTAATACTGTTTGATTTTTTACGTTCATCTGCTTTATTTGTTCAGCGTTTGTTGCATAACTTAACCTTATCATTTTTCCTGAACACATGCACTATACACACATAATTTTTTTGGGTCAAATAAAAACATGTTATACACCTGAGAGTAAATAATTGATGGTTGATTTGACAGGTGTAGGAACTGGATGAAGTTCAAGGAATGAGGAGCACTTCATATTTCTTCAACAAACTTGTTGATAGTGTTGCTCCAACAGTTTATGGTCATCGAAAAATTAAGCAAGCAATCCTTCTTATGCTTATGGGTGGTGTCAACAAATTTACTCATGAAGGCATCAACCTTAGAGGGACATAAACGTCTGTATTGTTGGAGATCCCAGCTATGGAAAATCTCAATTTCCGAAGTACTGCCCTTTTTATTTTTGTTTGCTTACTTTATAGTGGTCTATTCAAATTGAATGGCTTATATATGATAGTTATTCATTTCAGGTATTCTTCAGGCATCCCTCCAAGATCTGTGTATACATCTGATAAATCATCATCTGTCGTCGGCTTGACTGCAACTGTTGTTAAAGATCCAAAAACTTGGGAGTTTTGTATTGAGGTCAATATAATCTGTTGCTCTTTTGTAATTACTAGAAGTGTAAAAAATAGTTGTGCTGTCAGTCGAGGCAGCTGGGCGGGACTGCCCTAGGAAAAGATATTAAGATCTTACCATTCACAATATTCCATTATTTATTTTCATTTGTGTTGTAGCTTTTTGTTCTAGTGTATTTAAAATGTTAAATGTATAACATTTCCCTGTTTAAGTTAGATTAAACTAATGCAAGTATTCATCTAAATTACATGGTAAAACATTATAATAGGATTAGAACTGCTTTAGGTTCAAATTACTCCTTAGAGAAAAGTATATTGAAAAATAATAAATGTACACTTGAGAGAATTAAGTTTAAGCAGGTATATGGATCCTCTAGCTTCTACATATCATAAGTTTGTCTGTCCATCTTGGATTTTGGACTATAATAATAATCATGCCATAATGTTTGCATGTTGTAACTAGAATTTCACACCTAGAAAGCATAAGCACTATTTATGAAACATTACTTAGAAGCATTGCCTGAGTAGGGCATAAAAACAATTCAGGGTTTTAATAGGTTCAGACGTTATATCATTTATCGGACTGCATAACATTATCCAGTGTCGTGTTTTGTTATGTAAGAACGTGTTTTCAGGTTGGTGCTTTGATGCTTGCTGACAATGGCATTTGCTACATTGGTGAATTTGACAAGATGGACATCAGATATCAGGTAAGAGGCATATGTTTATTGAGTGAAGATAGCTACACATATTGTGAAAGTTCTTCAGGAGCGAGAAGATGCACCTGATCCAGCATTCACTACAGCAGAACCAAAGCGTTACGTTGCCTATGGAAAAACTGTTAAACTAGAGGTTTGACGACTTGTTTTTTGTTTTGGATCAAGTTCTCTAATGCATGGGGATAATTTTGCTTTTGTGCTTCTTTCTTACATAGCCTGATTGATGCAGCTCAATTCAGATGCCATAAAACTACTGATAGACTCTTACTCTCCGTAGGAGTGATACATATCGTATGACAGTTAGGCAGTTGGAGGCGTTAATCAGGCTGTCGTTGGCCACTGCAGGGTTATATTTGAAAATCGGGTGTTTAAACTTTTCAGAGGCTGGTCAGTATGCATTAGTTATATATTTTCCTTCTCTGGTCTATCACAGACTTGCACGATTTTATGTGTTGGGTTGCGATTTTGACTACCATAGCTACATCCTCATGTTGGTAAAGCAGAAAAACTGCTTGGAACATCATAATAAGGTAGGACATTTATTTCTGACCTGTTTTCAATTTTTAATCTGGGAGCTAGCTTTTGGTGATAACTGCACATTTTACTTTGTCCTGCTGTATGGAGTCCAGTGAGATTGATCTGTTTAAGTTTCAAGAACCAAACATGGAGGACGGCACAGGAACTGACGATAGAAATGATAATAATAAATAGAGATGCTTATGTATTGGTAATGCTGGAAAATTGGTGGCGCTGCTCTATCATGCATATGTATCTATTTATAATTTATCATCATTGAAGGTGAAACTCTTGGTATATATATATAGTTTATCCATTAAATTGTTGGTCCTCACCATCATTTCTTTACCGCTGAAGAAGTTTGATGATTTCATAATATAGTATTTAAAGCATAGTAACATAATTCCCAATGATCCTCTATTTTTGTACAATAAAAGTTATGCTCATTGAAGAGTTGTATGATGTGTGCTTTTTACCTTGAATTTAGTTATTTTCAGTTCTGAACAATTTTAATATAGAGTGGATTAGTCAGTTTAACTATTCAACAGTAATTCTCAACAACAAAATAAACCTATTCAAAAGTGCCAAATTTTTGGGTTGCACTCCATACGGAAACAGCCATGCCTTGGATATGGATTTAATCCAGTTACCTATTGTCGCAGTGTGGATTAAGGATCCTCTAATCAAAATTGGATTGCTCATATTTTAACTGCATGATGTGTCAAAATACACAATTAAAGATTAAATACATGTATTTTTTATTTATATTTCTGGCCTTATGGAGTATCTAATTAATATAATGATTTGACCGTGATTCAATTATGTTGGAACAACTTTCACTTCTAAAATAGTTTTCTTATTGTTGAGACATATGAGATGTCTACCGAATTTTATTTTAGTTTGTGTTAATAAAGACATTCCTTGTAAGAATATATATATTTCAAAATGACATTGGAACAGTTTGAACTTTGAACATAATTAAAGTCACCGATGGGATTGATGATATTACCAGCAAAGCCATGTGCCAAGTTTCATTTGAGAAGCCAGAGTGAACATAAACGCATTTTTGTCCTTAACAACACACAAAAACATAAATAATTGATAAAACCAAATTATGAGTTACAGATCAACATCAGAGGCATTGAATTGAAATCAATAAATAAGTAAATAATATTCATAATCACATATAACATATAAATACAAAATACAAAGGACCCACGTATGATATTTGCCACCTATGGAATAAGTCCATTGCCAACTGTCATTTCCCCCACAAAAGTTTTGTTCCTTTTATATCCTTATAGATTTCCACTTAATTACCACCAACACACCTAACCCGTTTAAAATACTTGTATACTTGTATTTATGTGCATTTCCATTTTTCTCCTTAATCATAAAATTTGAAATGCTACAAACTAAATATTTGGAGTGTGACATGAGTGGTCCAGTAACAAGAAGAGAAAGATCCACAAATCTTATGTAGAAAATGATATTATGTTAGAATTTTGATCTGAGTATTACTCAATTTCGTAAAACTCTACTAATAAACATTTTAATAGATCATATCTAATCAAACGTGAGACTTTTCAATACACAATTTGAGAGAAAATAATAAATATATAAGGTACAATCACGACTCATTCTCATTGGGATCTTTGATTGGAGCATATATGTGTTTTGAATTCCATCTTTTCGAGCTATTTTATGAGTTGTTTTATTATAATTCAACATTGGATCAAGATATCATAAATAACTATGCGAAAGTGGAATAATCTCAAATCACATAAAATTCAACTCCAATCTTTAATAGAACAACTAAGATTGCATGACTGCGTGAATACAAAATAATCCTGACCGCAGAGAATCCAAATCGTGGACAACAATTGATTGCAGTCGGGTGTCTCTGCACTCACACATTCGTGATACATTGACAATTGTTCGATCAAAGTTGTACGGCTAAGAATCAAATTTGGTATTTTAAATTGTAAAATAAAGATAAATTTTTTTTAACCATATAAACCCTAACTACAAGGAATCCGAATTCCCAAATCAAATCTTTGATGTAAACATGTCACAGTAGTACAGTAGTTGCATGGGGGTGACAGGTAAGGGCTGTAAAGTCATTTGAGTAACATAGCAAGTTAGTTGGCTGGCATGAATGGTCATGCATGTAATTTGATTGGAAGTTAAAGGCTTGTTTGGTTGTACCTTTGGAATTATGCATGGTATGTGTGCTGGAATGTTTATCAAAACTTTTATTTATATGTATATGTATATATGTATGTTTGTGGAGCTTATTTTGGAAACACAAGTGGCTTGCATTGAGTGAGACTTTGATAATTATAAGAACTTGAGATTAAGAACAACAAGAGAGAGAGAAAGAGAGAGTTTGAAGAGCAAGATGGGGTACTGGAAATCTAAGGTTCTTCCTAAAATTAAGAAAGTTTTTGTTTCTGAGAGTAGTACCAAGAAAACTGCTGCTGCTGAGGTCTCAAAGTCCTTTGATGAGTCAAAGGTTTGTCCTTTCTTAACTTTTAAACTTTCATATACAAATTAGGTGTTTTTATTTTGTCTATGATTCTTTATATCTATTGAAAATGAAACTCTAGTTCATATATGTGATTTGGCTTGGTGTTTGGTTTAGGAGGTATACAATAAAGAGTTTGAGGAAAAGAAGACTGAACTTCAACCAAAAGTACTTGTTGTATATGAGGCTTTATCAACTGAAATCAAGGTAAGAAATTAACGACGTACTCCCTCTAAAATAAAATATAAACAAAAATAATATTCGAAAAATTGATGTATTTAATTTAAATTTTAGATCAAATACATCAATTTTTCACATACTTTTATTTCTTATATTTCATTCCAAAAGAAATACACATATGCATACATAGATAAGAGAAAAAAAAATACATATATTGATAGGTAAGGCTATTGATAAAATTTTAATCATGTTTTAACAGAGTTTGGTCAAAGAACGTGATGAAGCAGGGCTAAAGAAGAACACAACAGAAGTTAACAAATTCATAGAAGAACTTGTTAAAATTGGTGAAATATTTCTATCCCTTTTTATTTATTCGAAACTTACTTGCTCTCTCGAATTATATCTATACAAAAATATATCTGAAAAATTGATGTATTTGGTCTAAATTTAAATCAAATATATCAAATAATTTTCACTTATATTTTATTGCGGACGGATTAGTTAATTAGATACAACTAATACCATATATATATATTTCAGATTTTCCTGGATCAAAAGCAGTATCTGAAGCATCTTCAAAGTTTGGACCAGTCTTAATTTCAGGTCCAATTTTCTATGTTTTTGAGAAGGTATCAACTTTCATAGTTACAGAAGAGAAAGTTGAAGAAACAACTCCTACTACAGAAACAAAAACAGAAGAGGAAACAAGTGGTGTCAAAGAAAAGGAAATAGTGATTGAAGAAGATAAAAAGGAAGAGAAAATTGAATCTGTTGAAGAAAAGGTTGTAGCTGATCCTGTTTCTGGTGATAAACAGGAAGAGAAAGTTGTTGAAACAGATGTTACTGCAGTTGAAAAAGAAGAACCAACAAAGCCTTGAAAAATTGTTGATCAAGAATGATAAATATGTATGTATATGTGTAATAGTTTGCATATACTCTTAAAATTGTTACATACCATTCTCTTATTCTTTTATATATCTGTAATTGAATTTCGTTTTTGCTTAGTTTGATGTATGTGAATGTTTATGGTTGAATCATTTTGTAATTTTTATTTTTTTTAATGTCAAGGAATTGTGACTTGGATTGTATCAATTGGTCATCCAATTAATCCTTCAAGTTTGTTGTTTTCATTTAAATTTAAATTTAAATTAAAAGTGATTAGTTTTATGTTCTGTTTTGCTGGATTTTTCTTTCTTTTTTTAATTTACTAAAGGTGCAAGCAAGCAAGCACCTATATTTATTTCAATTATCAAACCTCTCACATCATTTCATCTCAATCGTAGAGACGTGCTAATTAAGGTCACAAAATAATAAAAAATTTGTCTATAATTTAATGAGTCAAATATTGAGGTGGATATGCATAGACATCTTGTAGGTCCATTCAAACGTGGGATTATTCGTTAAATTCGTTTAAGTTGCTTGGAATGATTGGACTCTATGAAATGAAATATTATTAACTCCAATGTTAACTTTGTACTTCATTTGTCTTCGAAATCAAGCTTCTCAAATGAGTAGTTAATGGTTCTAATTGGGACATCGAATGAATTATATGCATGAAGTTCAGAGTTTAATATATATTGGTAATATTTTCTTCTCTCTTAATATATATAAATTATTGATATTTGTTTATAAAAATAATCTTTCAAAAGATTTCGAATAAGTTCTTAGTCTTCTTTTACTAGTTCTTTTATTTAATCAATGGAGATGGAAATTCTTTTTGGATATCCTTGCCGTGCAAGTTTTGGTGGTATTGATAGGTATCATTTTCGTGAATGGATGTTTATTATCTTATGATATGTTTGGTAGTTAAATTTTAGATGTTTTTTAAAAGTCATACTTTAATATATATTTGATATTTAACTTTTTATTTTAAAAAATGACATGGTAGATGATCATACAAAATTTCAATTTATTTTTAAATTAATTTTAGAAATATTTTATATAATTTCTTGAATTTAGAAATACAAATTTAATATTTTCAACCATTCTCTTAGATTCTCGTTAGGGAAACTTCCCTCATCACCCTTACACTTCCTTAATTATTTACACTAATTTAATTTTTTTTTAAATTATTTGGAGAGTTAAAAGTGTTAATTTCGAGTGAAAAATCATATTTTAAATAGATATACCGTAAAATATCAATATGTTAGAGGTTGAGTTCGGAGATATATATGAAGTTATTTTGATATCGTAGAACTAAGATTTAATGAAAGATTTAATTATTTATTAATGTATTATACTAAGAGATCGAAAAGTTCAAAATTATAAAAATTGTTTACAAAGATGCAAATGACAATTGATGTTCGAAAATATTTCAAATTTAACAAACTTGGATATGACAATAGAATATTTTCCATAATCATAATTAAAGTGTCTATTTGTACAAATGGCAGAAATCTTATTTTCATTGTTATATATTTAATAATATTACACAAGCTTAAAGTTTTAGTTCATTATAATAAAATATACACAATAAAATTGAAATAAAAATTAACACTCATAAAAATAAATTAGTAGAGTTATTTTAGTGTCATGGGTTTGCTCAAATTTATTTTGTTGTCAATTAGCTCACCAATCAAACTAAGTTTAACATAGTAAATAATTTCCGTCTTGGAGTAGTGCCCTCTAGCAACATCAACGCCAGTGATAATCATTTGAATCCACCATTTTTTCAGTTACTGAAAATAACTTTCACATTTACACAACAACTAATCGATACGATATAGTTATATAGAAAATATGTAGACTTATCAAACATGAAATGTAGAAGCACAACCAAATCATAGTACAAAACCACAAAAAATAATTAATTTAAAAATGAGATAACGTTACCATGGTAGCTACCTAATATTGTTGGTCTTTTTTGACAATTGAAGAAAACACCAATTTTACTTCTTCAATGCAAGAAATGTAAACTGGAAAGTCTCAATAGAGACTTGAAGTTGAAAAACACAAATCTAAACTGACAAATTTGATCCTGCAAGAAATTATAAAGAATTTTAAATGCAATCTCTTCTAAATTGTAACTTTGACTTTATATAAGATTGATGCAATACTATGTATGACAACCCGGCAATGCAAATTGTGGTCATTGCAATATGGTAAAAATTGATGAATTACCAAATAGGATGAATGCAATACTTTGGTTTAGAATAAACAATAATTCAGTTACCAAAGAAGATGAATGAATTGATTATTTAAAATCTATGTTACAAATTAATTGAGAAATTAAAGGGAACACATTGATGATAATAGATTAACGTTGACAAATTTATTAAGGAATGGTGAATGACTTAAAAGTTGATTAGTAGATATATTTAAGTTTAGAAGACAAAGAAGTTTAGTGAGGCCCAAAATGTTTTTTTAACAAAACAAAGAAGGAATAGAAAATAGAATTTAAAAATGATGAATAATTATAAAGAGTGACACATCAAATTTTTTATGATATGGAACAAATTTGATTAAGTGGCACATAAATAGATGATGTGTCAATGGAGAGAAGGTTGAGGTTATTTTAATATATTATAATAGATTTGCGGTCTTCCTTTGTTTTATTTCATTGTAGCCTACCTATATAGATAGCAATAAGCTAGCTAAAATGAGTGCTTTTGGAGATGACCACTTTGCCCTTCTCAAGATGACAAATAAAATGCATGATTTGTTAGAGCAAATGCTCTTGGCCAAGTTACACTCAAACTTAAGTTTCTTTATTCAATTTGCTTTTGTTTTCATTATCATAAAAGTACTCTTTGAAGCATGTTAAGTTTTTTTTGTTGCAAACTCAATCACTTTTCTAAGCCCCGTGGTCTCCGATGTGGTAGCATCACAAAACCTACCCAAAAGGAAAGATGCAACTTAGATAAACTCCATACCGTTGTTTCGAACAAACTCCAAGCCCTCACTTCTCATTTTTTTGATAATGATCATTGAAGTTAACCATGCTGAAATTTGGAGGACGAGGTCACTGCACTAAAAAATAAGGGTTAGTATGGAGAAGAACGAGGCATAATTTGGTTTTGGTTCATTCGGATTGGATGCGTTGATGTGATGTTGTCACCTAGTGCGGAATTTCTTGTTGTTGTGAGTAAAAGCATGTTATGTTTATGATTATTGGAGTAAATCTAGTGATGAGTCTGATTATTAATGAAATGACGAATTTGGTGTCTGGGAATATCGGCTCCCGATGTTGGTGAAGATACAATGTGGTTTTGGTATTCAAACACAGATTTCAACGCTTTTGAAATAGTGGAAAAACAAGAATCATCCACTATAATAAATCATTTTACTTCTAGTTACCCAAATTATGTACAAAATAGTAGTTGCAATCTCCATGCTACCCTTCTTCAAGTCGCTAATGAAGTTAAAGAGCCAATTCAAAGAATTACTTTCCACCTAAAAAAGGGTAATGGTAAAAGGCAATCCAAACCAAATTTTGATTGCCCAAGTACAACCATTTAATACATGATCATTTGTTTCAACATGAATGTTACACCCAGGACAAATTAGAGGGCAATTAACCCTTGTTTTACGTAATTGTGTTATGACAAGAATGTTTATATGGAGAAGATGCCAAATAAAATGAATTTTCTTAAGAGGAACATTTTGTTTCCATATAGATGTCCAAACAGTTTCATCTTGACAACTAGGTTCTGAGTTGTTATTAGTTGCATAATCCCACTTTTTGCTCACGTAATACCTAGACCAAATAGAATAATTATCATCCTTAGTCTCTCCCCAACCAACACCATCAAAACAAGAAAGAGAAGAGATAGGAGTCTAAAGGATTCAGAACGCTTCAAAGAAAAGAAACATGTTGTGTGATTAGTGTTAGTACAGAGGCGCACCTAAGAAGAGGGTGAATTAGGTGTTTAGAAATTTTTTGGTTTTTAGAAACTTAGCGGATCATTTTTATGATTAGGATTCTTGTATGGACAAATGTAAATGGCTGAAAAATAAAGAACACAACAATTTATCCTAGTTCCCCTTACAACCAAGGGTACATTCAGTCCTCTTGCACACCACAAGAGATTTTCCACTATTGTTAGAATAAGTACAAGTCTCACCCTAAGACCACTGTTACAAACTCCCAACAATCTCCCTAAGATAGCACACCACTATCCTAGTTTACAACACTTGAAGAAAGTACACCACTTTCCTCAATTTACACAATAACTTGAATGGTTTTTGCAATAATGACTTTGACTGAAAGCAAGAGAATCTAATAGTTGATATGCTTTCTTTGTACAGTGATAACAATCCAGTACTATTGTACTTCAAGTGCAGCAGAGAACCTTTACAATGATATGACAATGAAAAACATGTGCACTTGAAATATGAAAGTTTGACTTGTAATGGATCTTTAAAATTCTCAAAAAAAGGTTTTCAAGGTTCTGAAGTTAAGTCTGAATCTATGAAGTATTTATACTCCTTAAACATCACTTCAGGTCAGTGGTAATCGTTCCTAGAGGTTTGATGAACATATGCAATGATCCAGGTTGAATCTAAACTGAAAAATTGCATTATTTCACAGTTGTATTCGACTATAGCAGCAGTGTAGTCGAATACACCTCTTTGTAACGTTCAATTTTATTTGAATTTTGAAGCTTGTATTCGAATACACATTCTTGTATTCGAATACAGATGAGTGAATTTTGCCACTGACTTGGTTTTGTATTCGGCTACACCATGTTGTAATCGAATACAAATGTGCAGTTTTAGCTACTGACTTAACACTTGTATTCGAATACACTATCTCGTAGTCGAATACAAAATTTCAGTTTTAGCTACTGACTTAGCAATTGTATTCGAATACACTGTCTCGTAGTCGAATACAAAAGTCCAGTTTTGCCTACTGACTTAGCAATTGTATTCAAATACATTGTCTCGTAGTCGAATACAGATATTCAGTTTTAGCTACTGACTTGATTCTGTATTCGGCTACAACATGTTGTATTCGAATACAACATTGATTTTTGTCAAAAACTTGATTTTCAAACATTGTTCATGCATTTTGACATTTTGAAAGTTCTTTTTATACATATGCTAAGATGGAAGGTTCTCATGTGCGTTTGAAATATAACAATATTATATTGCATCATGTACCTTAACTTATAAGTCTTCTAGCATATGACAAAGTTGACTTGTTTGTTGACTTCTCTTTGAGCTTGCAACTTGATCACTTTTCTTGGTCTTTGTCTTTATCAAAAACATAAGTCTTCTTGCATAATTACATTCTCCCCCTTTTTGATGATGATAAAACCTTGTTGTTGTTGAAACTTTTAAAGCGTTATCTTTCTTTGTCTTCATCAAAATTATGGATAGTCTTGTGTATTTGCAATTAGGTTTGTATTCCAAGCCAAAGTGTTTTGTTGCATAAGCTCTTGAACCATAATAACATTAGGATTATGCAATTTAGGACTCCAAATTTTAAACCCATTTTGATATGGCAACCTATTGTTCAGCCAAATGTTCGTAGAAACATCAACCCCAATAATCCATAGCAACCTTTCTGAAGGATTCTTGGAGCCTTTAAAATACCCCTTCAAGTATAATTAGCATTATAACCCTACTTAGCAAGGAAAAAAAAAGAGTTATAGTAATTTTTACTTTTAAATGTTTTGGAGATGAAAGAGTCTGGTTCAATAAAGAGTCTTCATCCTTGTTTAGCCAACAATACCTCAATAAAAGCTCTAAAAGTAACACATTTTTCCATTGACTAAAATAGAAAAAAACAAGGAAGTAACACATTTTTTAATAGTGTTAACAAGATTAAAAGGAAACCCCAAAGTCCTAAGAGTGCTAAACATGAAATCCCACTCAATCTTATTATACTCCTTACACATGTCAGTTTGTATGTCCACATAATAATTTTTTGCATTTGCAGCCAATTCTCATGTAATGAAAAATATCATCATAAAAGCTATAATATAATTATGAGAAGTAAACTTTTTAGCACAGAAGCACTCTAATAAGGGTCCACAATATCAAGGAGGACCAACCTAACCCTATTAGCAATGGATTTAGTGACATTTTTAAACAAAGCATTACAAAAGATATGTCTAAAATCATTAAGAGTTTGAGAATTTTTTATTTTAAAAATCAAACAAATAAAAGTTTCATGAAACTTATTAGGTCTCCATTATTATTAAGAATATTAGAACAATAGAAGTGGCATCAGTGTCAATGATGTCCTAAAACCTATGAAAGAAAAGAGCAGGCATAATGAAATGAACCTCAGGAGTAGAATCCATAGACATGGAGAAAAAAACTTAATGTTCTGATCACCATGTTGTAGCCACCAAACTCTAGACAGCATATTCCACCACATTTATTGCATTTTAACACATACTAATCTTATCACGTTATCGATACATTCAACTATAACTTCCAATTATATATACTACGATCAATAAAATAGATATATTATTTTGTCGATCAAGTTTATATCTACTATGATCAATTATAACTTGAATTATAAATAAAATAGATAGATTCAATTATTGAAATTAAGAATTTAAATTCATATTCAAGTTTGTTGATAGATCCAATTATATGTAACAATCATTTTGATATTTAAATATATGAATTAATATCATTATAGTTTTTAAATATATCAAAATTGTAAATATATTTCCAAAATCTGTTTTAGTAGTGATTTTATAGATTAAATTG
>JBBPBP010000002.1:9824724-9864377 GCA_037974735.1 Cicer chorassanicum
TAATTAATTAAATACATATTCGATGAATAAAATGACTAACAAAAAATATATTTAAATATGTTTTTATAATTTTGATACATTCAAAATCTATCATAATACCGTTTCACATGTTCACATATCAAAATATTTGTTTATTCTCCAATTATATATCTACAATCGACTATCATCTTAGAATAACTCTATTTTTTTACATTTTAAACTATCTCTCATGATATCTATACACTTACTATGACATTTTGCATATATATTATTCTTCAATGTATTCTCCAAAATGTATCGAAAGAGCACAAATATCTAATTCAAATGAATTTAATTGATTTGTCTTTTTCTATATTAAATTTTAAATAATTGAATCAAACTCAACTTCTATTTATTTAGATATTAATTTTGCGTCATTCAAAATCAAGAAATTCATACTAAATAATTATAATTTATTATTATTTCGTTTATTTCATACTATATTAGTGGTATTATATTAAAATATATATATGTTGTATTCATATAGTTTTTAATCATCTATTAATTTTGATTGTACACTACGCCAAAAATGACATTTTATAGTGCGTCTTTTACATCGCTTATTAAATACAAGCACTGTTGTATAATTTTTTAAAAATTACGGAGGATACAACAGCGCTTTTTTGACAAGCGTTGTTGTAAGGTTATATAGGGTCACATACGCTTGCACATAATGTTTACAACTCTTTTACAGCGTTTTTTTAAAAATCGCTGTAAATTGAAGCACTCTCACATAGCCTTTTACAGCGCTTTAAACACAAGCGTTGTAAAATGTAGCACTTCCACCTTATGTTACATAGCTATTAAAGCGCTTTTTGTTAAAGCGCTGTAAAAGCCTTGCGCTTTCACATAATCATATGACCTATTACAGCGCTTTTTATACAAGCGCTGTAAAAAGCTTGCGCTTTCACATTATTAAAGGACCTATTAGAGCGTTTTTTGTACAAGCGTTGTAAAATCATTCATTTTAAATAAAAATCATTCACTTTAAATAAATAAAAACAAATATAAAACATATTTAATACGTTGTCCTAACCCTACGAACTCTCATCTCCTCTACTTTGCGAACCCTCATCTCCTATACAGTGCGCCCATCTACAAATTGATCTACATTGCTCCTCCTTTAAAACAAATTGATCAACGTTGTCTCAGGTATTGTATTTATTTATTTGTTGTTGTCACTAATTAAAACTGATAAATTGTTACATATTAGATATATTCTGTTTTGAAATTGTTACATGATATTAGATATATTCTCATGATATATATGTTCTATTTTGAAATCAATCTTGGACCAATGTAGATATGTGTACTATATATAGGTCATATATATCAGACTTGAAATCATGCTTATTATTTGGGTAACTGCATTTATATATATAGGTCATATAAAATGGATCAGAAATGGATGTCTGTCAATCGATTGACAAAAGAGTATGAAAATGGAGTGAAGGAGTTTATTGAGTTTGTAGTGATGAATGCAAAAGATCCAAATAGAGTCGTTTGTCCTTGTTTAAAATGTTGTTTTGGGAAACGCGTTAGAGCAGATGAATTGGAAGGACATTTAGTATGGTATGGAATTGATCAAAGCTATACATGTTGGATAAGACATAGTAAGAAAATAAATGGAAACACCCGCACAGATACATATGCTTCAACTGATTTCGACACAGATACATATGAGCCGAACCGAGTTGAGGAGATTGCAAAAGCAGTTGAAGAAGATCTTCGTGATTGTCCTAAAATGTTTGAGAGCTTGTTGAGTGATGCAAAGAAACCATTATATAATGGTTGTACTAAATTCACAAGACTGTCAGCGATATTAAAGTTGTACGACTTAAAAACGAGTAATGGATGGTCTGATAAAAGCTTCACAGAATTACTAACACTCTTAAAAGATATGTTGCCAGATGATAATGAACTTCCCAATCGAACCTACGAGGCTAAACGAATTTTATGCTCTATTGGTATGAGTTACGAAAGGATTCCTGCGTGTCCTAACGATTGCATTTTATTTGGAAATTAATATGAATTACCAAAGGCGTGTCAAAAATGCAATGTCTCTCGATATAAGAAGAAAGAATCTACTCTAGCAAAAGTCGTGTGGTATTTTCCTATAATACCAAGATTTAGGCGCATGTATGACATTGAAGAAGATTCAAAACACTTGACATGGCATGCTGATGAAAGAATTAGAGATGGAAAGTTTCTTCGCGATTGTCCTAAAATGTTGAAGCATAAGCATATGTATCTGTGCGGGTGTTTTCATTTATTTTCTTACTATGTCTTATCCAACATGTATAGCTTTGATCAATTCCATACCATACTAAATGTCCTTCCAATTCATCTGCTCTAACGCGTTTCCCAAAACAACATTTTAAACAAGGACAAACGACTCTACTTGGATCTTTTGCATTCACCCTGCAGATTCTCCACAATGAGCAAAAATTGATCATGAGTATCCTGAATTCGGGATAGAGTCAAGAAATCTACGACTTGCACTTTCTACTGATGGAATGAATCCACATGGTCTTCAAAGCATCTCACACAGCACGTGGCATGTGATTTTGTTGATTTATAACCTACCTCCATGGTTATGTATGAAGCATAAATTTATGATGTTGTCTCTGTTAATTTCTGGACCCAAACAACCGGGGAATGATATCGATGTATACTTGGCTCCTTTAATTGAAGATTTAAAAATTATGTGGGAGACAGGTGTGGAAGTTTATGATGGGTATAATAAAGAATGTTTCAATTTGAGGGCTATGTTGTTCAGCACAATTAATGATTTTCCAGCATATGGTAATTTATCAGGATATAGCATTAAAGGTCAGTGTGCATGTCCTATATGTGAAGAGAGTACAAATTGGATGCGGTTGAAACATTGTAAGAAGAATGTATTTCTTGGACATCGTAGATTTTTACCTTATAGTCATCAGTATCGTGGATGGAGAAATGCATTCAATGGAAAATCAAAGGAAGATAGAGCTCCTATAGCATCGACTGGATATCAAATACTTGAAAAAGTACAAGGTTTGACCAATAAATTTGGCAATCCTTTTGCAGGAGAGCTGGTCAAAACTGGGTGGAAGAAAAAGTCAATTTTCTTTGAATTGCCATATTGGAAGTCATTATATGTAACACATTTTCTCGATGTGATGCATATTGAGAAAAATGTATTTGATAGTGTTATTGGTACGTTACTCAATGTACCAAGAAAGTCTAAGGATGACATCAATGCAAGATTGGACTTGGTCGATATGGGAATAAGAAATGAATTGGGTCCCGTAAAGAAAGGAAATCGCACATATCTACCTCCAGTCGCTCATACTCTATCTAGAAAGGAAAAAATTATTTTGTGTAAATTTCTACATGAAGTTAAAGTTCCAGAAGGATACTCTTCAAACATTAAAACTTTAGTTTGTATGAAAGACCTCAAGTTTAAAGGTTTGAAGACCCATGATTGTCATATTCTAATGGAGCATTTGCTACCAATAGGTATACGTTCAATTTTACCTGAAAAAGTACGCCGAGCCATAACTAAATTATGTTTCTTCTTCAGGGAAATTTATAGTAAAGTGATTGATCCTCAAAAATTACCGACATTGCAGAGGGGAATTGTTGTTACTTTGTGTGAGCTTGAAATGTATTTCCCACCCTCGTTTTTTGATATAATGGTTCACCTTACTGTTCATCTTGTTAAGGAGACATAACTTTGTGGGCCAACTTATATGAGATGGATGTACCCGATAGAACGATATATGAAAATATTAAAAGGGTATGTAAAAAGTAGAAGTCGACCAGAAGGCTATATTGCTGAACGGTACATTGTCGAAGAAGCTGCTGAATTTTGTACTGAATATATGTCCAATGTTGAATCCATAGGGCTTCCCATGTCTCGTCATTCGGGAAGATTGTCAGGAGAAGTGATAATTGGAAAAAGACTAAGGATTGTATCAAGGACAGAATGAGAGCAGACACAATTGTATGTTCTTCACAATGATGATGAGGTTTAACTATATGTTACAATACACATAGATCAGTTATCTAGTTTGAACATGAATAGGAATCAAAATTGGATAACTCACAATCGAAGTTTCATAACATGGTTAAAAAATCACATAAAGTCAAAGTTTGATGTAGACCCCAGATCTATTTCACAGAGATTGAGGTGGCTAGCAAATGGTCTGAGTTTACATGGCTAGCAAAGTATTGCACAACATACTGATCCCTGCGGGCCATGTCAAAGTATCACCAGTTATTGCTTTGGAACCAAATGCATTGGTGCCTATACCAGACAATGATGCAGATCTGAAGTATTTGGGCGAAGCAATTGGCAGTTACGTGGCATGGCCCAAACATCTTGTTGCCCTTGATAAGGTATGTTTAATTAATAGAAATGTATGTTTAATTGATATGTATATTTAATTGCACGATATATGATTATGATTGATTATATTTAATTGCTGAATTTTTTCCGATATTAACTTTAATTTTACATTTATTTAGATTCAAACAAAATCTAAACGGAATGATAAGAAGATTCCCAGAAGCGAGTTAGTCACATCGCCTGAAAAGGTTTGTCACATTTATTCTGTAAGGTTTGTCATTTTTTCAGATTCAATAAACTAACAAACTGATTAACCTCATTTTTTCAGATTCAATCCAATAAACCACCCGCACAGCAAGCCAGCAAGCCAGCTACCGCACCACAACTGAATGTTCGTGATAAAAATAAAGCCGACAAACTTCAAAAATTGGAGGGTAATAAAGCTGGCAAACTGCAAAAGCCGGAGGGTAATAAAGCGGCCAAAGTTGCTGCTCAAAAACTAGATCGTGTAAAATCAGTTGCTGCTCCTGCTCCTAAAATAAGTTAGCCACGACTTGCTCGATATGGGTCGTGTCTTGACATACAGGCAAAAACAAATATGGACAGCAACAACGATTCACGAATAATAAGCATGGATAAAGCTATATTCGGATATGAGTATGAAGAATTTCTAGAAAAATAGCATATATACGAACTTCTCGATCATAAGGAGCTGAGTGCTACTATCATCAACTTATACATTAGGTAAAAATTACTTTTAATTGCATTTATTTGTAATTAATTTAATTTATTCGTAATTAATCTAATTTGAAATTTTCATTGAAGGTTTTTGTATGAGAAGTTCGTGTGCACGCGCAGATTGTCAAATAGATTTTCATTCTTGTCTCCGCATAAGATTTCGATGCTTAAACACGATCCAGTGAATGTAAAGAAATACGTTATAGATATACTATTAGGAAATAAAGAGAATGATAAGTTGTTCCTTGCAATTCAGGGTACGTAATTATATATTCTTTCTTTATATATTTTTTAATTTATGAGATCTTAATTTATTAGTTGTGTAAACCAAATTTTTGTTGTTGTAGGGCACATTGGGTGCTATTTGCAATCAATGCGACCTCTGAACTTATATACTACCTAGATCCCTTGCACGGCCATTACAACAATCACCCCGAGATAAAGACTATATTCGACACGTAAGTAATATTCATTTATTTCTTACATATATATATAAATAATGTGTTTGTCAATGCTATAATAATCACATTTATTTATTCGATAGTGCTTTACAAGTTTTTCGAGCTCAAAGAAGTGCTATAGTGTCGAAGCAAAAGTCAAATAACATCACATGGATTCCAATAAAGGTTTGAAATATATGCCTTTTAAATTTCATTTACAATCAATGCACAAATATTTATTGACTTATATGTTTTATTTTATAGTGCCCTCGTCAAACTAACAACATCGACTGTGGGTACTATGTATTGCGATTCATGAAGGAGATTGTTGATAAGAATCAAACTATAATCCCAAAAACGGTACGGTATTTTCATTATTTGATTTTCATATATAAACTATGTATATATTTGATTCTAACTTATTTATGTTCAATTTTTATATCGCACAATACTTTGACAATTCCAGTCCAACATACTTTGAAAGAGATCTAATTGAAATAAAGGAAGACTGGTGTCAGTATGTGATTGAAATAAAGATTATTTGATTTGCTGGGAAATGACATGCTGCAAGGGATAATTATATGCTGCAAGAGGTAGTTCTGTTCTGAAATGTACTTTTCTGATAGTTATATGTATATGAATATGTAGTTATATGAATAGGGCACATTTGAAAAGTTTTGAATATGTAGTATATATGTGAATATGTATATGAATATGTAATTTGTTCTGATATGAATATGTAGTATATATGTGAAAAGTTGTGAATATGTATTCTGATATGTTGTAATTTGTTATGTGCTGTTATGTAATTTGTTGTGAACTGATTGTGTAAATATGTATAGTTATAAAGTCAATTTGATTGTGAAATGATTGTGTGAACTGATTGTGGGAACTGATTGTGAACTGATTCTGGATGAAAATGATTTTGGAATAAAAATTAAAAAGACAGCGCTTTCTAAAAAAATGTCATAAAAAACCAAAAAGCGCTTTTTAAAATTTACAGCATTTTTTAATAAAACTAAAATAAAAAACACCTTTTACAGCGCTTTCTCAAAAAAAGGTTGTAAAATGTGCATTAGAATGCACCTACTACAACGTTTTTTTAAAAAAACGTTGTAAAAGGTGCATAATAATGCATCTATTGAATGCACCTACTACAGCGCTTTTTTGAAAAAGCGCTGTAAAAGGTGCATAACAATGCATCTATATGAATGCACCTATTACAACGCTTTTTTGAAAAAGCGCTGTAATAGGTGCATAATAATGCATCTATTGAATGCACCTATTACAACGCTTTTTTGAAAAAGTGTTGTAATATGTGCATAATAATATATCTATTGAATGCACCTATTACAACGCTTATTTGAAAAAACGATGTAATAGGTGCATAATAATGCATCTATTGAATGCACCTATTACAATGCTTTTTCAAATAAGCGTTGTAATAGGTGCATGCATATGAAGCACTATTGCAGGGATTTAAAAAGCGCTATTACAGGGATTTACATCGCTTTTTCAAAAAAGCGCTATAAAACAAGTATAAAAAGCGCTATTACATGCATTTACAGCGCTTTTTTATTTTAAAAAGCGTTGTTGTATCTTTTTACAGCGTTAGATACTACAGCGCTTATTTTTTTGAAAAAACGCTGTAAATGGCTTAAAAAAAGCGCTATAAAATGCATTTTTTCGCGTAGTGGTAGGCAATAAAAAATCTATAGTATTTATAAAATAGTTTTTGAAATAAATTTCTTTAATTTTTTAAAATTGTAAACTTAATAGAATCAAATCAAATTAACATATTCTTTCTTGATTTAGTTTGAATTATCCTGTTAAACAATAGTTAAATTTGAATTATATTAACTAGAGGTGTACGTTAGTTGGGTTGAGCCGGTTTTGACAAAATCTGATACATGAACCGATTGATTATCTTTGGATTGGGTTGAGTTCTAAATTCGTATTTTTTTCATTCAACCCGAACCAATCCGATCAAGAACGGGTTGAGTTGGGTTGGATTGACGGGTTATACATAAATAGTAACCAATTTTTTATTTTATGGGAGAAACATAAGTAACAACAATAATAATTTAATTGAATGAAAATATATTTAATACTTAAATGTCTTAAAAACTATAAAATTTCAATCACATCATTCAATTCTTTAAAAAAGCCAAGGTAAAGTCAACAGTAAATCAACTATATTTAAATATATTACTTTCATCATTACACAACCCACCAACCATTTTAGTTTACGGATCTTGAACTAAAACATTGGGTAGTCGAATTTTTAAAATTTTAATAGATAAATAAAAAGTATAATATTGTATTTGTATATAAGAATTTTAAGTTGTAAATTTACAAACATATATTGAAGAAGTGTAGTAAATCAAATTTTGGTTGACATTTTTAATAATTAAAAATTAGTTGGAATTTAGGTTGAAAAATTAATTTTATTTTATTAGTATAGTAGTTGTTTTTGTAATTTTTTTATAAATTATTCCCTCCGATCTTTTAATAATAGACATATAAATTATACTTTGGTCTACAAAAATTGATTTTTAATAATAAATTATTCCCTCGAAGTCGTCTTAAAGATTTTTGAGGCTCTACTCTAATCTTAAAAATTGAGTCTAATAAAAAAAGTACAATTTTAATAATCAAAAAAATGGTAAAATAAATTTTATTCCATATACATATACTATACAAGTACTAATCTACGTTAATTCATATAACAAGAAAAGATGCACAGATAGCATGTCACCTTCACATATTAGAATTAGACTCAAACATATATTTAGACAATAATAACCCAACAATCATTTCTTATAGACTTATATAAAATTTTGAATAACCTATGTGAATGGTTTGAACAAAAGTTAGAGGTAATTTGTTATGTATCAATTTTTATTTACCATAATTTTTTAATAATAGTGTTTTATTTGTTTATTTTAGAGTATTTATTATTTTAAAATAAAATACTAAAAAAAATGTTTAATAGATTTAAATGTAAAAAATTTAAACTAAATTCATCATAAACATAAGTTTTTTTCATCACAAGCTTTCAGTTCATACTTCAAAACTATAACAAAATATAACATTTAAATAAACAATATTTAACTCAAAAATTAAATGACTCTTTTAAAAAAAAAATTCGATACAAAGGTTATGAATAGATATATACGAGATTACATGTCAAAACAAAGTAACGGCTATTGACAACGTAGAAGAATAATGAAACCTTGTTGGACTCTTGCCAAACAAAATTTTAAAAAAATTATAATGTGATTTAAAAAAAGATTATAAATTGAAATTGTTGAATCCATTACGCAAACCAAATATAATCAGATTTTAAAAGATCTCGTTGATATGATTTTAAAAGATTTGGTTGATCTGACCCGATAATAAGCTCCAAACCCCCGTAACTAATTGAACCAAATAAAACCAACAAAATATCCATTCTAATTATTTTCTCGCAGAAAGAAACAAACCGAATATTTAGGCGTTACCATTACATTACCGCGCCCAACACTCGTGAATTTTGGCACTGAATTATCAATGGTGCTGAAGTTTGGTGAAGCTGCTTTCAATCTCATCACCGTCGAAAACCTAAACCGCTATAGGTATTTTGTCAATGAACTTCACAACAAAGTTAATACGGTGACTTCTCTTTTCTTAATTCTAAACTCTTCATTTTTTTTATCAGTGATCATTTTTCTATTTTTTTCGTTTTTTATTTAATGTTCATCCCATATAATATTGAAATACTATTATAAATTTGTGGTGTGGATGATATTGCACAATTCTAGGTTGAATTTCTTGATTCTAATTGCTTTTGCGGTTTATGTTTCTTGTCTCGATACAAAGTCGATGATTCAGACCTTTGTTCCAAAAATTAATGACATATTTCGAGATGTATTTTAGGGTTGGTGAAGTTAACATTTGAGTTGTTTGATCTTCATCCAATGTGATAGAAAAAGTATGATGCATTATATTGTAAACCAATTTTACACCAACGTTGAATAGAAGTCTTGATTTAATCATCTCACTTGATAACTATAACTACCATCATTAAATAACCACTCAATTAACGGTTAGGATTGGTTGTCACTGTATGGTCATTAAACTCATAAGTGATTGTGTACGACTCATTTCGAGATGTATTTTAAATAAGGTTTGGTGAAGTCAAAATTTGAGTTGTTCAATCTTCATCCAACGCATCTCTTGATTGAAATTAGATTTGGTCAAGTTAAAATAACAGTTGTTTGATCTTTATCCAACATGAAATCCTGACTGCATGTTTTCCCCAACCGGAAAGAATCTGGATCGGTATCAAGAATACATCCTTATAGTTTCCTCATGAGAAATTTTACTTTAATTTATTTTTCATAAATATTGAAAAATTAAATGAATGAAATTGAAATTTTATAAAAAAACATTGGAATGTTACAAAATCATCCCGACCTTTGATCAAAATAAACTGTATTTCAAGAACCCTATGGTGTGAAACAACCATTGCTTAAGATGTAAGCTTTCCTGTTTCCCCTTATTATTTGTGATACAATATTATGAAGTTGAATGGGTGTAGAAATTGATAGTTTTATTTTCTTTCATCACTCCATCGATAAACTTCACCGATAGTAATTCTGATGGAAAAACTCACTTGAGGAGTTAAGTTTTAATTCTAAATAAAGTGTTTCCCTCTTTTGATGCAATTGCTTGTAGTTTTCTTTTCATCAAATTATAGATTTTAGTTAAATTGGAGTTGCAGTCAATATGGAAAGGGGAGGGTAATATCAAGTATGGTAATTTGATTGATTTCAAGACTCACTTGCTTTTTGTCATTTTATTTTTATCATATTGTAATCTTACTATCTTATTATCCGATCTAGCATTTCTTAATTCTGATCCATAGAGGAATGAAACCAACATCCTTTTTCCTTTGTATAATAGCTCATTTGCTTATTTACCAATTGTATTCTAATTTCTGTCAAGGGATTTATAGGCTAACATTATAACACAGTTATTGTACACTTCTATAAAGTCTAGGGAGTATTTTTGAAGCATAATTTCTGCTATGCATTGGTGGGCTTGTGGTGTTTCTATGTTTGAATTTTGAACATTATTTATGTCATGTGTTGAGTGCAGCTTGAGCAGCAAGTACAGGAGGTTGAACAGTTTTTCCAATTCACTGATGTTCAGCATAATGATGGCAAGAACAAAGGTCGGGAGAAGCCTCATACCGGCTCTAAGAAGCCGATGCAACGTGTTTCAGGTAGGGAAGCTACTGCTTTAGAAGAAATGCAAGAGGATATCATGCGCCCTTTTACCAAAATATTGAATGAGGCAAGTACAAGTACTTCTGCAATAATTTTTATCTTAGATGTCTATAATTGTTGGATTAAGATAGATTTATGTATCTAAAGGCGTAAATTGGCCACACACTCAATTTGATCAATATTTTTTCTGCTACCTTCAATGAACTTTGATCGACTTTCAATGGTAAACAGGATTGAGTGTTTTCTCCTTTCATTGAAAGGAGAAAACACCATCTTCGATAAATGACATCTGAAGCTTGTGTTATAAGAATTTTAATCAGCTTTCAGTGGTAGACAACATTGAGTGCCTTACCTTTCCACTTATTTTATATATTAGCAGTTAATTTAAGGTGTAAATGTATCATAAGATATTTAGAGAATTCTTTGTTTTCTTTTTCTGTGAGCACCTATTTGTCCATTGCATGCAAAATCTTCAGCAGCGAAGCTGCTTTCCACCATCAATCGTCTATAACTTCATCTTTTAACATGTTTCAGCTATATTTACACATGTGTACATAAATAAATTATTGTAAGAAGTGATGTTGTCAAATAACAACTCTATAGCGCTATAGGGTAGCGGAATTTGAACAAGCTGTTATTTCTCTGTGATACACTATTTAGTACAAAATGTTGTCAAATAGTGGCTATTACGGCGCTACAGCACAGTAGCATAGCAGAACTTGAACAACCCATATTTTCTTTGATCTGCTAGACGACACTGGTAAGAAGATATGTTGATTTTATGGGGAAAAAACATCTTCTAAAATGTTACTTTCATTGAAAATTAGAAAGCACTGACCAGTTAATTTTTCACTTGCAATGAATAACCTCCTCTTTTCTATTGAATCTTGTGAAGTACTGTACCTGGTTTCCTGCAAAAGCCCAATATTGATGCATTTTCTTTTTCTCAGATAACTCAGCATAAATGGGCTTGGCCCTTTAAGGAACCTGTAGATGTTGAAGGTCTTCAACTGCATGACTATTATGAGGTATTTTTTAAAAATTGTTTTTTTTAATCTTTTCTACTGACTAAGACTATAATTATCTTAATTACATTACATAAATGACATTTGAAACATGTAAACTTTTGAAAAATGGTTTAAATATTTACTTGTTCAGTGTTTCTGGTACTAGTGTAGTAGTGGCTCTTCACCTTGTTATCTATGTATTATATCAGAGTTTCCTGCTAACTATTCTTCTCAAAACAATCTGTTTGTTTTTCTTCCCCTAGATCATTGAAAAGCCTATGGATTTTAGTACTATAAAAAGAAAAATGGAGGCTAAGGATGGCTCTGGTTATAAGAACGTGCGGGAGATATATGCTGATGTAAGGTTGATCTTTAAGAATGCAATGAAATACAATGATGAAAGGAATGATATCCATGTGATGGCTAAGACCTTGCTGGAAAAATTTGAGAAAAAATGGCTGCTTCTTTTACCTAAAGTTGCTAAAGTGGTAATTTGTTTTTTTCCAAAATATTTTCTTTTCTTTTGGATGAATGAAACTTATGTACAATTCTGGAGGCTGCACTTATAGAAATAACAGTGACTTCAACCATCCTATGCAAAATATTTCTGTAGCTACATTACCTTACTTTATTTGATTATTTCAGGAGAGTGAACTATCAAAGGAAGAGGCACACGAGCAATTGGATAAGAAGCTTGCTCAAGAATCCACTTATGGCAGTATGACTAGGGATTTAAGCACTGAGGTTTTTTTTGCAGAGTTGTGTTTAAAATCAAATGCTGTTACTCAGAAGAAGTATATTAGATGGTTAATTTACACATTTAATTTATGTTGTTCCAGCTGTCTAAGGTTGATATGGATTTAAAGAATCTCAAAGCAGTAGTGTCTGGACAATGCAGGTTTGTGAAAGAGTCGTGCCATATTTTTATTGTGGTCAAGTTCAAATTGCAGTAAAATAGTGTTACATGTCATTTGTTACTTATGATAGGAATTTTATGGATTTAAATTTCTTGCATTTTACACAAACACTTTGTCGTGGATTTGAATTGTCTAGTCAAGATCAGACGGCCCACAATTTGACTTAATATTTTGGTCCTGATTTACAATTTCGAAACAATGATTGATTTAATGGTCCTGATCGCATGACTGTTTCAAATGCATGATTCTCTTATTGCAAGAAATCTGGATCCGAGTATTATAGCACATAGTCACCCTTTTGTTTGGTCCCCTAAATACACAAATGAGAATTCATTATGGATTTCCTTTTGATCATGTTATGAAATTGTGTTGAGGTATGCATTGTTCTGTTGTTGACAATACTGTAGGAAACTGTCGCGTCCAGAGAAATTTATACTTGTGAAAGGTATCCCCAAATTGTCTCCTGATAACCTCCTCCATGCATTAAAGATTGTTAATGAGAGTGATCCAAATTTCAAACATAGTACTCAAATGGTGACCCTTGACCTTGATTCTCAGGTTTGTTATGTTACCTATTGCTATTAATGCTGTTTGCTTTCATTCATTTTCTAACTTTTGTCTGTCCTATCTTATTATCTATAAAGTTTTGATTTTGTTTTGCAAGTGTCTTTTGGCTACTCATCAATTTTATTATCATAATATACAGAGCGACTACACAGTGTGGAGATTGCATATGTATGTTAAAAAAACACTAGAAGTTCAAGCAACAACTGAGGGTACAACTGTCACTACTCATGAAGAAAGTATTGAGGACAAGAAAAACAATTCAAAAAGAAGGAGAATTGGGTGATTCTCTTGCCAAAGACATAAAAAAACCCAAAACAAAATATCAATTGTGTGATTCACTTGTACAACACATAAGGTAGTTATGCTCAAACTTTTAGTTTGACATGCGTGTAGGTATTCTGAAACATTTACAGTAAGCTCACAGGTAGCATAAATAAAGACAATAAAAAGCTCTTAAAGGTATCTCCTGCGATTTTGGAGACTATCTCTGAGATTCATTTAAATAATTGACTTTTTCCAACCTATCTTTTCTTAGACAAAATGATTAAGGGATCCATGTATCTATCATTTGCGTCCTACTATATGAAAGTTTTGAATAAAAAAATAAAATGTCACAATACTATTATTATGGTATTGAAATTAGAGATATTCTTGAAAGGGTGATTAAAGCTATCTACCACCCTTTTGTAATAAGCTCAAAACTCACTGTGTTTATTTGAAGATAGCAAACTCATTTTATAACAGTACAGTAGTCGTGGTCAAGAGTCTATGACTAAACTTTCATCAACTAAGTAGAGAGACAATATCCAATAAGTTTAAACAATCACACAACACCGTTGATTATCACATATCTTAATTTTAAGTCAATTTAGTGGAGAGAAAAACTTTCTTAAGTGCAGGGGAGACAGTTAACTTACGATCAAACCATTCTTTTACATTTCTTATATTTTGCATTTTATGCCTATAATGCCATGAAATTTTTTACACTACGATTTCTTTAAAATTTTATATTTGCACTTTATGTCAAAATACTCAAATTCTGAAATTGCTCTCATAATTCGAGTGTTTAAATCCGGCTGCAGCTATAAATTTTATAAGAAAAAAAATTTATGTTAAAAAAAATTGAAAAGTGAATAGTTATTAATTGTGACAAGGTTGTAAAAACCAAATTATATAAGTCTATATATGATAATTGTGGTTTGTTTGATTTGATATATGCTAAATCAGTTGTGATGAATTCTAACTATACCCGACATGACATATGTTAATAAATATGTTAATTAATATAGATATTGTGGTATATATTGTAATTTTGAGTTCTATAATTGATGTATTTTATGAGTAAAATTGTTATCTGACCACTCTTTACTCGTGCGATCAGACCACTCTTTACACTTTTTATATGTGTACTTTATGTCTAGAATACCTTGAATTTTTTACATCTTGACCTGTCTAAAATTTTATATTTGCATCTTATGCCAAAATACTAAATTTTGATATTGCTATCATAATTCAACGTTCGCGAATTGCGAGACAACCACGACCATAGAGGCAAAGTCGTTAAATTTTATAAGAAAAAAATTTTTATGTTGAAAAGAATTGAAAAATGAATAATTATTAATTGTAACAGAGTTGTGAAAACTAAATTATATAAATCTATATGATAATTGTGATTTTTGTGGTTTGATATATGTTAATCGGTTGTGATAAATTTTGACTAGACCTGACATGATATAGATTAATAAATAAGCTAATTAATATAAATATTGTGGTATATGTTGTTGCAATTTTGGATTCTATATTTGGTGTATTTTATGAGTAGAATTGTGATTGTTATGTTATCTTTGTCGAAATGTATATTTGAGTTTAACATGTGAAAGTGATATGTTATCAGTATTGTTATGTGAATTAACTCAACCACATATGACATGCATCGCGTAGGTAGATTGGTATATGTACATGTTTTTATTAGGAACCCAAATTTTTAAGATTAGAACATGACTTCCAAAATCTTTAAGATGAGTTTGCATACGTGGTAGTATGATGTGTCAATCTCTCTCCCACGTGTGCATGATGAATAAGCAAAGACTAAAATGACATTAACTTTTAAAAAATAATTAAAAAAATCACATAATATGTTCACATACATAACTTTTTGCCCTTTTCCATTATCTTTTTCATCTTCCCTTAACCCTAACTTTCTTTCTCATATTAACATTTTCCCCCAAATTCACATTTAATTAATTCATCGTCGAAAGTCAATCACCACAACGAAGTCAATCTTCTTCCTCTCGATTGGAAATTTCTTCACAAGTTAAGTTTTTCTGTCGTTGCGGGAGAATGGTTGTGATGCATGTTGCCTAAACATCAATAAATAGAAGAAGATCATTCTACACTTGCTCCATCATCAATGGTAATATGGGTTAGGGATTTTATATTAAAGGGAAAAATCAAATTTCCCAAATTTGGGATTAAGATTCATTTCTTCAAATTTAGTTTGAGATTTAGATTTGAAATCAATATCATTTTTTCCATTTTCAATTTAAGATTCATATTTGAAATCAATTTTATTTTGTTGTTTTAGGATGAATATGACTATTTGAATACTTTTTATGAGTTGACAAAGATTTTGGGTCCAATTCAACTCCAAGAGGTCCTACTCTGAGGCCTTAAAGATGATGGAAGACTATTTTGTTTTGTGATAGAATGAAGTTGTAATATTTTATGACAATTATGTGAATTCTAGTTTAGTATTTAAATTTTGGTTTGAATTATGTTTTATGACAACAACTTGAAGTTTCGTTTAGTAGTCATGTTGAAGTTGTGGGATTTTAGAGAAAAGGAGGAGAGAAGATAATAAGGGTTTGAATATTATTGATAATAGCTTAATGCTGACTTAATTACAAAAGACTCAATACTAAACTCTATTTATAGAGAAACATAGACTTAACCATAAATTAGGAATAAATCATAATAATAATGAGAGATATTCTAAGATATCTATATGATTATAAATTGATCCTAGGAAATAACTCAAGACACTCTAATATAATATAAAAGATATTATAAGATATTTTCTAATATTCTAACAGGTCTTTTTGTTTTGAATTCTGATATTTGAATCTTTTTAATGTAATTACTACATGAATTAGCTTCTGATTTATTAGAATCCTTTAAATGAATTAGTACATGAATTGTACTTGGTATGATTGTGCATTCGGAGACCTACTCGTTGTAGTTGTACATGAATTAGTAAATGAACCCAATGACTTTGGATCGAGGACATTATGATTTTTATAATCGTGAATACATGGACCAATTTGACAATATGTATTATAATATATAGGGATCACTTTGATTTTAAGTTGTTACTTTCAAGGACTCTTATGAAGTGTTATTTTAGAGTCCATTGTGATTATATTTATAACTTTACAAACTAGGATATCCATTCTGATTTTACAAAATAGTTGAATTCACTTGAAATAACATAAAATACATTAACACTTTAATTCACTTGAAATAACACAACATATTAACAATATAAATGAACACAAAACACTTCAATTCAAACAACACGAAACACATTAACTTCAAGTCACTTGAAAGAATACAAAACACATTAACTTCAAGTCACTTGAAAGAATACAAAATACATTAAGTTCAAGTCATTAGTCACTTCACTTGCCACAATGTCAATTGACATAACAAAATAACCACAACCAGAATATTAATTGCAAAACACATTAAGTACAACCAGAATATCAATTGACATACTTGTCAAACACAAAACACATTACAAACTACTCTTATTAAAAACTACCCAAACTACTAAACCCAATTTATGACTTGTGAACCCAAACCATATACAACATTTGCATGACAATCACGCCAATTACAAGTGTTCTAAACATCTTTATTTCAACCCCTATAAATTAAGGTTTTGTATTAACTTTGTCCTTGAACACTCCATCTCTTCTTTGTTTTGTGGCAATATCGTTTTCTTGGTGCTCTCAATCTTTCATCCTTGATCTATTACACATGTTTGAAGTGTTTTATCATTTCCAAGTGCTTCAATCAATTCGTCAACTCATCCAAAGTATCCACAATAGCCATATTCATCCTACAACAAAAATAAAATTGATTTCAATACTGAATCTCAAACCGAATCTAGAAAAAATAATATTGATTTCAAAGTTAAGTCTCAAACTGAATTTGAAAAAAAAACCATAATCCCAAATTAGCCAAATTTTATTTCTCCTTTAATATAAAATCCATAACCCGAATTATCATTACTTTTTTTATTGAGCAAGTGTAGAATGGTCTTTCTCTATTTATTGGTTTCTGGACAACACGCCGCATAACCCTTCTCCCACAACGACAAAAAAACTTAACTTGTGTAGAATTTCCCAGCCGAGAGAAAGAAGATTGACATCATTGTGGTGATTGACTTTCCACCATTATAATCTTCGATGAAGATGAATTGATTAAACTTGAATTCGGGGGAAAACAAGAATTTGGTGGAAAAACGTGAATGTGGGGAAGAAAGTTAGGGTTAGAGGAAGATGAAGAAGACGTTGGAAAAGGGAGAAAGGTTTGTATCTAAGCATCTTTTGTGTTTTTGATATTTTTAAAAATTTAATGTCACTTTAGTCATTGCTTATTAATCATGCACACGTGGGAGAGAGACTGACATATCATATAGTCACATACATATCACCTAATTAACATTGGTAACATAAAAGTTAACGTCAAGGACTAAAGCAACAAACATTTAGATAAGTTATAGACTCATTTGGATTCTTTGGCTGAGTTAGAGACTAGAATGACATCGTCTTGCTCAATTATGGACCAAAATGGTGGTTTACTTTATAAATAAATGTTAAGTGTCCTTTACACCATTTTCACTTGGTTTTGTGAGTGACGAAATACAGAATTTTGTGAGTGATAAAATACTAAATTGGGTTAGGGAAAGATGAAGAAGATAAAAGACCTATGGGTTGATAGAAGGACAATAATTGTTGATCTTAATATTCCGCTTCTCCAGAGTATATCACTTCGATTTAGAGATTGCAGCCAACATTCGTATCTTCAGTTAAGGATTGTTGGTTATGGAGTGGCAATATAAATGGTGAGTATACTACTAGAAGTGTGTTCCAGTGGTTCTTATCTAGGCATCACGATTTAGACCCAATCGACCGCTGGAATTGGATCTAGAAGCTACCTATTGCTGCAAGTGTTCATTTTTTATATGGCAGGTTTGTCATAACTCGCTTCCAACTAGGTTTGTTTTACATCTTCGAGCCATTAATATTTCTGTTACTTGTCTATATTGTGATGAAGACATCAAAACTATTACTCATTGCTTGTTGTCTTGCCCGCCTATATTTTTATTAATGAATATCTTAAATACCATGCACATTATTTTTTAATGAGGTTGAAATCATTGCTTCTCTAACTATGTGGAACATATTGTGTACAAGAAATAAAATTAGATTTTAAAGGAACTCAAACAATAATTACTAATTTCTTTTTGAAGAAACTCAAATGTGAATTAAATTAGTCCTATTGGGAGTAAAATATCTTTAAATTTTTTTGCTAATTTGACTAACATTTAATATTATTAGGAACCAAATTAGCATTTTATTTTCCCAGCAACTTAGGTCTCTGATTTATTTTACATAACCAATTTGGATTTTTAGACTATGTTTAGTAAAAAGTAGGGGATGGCAAGAAAGTTAGCTAATGGTGAATATATATAAGTTAGTTGATAGCAATTAACTCATAAAATTTAAAATAATATCAAAAAATATTTTTAACTAATATTGATTTTTTTTCAATTAAGCAGTATAAGCTAGTAAAAAACCTATAAACTCTTGCTAGAAAATACTATTATCGAACAGCTATACTTCGATGATACGAATTTATGCATTATAATAAGCTATCTACTGTAAGCCATCAGTTTTATCTTGACAACCAAAATCTTAGTGTTTGTGGTCACCAAAATTGATATTCATGGAATTAATTTTGTAAAATTAGTTTTAGTTATAAAAGTAAGTTAGAATGTATAGCGGTAAATGTTTGAACATATTCACGTAAAAACGAGTTCAACAATAATTGTGTTTTAAAATCAAATTTAAACTTAAATAATGCATATCATAACTTAAAGTTAGCATCAATGTTTCTTTATATCAAAATTAATTTTTCACCTCCAAAAAATAATTTTCACTCGTCCAAAATTGGAACCAAATATTCACTTACACTAACAACAACAATATCCAGGTTAGTAATGAAAATAACAACAACACATAAATCCAACACAAAGCCAATGTTGTTTTTGAGTTTTGAAAAACTGTTTTTAAAATAATTTTCAACCACCGAAGATATTACTAGGTTGAGTTATGGACTATGTCGTTCTCTATAAGAAGTTTCACGACACTGTCTAAAATTGTGCAAGACAGACTATCAACTACAATGTCTCAGGATAAAACAATCAAATTAAAACTGTATCGGTAGTCTACTGCATCGTAGAAAACTGTTCTAGAATTACACCATCAATATGGCTATAATGACCACTCTAAAATATGGTACTTGAGACCACTTATAAATCGAAGGAACTACGACACAAAAATCGCTCTAAAACCAAAATGACAATAGTATTAGGACCACTCAAAAAAATTGGAAGAGACTACGACGCACAAATCGCTCTAAATCCGAAAGGACAGAGGTATTAGGACCGATCAAAAAATTCGAAGGAACTACAACACAAAAACCGCTCTAAAACCGAAAGGATAGTGCTATTATGATCACTAAAAAAATCGAAGGGACAGAGGGAAAAGAGATAAAATTGAGAATTGCATCCAACATTTGTGTACTTTTCGCAAGACTTTGACACTCTTTATATGTGATGGAAGCTATCCCACATATGTAAACTATCCAATGTGGACTTTAGTATTTATAGAGTTGAAAACTACTCAATGTATGAAAGTTTTCCAATGCGAGACTTTAACAATTTTTAAATTCACACACTAATATACTCTTTATGTTCCAACAATCTCCTACTTGAATTACAAAAAATGTTTCTGAAGTAGCGTCAAACACATCTATAAGATTGTGCATAAACAGAAGTGTTTTCCGACTTTAATCTTTGCATAATATGTAAGATTCAGATTCAACGAGAGTGACTCGTAGTCTTGAACTCTACTGCTGACATCAAACCACACACACAACCTTTTCATATGGTGTATTCTCAAAAGCACGTCCATTAATGGCCCTACACGTCTATCCTAGTATAATGAACGCTCTAAAAATTATGCCTCGAAATTCCATAGTAAGTGGCCTCACTTCCACATTCACATAGGTGAGTCTATCAAGGGTACTCTTGTAGCTAGGTACTCTACTCCACATAGAGTATAGATCTCATTATGAATTTTTATTACCTCATCGTATCATCGCTTCAGAAATCATGCTTCTCTAATTTATAATAGCATGTTCGTCTCATATCACTTCACGACTTCTTATTACCCATTGAACTTAATTCTTGGGTTTTTCAGTCTTTTAGGTCGGGTTACCATCATGAGTGACTCATTGATCTATAGGCAATAATCTCATCTTTTTGGATGTGTTTAGGACTTTCTCTCTAGCTAATCCTTTCGTCAAAGGATTTGCTAAGTTTTCATTAGTGCATACGTGATCCACTCTAAAAGCACATTTTGAAAATAACTCCCTAATTGTGTTGTGTTTACAACATATTTGTCGTCACTTACCGTTGTAATAAAGGTTCTCAATTTTTACAATGGTTGTGGTACTATTGAAATGGATCAACACAACTGACATTGGATTTTTCCATAAGGGGATCTCAACTAGCAAGCATCTCAACCAATTTGCTTCTTCACTAGTGGTAGCTCGTGCTATCATTTCATACTCTAAAGTGGATTGAGTCAATATCGTTTGTTTCTTCGATTTCCAAGATACGGTTCCACCAGCTATACTAAATATATAGGCCATTGGTTTCTTTGGAGTCATTTGATAAATTTTTCCAATTAGTATCATTGTATCCTTCAAGGACGACAAGAAATATTTGATAATGTAATATGGGACTCATGGTTCTTTTAAGGTATCTTATGATTCTCTCGATAGCATGTCAATGCTCTATACTAGGTCTACTGGTAAACCTGAACAATAGTCCTACGACATAGGCAATGTTGGGTCTAGTACAGTTAGTGACATATATAACGCTGCCAATGATGCTCACATATTCAGTTTGTCTAATACCTTCACCAATATTTTTGAAAGGTTTCACACTTAGATCATATGGTGTACAAGCAAGTTTACATTCAAAGTATTTCTATTCTTTAAGGTCTTTTCAACATAGTGAGACTGATCCAAAGAAATTCCCTTTTCTGACCTAGTAATCTTGATTCCAAGGATTACACTCGCTTTTCCGAGGTCTTTCATATTAAAGTTGTTACACTACAATGATTTCACAATATTTACAGTATGAATGTTTGAACCAAATTTGAGTAGGTCGTCTACATAGAGACATATGATAGTGCAAATTCAATTTTCAGATTTGTAATAAACACATTTGTCGTTTTCATTCACTTTTAACTTATTTGATATAATCAACGTATCAAAATTTTCATGCCATTTCTTAAGAGCTTATTTAAGATGATACAAAGATTAATCTAACTTATAGACCTTGTTTTCTTGTCCATGAATCACAAAACCTTCAAGTAGTTCCATATAGATTTCTTCTTCCAAGTCACCATTTAAAAGACAGTTTCAAAGAAATGAGTAGCCTAATGGATGTAATTCTTGTGACCGCTGAAAAAGTTTCAAAGAAATCTATATTTTCTCTTTGTCCAAAACCTTTAGCTATAAGTTGAGTCTTGTATTTATCAACAGTTCCATCGCATTTTAGTTTCTTTTTCAAGATCCATTTATAACCTATTAGTTTGCAACCAGGAGACAAGTCTATTAAATTCCAGGTCTTGTTAGACTCTAGAGAATCTATCTCATCGTTTAAAGCTAGTAGCCATAGGTCTACATCCAAAGACAACAAAGCTTCTTAAAGATTTTCAAGATCCTATTCTAAAGTATATGTCGTATAATCGGGTTCATAATCTTTAGCAACTTTTTCTCTCTTATTTCTTCGAGATTTTGTTTCGCCTTGTTTGTTGCTTTCAATGCTCTTGATCACAGGAATGTGACTTGTTCTGGTGCCCCCACTACTTCTCGATTTAATAGAGAATATATTTTCATAAAAGTCAACATCATTTGACTCTATGATCCCTTTAGCGTTTAGGTCTTAAAACCTATACACTTTGTTGTTTAGTGCATAGCCAATGAAAACACATCCATAGGCTCTTCTAGCGAGTTTAACTCGCTTGGGATTGGGGATTCTAACATAAGCCAAACAACCGTAAGTTTGAAAAAAATAAGACAAGTTCATTTGTCTTTTCTTCAAAATCTCATAAGGAGATGTTATGTTTTTAGATTTAGGAACTATATTAAAAACATAGCAAACTGTCAATACAATTTCCCTCCACCAATGAGATGCAGCACCAATGTTAACCATAATAGCAACAACTAGTTAAATAAGAGATCTATTCTTCTTCCAGCTTTACCATTCATTTCAGACGAATATGGTCCAGTTGTTTCATATATAATTTCATGCAGTTTATAAAAATCATTAAACATACTACAATCATATTTTGTTCTGAAACCTCTTAATATTTCTACTAAATTGATTTTCAATTTCATTTACAAAGATCCTAAACATGTTAAGCACATCACTTTTATTTTTCATAATTTATAGGAATGTATAGTAAGAACAATCGTCAATAAAAGTGATAAAATAATGTTTCCCATTTCTAGTTAAAGTCTCATCAAGTTCACATATATCAGAGTGTATTAAATCTAAAGGCTCAAATTTTTTATTACTGATTTATGTGAACTCTTTGTTATTTTAGTTTGACTACCAAAATCACATTTTTCAAAATCATTTAAAGATAACTTAAAGGGATCAATTCTGAAGAAGAAGAAAAACAACACAACAACTCAAAAAACCTTACGAACTCAAAATTCTCTAAGTTTTCATAATTCAATGTTTCAGTTTTAGCAAAGGCGTTCATTCAACTTTATATTATTTAGTGCTTAGTGTTCTATGTTAGTGTGAAGTTCATTGTAATCAATCCACTTAGAAGAAGCAAAATAGAACCCAGTTTCACCCCTTTGTAACCAAGTCCAATAGTGACTATTTTGCCTTAACGACTTGTAGGTTTTCAAGTTGGAAGTTGAGAAAACTTGACTTGTAGGGTCACGGTGTTGAAGTGCCTCAACGGTCTATAGGTTTTTGATTGGAGGTTGAGAAGACTGGCTTGTAGGGTCAGGTATTGTAATTCAGGTTCTTAATTAGTGGATAAATCCTTCTATGTGAGGTGACTGGACGTAGCTGCCACGTTGGTAGTGAACTAGTATAAATCCTGGTGTTTTTCACTATGCTCTAATACTTTGTTTTATTGATGTCTCAGTTCTGTTATATCTGTTCTAATATCTTGAACCATATTTTTGAAAAGAAGTTTTTAATAAGGAAAAATACAATATACCACTATACTCTTTTTTTTTTTGCACCTTCAAAGTCAAGTTCAAACACGAAGCACATTCGTGTTATATCTAGTTTTTTTTTCTCAATAACTTTATCCATTTTATAAATCAATGGCATTTTAAAGTGTGTTTGGATTTAATAAAAAAAAAGTGTGGCTTTCCAACGAGTAATGAAAATTCTAAAAAAGATTAAATTTTTAAATAATTCAAATATTTCAATTGTGTTCTTTTTATTTATAGATTTTATTATTTGGATATAACTATAATTTATTTAATGTTACGGTATATATATAAATTTGAAAGTTTTAGAGTAGAAATTAAAAATTGGTTTAAAATTAAAATTTTGAAAAAGTTAAATATTTCTAGGGATTGATTTGCAAAATTTTATTTTTTAAGGATTATTTTGATAATTTGAAAAAATATGCACATTTTAAAACATGAAGAAACAAAATTATAAATTTTAAAATATTGACATGACCATTTTATTCTCATGGGAATAGACGACAACAACTAATAATTAGTCACTTCCCTCTAATTATAGCGTTTTTTTATTTTAAAGAGCGCTGTTGTATCTTTTAATAGCGCTAGATACTACAACGCTTAAAAGCGCAGTAAATGATTTAAAAAGCGCTGTAAAATGTTATTTTTCGCGTAGTGACAGTTTACTGAACATTTGTGAGAATAATATTCCGGTTTATAGAACTCTTAGGAATATTCATTTTTAGATATATAATTTTATATATTCAAATTAACGCTCCTTAACACTTGTTATGAGATGTTAGTAAAAAAACAAAACACTTGTTATGATATATAGATAGTAATAATTTTGAGGGGTATGTCATATTCTTAAATGTGTATTCTCTTCAAATCTCCAACAATTTTTTTTCCTTCAAGTCTCCAACAATTGTTTTTAAAATAATATAAGATAATTATTATTTTAATCTTTGAAAGTGTAGGATGTTGTCAGTTTAATCTTTGACACTTCTAAATATTTAAATTAATCATCGAATTGTCAAAATATTGGTCAAATTAGTTCTTGACGTCATAATGGTCTCATACTATTTTGAGTAAGTTGTATTTTTATGAACTTTTACGATAATAAGTTGTATCTTTCAAAGACTATTTTGATCATTCTATGACTAATTTAAAATTATAGCTGAGTCAATTGCCAAAATGACAGCACTCAATACTTTCAGAGACGAAAATAGTAGTTTATCCATAATCTATAAGAAAAATTATAATAAAATTTAATTAAAAAATACAATATATCAATCAATCTAAATTTTAATTGTGTGTGTTGTAAACTTCGTCTATAGAAAAAAAAAAAACAAATCAACAATTTGATGGACTAAAAAGTTAATGGAAAACAATTAAATTGTTTTGATTTTTTGTTTGAGTCAAATGAACCATGCTGGATAAACTCAACTTCTATTAATTTGGTCATGATTTATGCTAGTAAAAAATTGCCACTTATATTTGTAGTGTTATCTTAAAAATATGCTATATTTAGGTTTTTTTTTAATCATTTGTATATTATTTTCTAATTGTAGTGTATGTAGTCGAGTCATAAAAAAGTGTATGTAATTATTTTAATAGTATAAAAAATTTAGTGTTTAAAAAAAATTATATTTTTAAAATAAACATTTTAATTTGTAGAAATATAAATTTGATTGAACCAAATCAAACCAGTACGTTCTTTTTCGACTTTTATTCGACTTTTATTTTTTTATTTTGTAAGAAAATTTGTAAAGATACAACGAAATTAAGGTTCAATTACACCCTTAACACCATCTCTCTCCAACTTGTACAATTTCTTCATATGATTCCCCCACCCTCTTCTATTGTGTTTGCACATTTTTTGTGTGCTTTATTTTTTTTGAACAAGTCAAATTGAAATATATTAACAAAACAATTCACCAAATAATATGTGCCATATATGATAAAAAATACAAAACGTTCACAAATGACATAAAAATTTAAGATGAAAAATATAAATGATATGGCATAAAAAAAATAGTAGAATAAACAAATAAAAAAAATAGTAGAATAAACAAATGACAAGTTGACACGAGTTATATTTGTTTTAACTCATCTTTAAATTTAAAACAAATTAAATATTCTACGAGTCAAATTAAGATTGAATAAATTTAAGATGAAACCAAATTGACTTGAAGGACAATTAAAACAAAAATATAAAATAATGATTTAATTATTATTAAAAATCAAAAGTAGAGATTTTTTTTTTCTTTCTATTTTTCATTAATATTTTACCACGTTTTCAAACTCAAAATATAACTCTTACAATAGGAAATTACTACAAGGTTCTTAAACCAAAATAGATTTCACATTGAATATTTTGTAAATCTATTTTATCAATGCAATAGAGCTATTAATTAGAGGTGAACAAGGAATTAAATGTTATATAGTGAACCCTATCCTCTCCCTAAATTTTGTATGATCAATTCATTAGATTATAACTCGGTCCCATATGATTTGTACAACTCAAGTGTCTTGCATGCATCTCAAATAGGACAGAAACTAAATGTGCCTCAGTTTGATAGTGAAATTCCTTCACGCTTTGAGTCTTGCTTGTTTTTTATGGAGATTTTTAAGTGTATATTTGATTTCAAAAAAGATTGACAAAATTATAAAGAAATATTTACAGTAACTTTACCATTAATTTTATCACGAAACCAAATATATATTAATGAGTATACAATTTATTACGTTATATTAGTTGTTATTATTATTATTATTATTATTATTATTATTATTATTATTTTGGTCAAATAATATAGTGGTTAGACTCATACATTTAGTACAAAAAAGTGAATTTTTTTGAACTTAAATTCAAATTTTTACGTATAATGTGTTTACATCTACTAACTAAGTTGTAGTAGTTCTAGAATGGTTAAACATTATTAGACCCCATTTAAAATTATGTATATTTTTTTAAAAATGATTTACTAATATAATAAAATAAACTTCATTTATCAAAGTACTTTCATTAATATTATATAAACAAAAAATACATCTATAAATTCTTTAAGTTTAACTCAATTCTTACTTAAATTTTTTAAGGTTATTTTATTTCAATTTGGTCCTTAAGTTAGATTTTAACATTTCATGAGAGTAATTCGAGAAAATTTTCAAACATAAAATACTACATTTGTAATTTAATATATCTTAAAGGATAAAGATACAAATGGGTGTAATTTAAAGAATCGAATCGAGAAAAAAATAACCTTAAAAGAACTAAATAAAACTTAAAAGATTAAATTTGTATTTTTGTCAATAATATAATATATAACTAGTAGAATAATCAAGTAAATTGAGATACACTCGTAAAAAGAAAACTAATAATAATGTGGTCACTATATATTAATACTTACAAATTTAACAAAAATTTACGATATTTTGTAAAACATTCCTCTTATATTTTATAATAGACGAAACAATAACTTAATAAATATAAAAATATGAGAAAATAAGAATGATATTCACCGAGAGAAGAGTGTTGTAGATGGTTGGTAGTATTTTTTTTGTAATTTTAAAATTCTGATCTACCTTATTAGTTTCCCATAAATAAATAAAAAACAGTCCACATCTACGTTGCATCACCATGGTGCTCAAGTCATGATTCATGACAGATCACACAAACACAAACACAACACAACGCAACCCACTCACTCACACTCTCTCTCTCTTCCACTCACTTCACTTCACTTCACTCATCTGCCTCATCTACAGCTTAGACAAGGGAACAAGACACAACTGAAACAACAACAACACCACCAAATCTAAATCCAGATCCACCATCATTGAACTTCAACTTGAACAAGAACTAGTTACATTACATACATTAGATAAACATAGAAAGAGAGAGATTAATTAACAAACATTATGCCTTCTCAATCTCATAATTGCATTTTACTTCCCCAAATTACCCTCACATTTATGCTATATTTACTAATCTTATCCCCAACACCCTCCCTCTCCCTCAACATCACCGCTCTCCTCTCAACCTACCCCGACTTATCCCAATTCACCGCCCTCCTCTCCGCCGCAACTTCCCTCACCACCGAACTCTCCCACCGCACTTCCCTCTCTCTCCTCGCCGTCCCAAACTCCTTCCTCTCTACCGACCCTCACCTCTCCCACCACCAACTCTCCTCCTCCGCCCTCACCGACGTCCTCCGCTACCACGTCCTCCTCCAATTCCTCTCATGGTCCGACCTCCACTCCCTCCCTCCCTCCGGAAAACTCGTCACCACTCTCTTCCAAACCACCGGCCGCGCTACAAACAATTTCGGCTCCGTTAACATCACACACGACCCTCACACCAACGCCGTTTCGATCCGTTCACCTGCACCTTATTCTTCTTCAAACGCAACCGTTATCGAACTTATCAAAACCCTACCGTACAACGTTACAATCTTCACCGTTAATTCGCTCTTAATCCCTTATGGTTTTGATCTCATGGCATCGGAAACTCGTCCTAGCATACTTCTAAACATTACTAAAACTTTAATTGAAGCTCATAATTTCAATGTCGCTGCTTCAATGCTTTCCGCTTCCGGCGTCGTTAATGAATTCGAAGCCGGTGAAGGCGGCGCCGGAATCACGATGTTTATTCCCGTCGATGACGCTTTCGCCGATCTACCTCCCTCCGTTTCGTTACAATCACTTCCGGCGGATAAAAAAGCCGTTGTTCTCAAAAACCACGTTCTCCGTGCTTATTACCCTCTCGGTTCACTTCAATCCACTTCGAATCCATTGCAGCCTACACTCGCCACTGAAACCATGGGCGCCGGAAGCTTCACGCTCAACATTTCTAGGTTTAACGGCTCCGTCGCGATTAATACCGGCATTGTTCAAGCTTTAATTACTCAGACGGTGTTTGATCAGAATCCTATAGCGATTTTCGGCGTTTCTAAGGTTTTGTTACCAAAAGAGATTTTTGGGAAGAATCCAATTGTGTCTGCGAAATCGCCTCCGGAAAGTGGTGCTCCTCCTTCGTATGATGACACTCTTTCCCCGGAGAATTCACCGGGGATTGATGGCCAGCCATCACACCTTTCTTCCCCGCCGGGGTTCGGAGTAGATGTGAGCTCAGTTGACGCCGCCAGTGTTTATGGTTCTGAGTTATTTGTTTTTCTTCTTTGTTGTATAAATTTGTATTTAATGGTATAAAGAGTAAATTGTTTTTCCTCATTGTTGTTATTATTATTTTTTTGTGGGGTTTTGTTTTGATTTTCTCCACCTTGTGTACACGCTTAATTGCATTATTATTTATTGGCTTTGCAAATGCAGCCTCTTTTTTACTGCCTCTGTCATCTTCTTTACAACATTTATAGAATCATCAATGTTAGTTGCACCATTGATCTATATTAGTTAGTCTTATTATTGAGTTTGATTGATATAGTTTCTCTGTTATTGGGTCTTGTCTTGTAGCACTACTAGGACCTCTGTATTTTGATATACAACAAAGTTCACCATGTGTGTTAATTTAATGAGCTTTTGTCTTTTTCTAGACATGATTTCCTTTTATTGTCTCTGTAGCACCGATACTTATCGAATAACTGTCCCAATATCCAACATGTTTTAGTATTAGACACCGACACATTGATTACATTAAATTAATTCCTTTTATCAAATTATTATCAGCGTCGATGTGTCCGTGTAAGTGTTGCATTTGGTGTCTGTGTCAGTATTCGTGCTTCAAAGTTTATTATAGGATTGTAAGGTTTTGTTGAGTGCTGCAGTGGACCCGAATTTCTGTATTGTTATCAAAACCGTTTTACTTAGTTTATACCTCCCAGGTGTTGCACAAGTGATTTTATGCTGATAGGGTGTGTTTGAAGAGTAGATGCTGATAGGGTGTGTTTGAAGAGTAGACAATTGCATTTGGTGCAGGAGTTTGTGCAGTTTGCTCCATTTGCTTAGATGACCATCAGGTAGTTTCTTCTTTATTGATCTATAATTCTGGATTTCATATGTATTAATCTATAATTTTGTGTGCAAATCCGAAAATAATATCATTACTGGTCAAGTTTAATCAAATATTTATTTGTAAGAACAGAGAAAGGTTTTGAAAACAAAGGCTTTGCACCTTCTTAGAAGAAAGAGCCATTACCAAATCATTTGGTGCTTTTCTTAGTAGAGCTGTGATTATCTTGAGCTTGTTTTCTTTTCACATCCAAATATTTATAGCATCTTTCTCTCTCATCTATCGCAGTAGCGAATCTGAGAAGCTACTATTTCTAGCTTTTCATTTTTAGCCAAAAAATGATTTTTTTAACAAAATGATTTTTAAAAAAATCTGAAACAAACACCGTTAAAACCCTATAAAATGATTTTTGGTTTAAAAAAATAGATTTTTTCATGAAAAAATCTGAAACAAACGCACCCATTATGGAATACTATCTACTTTAAAACACCAATCTTCAATGGTTCTGATTTCATATAAGATCGGTCAACAACTTGTATTTAGATCATTGATTAGAACCGACATGTTATGACATTGGATACTGATAAGTTTATATCATGATTCTAGCTTTATATGCTGTGAAACATGTTACTCTTTCTTCTTAGTAAATGATATAAATGCCCATGTTTAATTAATTTCTGGTTTTCATTATTTGTGATTTTGCAAAACTGAGGATTTAAAACTGGTGTGACTATAGATTAAGAAATTTAATGTTTAGAGAGTTTAAGCTTGTTTCAAGTAAAGGTAGAAGGTAAATAGAATTCATGCCAAGCAAGCAGAATTTGAAAGATTCTTATTGAGGATGATGTTGCTCTTATCTGTATGTAAAGATTGAAAATCTGTGGAAATGATTTAAAGCTAGTTTTGTGAGATCGTGAGATCTGACTTTGAAAGGAGCCAAGGAGCATCTTGCTTGAGTCTTTTAAGGAGATTGATTCATCGGATGGAGGTCATTTGCCTTCTATCTATTTCGTGCTCTTATACAGTTGTTATAAAACTTGAATTTAGTCTGTCTTTCTGCTCATGTTGAAGCTGAATATCCTCCCTCTTGCCCCCAATATGGATTAGCTTTGTGGTTTATGGAAGCTTTTCAAGGGAAATAAGTATTTGGCTTTTATCTTACAAAAACATCCTTATCTTGTAAGTTTATCGGTGTTTATGGAGAAAAGTTAGATGATAGAGATTCTTGAGAAATTGAGATGCAGAAGCTGGTTTCAACACAAGGGAAAAGTTATTCTATCTAAAATACTTAATCGTTGGTTGATCATTTGAACTTTTCTTTTTTTTACTATTGTATGTTGAAAAGATTATTCAAACTGATTTAGACAGTTGGGATCACCATATGTGCAACTTGCAAGCTTCTGTCAGCTTCTTTGACTGTTGCCATTATTATTGGGTGGGTCATTTAATTGTATGTAGGCTGGTTTCCACCACATATATAATTTAGGAGAGAAGTATAAGGGGTAAGATGGAAAGGCTTAAAATGAAAGATTGTGCAATTATACCTTTCAATTGAAAGATTTGATGTCAGTATTGCAAAACCTAGTTACAACTCTTGCCTCTAGTCACATCTTCCCCCTTTAAAACTTTAAAAGTAAATCTTGCTTCATTTATTTTTTGTTTGTTTCTGCTTCTGCAAAACAAGGAATCTATTGTCTTCATACTGAATATTTATGTTCTGCTATTGCTATTGCAAAATATCTATAATGTTCTGCTACTGCAAAACATCTATAGCTCTTGATACTGAATATTGATATTCTGCTACTGCAAAACAAGGAAACTATTGGTCAGTTGTGTTAAGCATTGTCAACTGATAAGGATGTTTTCGCTTTCTGCTCTAGACTTCTATTATGATTGGAGGGCTTTATCACCTCACTCCAATACGTGTTTTTGTTTCATTCTGTAATCTAATAAGTCTGGATACTGTCACAGACATTGGTGTTAATTTAAGAAAATGAATTGATTGAATGTAATCAAGATGTCGGTGCTACAAATTGTTTGGTTTGGAAGAATTACATATCCTCTGTATGTGCATTACTTATTTTTCATTTCTCACCCACTTAAAAATATCTTCATTGTGTAATGTACAAACATTTGGATGTCAATTGAGTGCCTACAAGAACATGATTGATAAGAACTTAATTGTGTCATTTGCCTAATCTTATGAAATAATTGACATTTGACAGTATGCTGTAGTTATTACAATATCAGAGGCAAAAAACTTCGCCTCTCTGTTGGAGTGCCCAACCAAACACAGTGATATCTGTACTCCCTTTTATGAAACTAAAGACATGTAGTAAATATGCAGTACGCAATAGTAGGAGTGACGAACTTTTTGTCATAGAGCCACAAAGATGGCATCACAATTGAAAGAGAGATTTGCAAGATTCAATCCATTGTGCAACCATGTATGGATTTAGAATTGATTAAAGAGTTAGCATGTCTGTAAACAATTATTTTCCAATTTAAACCACTCTGTATAATAACCTTTCTAAAACCACTGGAGTGCATATTCACCTACTTATTCTGAAGCCAATCATATCAAAACCAGCAATATTAAGAATGTGTTGGCAAACCTGTTCGCATAGGTGATTCGCAGTCTGAAGCTTAATTCTGTGAATGGTGGCATTTTTATGGAGTTTCCATTTCTATCCTTGGATCTTTTGATGGAAAATAGGAGCAGCCATTCATTAATGTACATCTCCAATGGTACATTCTTACCCAAAGCTAATTTGCACTTGGTAGTTATGTCCTCTATTATTGGCTTTATAGCACCCTCTTTAATTGTCATTTACTTTGTCCTTTTTTTAGTATTTTGGGATAGGCATACTATGTCTAACCAGAAGGGACACAGCTGACAAAAACTGTATATTTTTAGGCTATTGTATCGTCCTATGCAAGTCTATGTGCTTCAAAGTTTTCTTGCTTGTAATTAAAGCATTAAACACAATTGGATGAGTCTTAAACCCTTTTTATTCACAAAAAATAAAGGCAGAAATGTATGGACTTGATCCTATCTATGTGATTCTAATATGACAATTTCTTCTCTCATCCCCTAACGCTATCTGGATTGGTCAATTCTGAAGTGTATTTTGACAAAAAAACGACTCCAGATTGGCCTATCTGGAGTTGTATTTTGGAGGCTTTTGAAAACATACGGGGGTGTGAGAAGAAGCTATCTTCTACTAATATTTTATGCTCTTCAAGTTTTGAAAACCTGGTTGCTTTAGGGCCTTCTCTTGAAACCCAAAATTGAGCCTTGTTTGGTATTTTGGTATTTGAAGTAGCCTTTTCACCTTTGTGGTTGGTTCACTGTTTCCAACTAGAATGCTAACTGATATTCAACCCTAGATATTTGAAGGAAAATATAACCTAAAAATGAAGGAGTTCATTCATGTTTATTGAGGTTAAAGGTGGTACCTAAACATTTCAACTTTAAAGGTGATATACAGTGTACCCTTTAATTTCAACTAGAATGCTAACTTTAAAGGTGATCGTTGTTCTGCCTTGATATTCTACGAGCACTGTTTTGTTCAAGACTTCAAGTTGGTCATTAATTTTTTAATGATGTTATGGGAGTTTCTAATCTTCGTTTGTTTTTCTTGTAGTTTTTCGTTAGGGTTTAGTTTTAAAAAAAAAATCAAAAATGGGACACCTGTGCATTCTTACCATCGTGAAGGAATCTTTCGTACGATATAGCATTACTCTTTTATCCATATATCTACTAACTTGATAAGCATACACTAGATTAATGTATTTAGTTTTCAAAATGTTTATACCCTCTGGATGAAATAAAATGTATTTTTTCCTTCTTTTCCTTGAAATAAATTGTATTTCATGAGGTACAATTGCTATTTATTTTTGAAAAAGACAATTGCTACTCAATAGGAAAAGGATTCTCCAAAAACTGAACATATGAATTTTGTATACTGTTAAATTGCATTTGAACTTTCTAAATTTGAGATAACTAACGTATGGAAATACTTAAAAAGTCATTAAACAGTCTTCTAGATCCTTTTTTCATCTTAATTGTTGGATGAAGTGATGAAAATTATTGTCTGTTGGTATCAATTTTTATTTTTGGCTACCAATTACATACATCTGTCTGTGTTTCTGTTATTTCAAAACATTGTGACATGAAGACTTGACTGTGAGTTATACTAAACCCAACACATATATATCAGCAGGAAAAATGGTTAATTAGATTAAAACTATCAAATTTACAATGATTTTGGTCAACTGAGTTTCTCCTAAAAAAAATCATATACTTGAAAAGTATATGTGAAAAGGAGAAAATCAAGTTGTATTAGTAGTTTACTAAATTTCAGAACTAAGGATGTGGTCCTCTAAAGTAAAGATACTTTTTCAACCTCCATCGTCTATGCGTCAACATATACTCGAACAACATCGTCTATTTTAGATCGACATATTGGACATTTTCCATTGTTCCATTGTAATTCACTGGCACACTTCATACATGCACACATGTGTCCACACCTGCAAAAATAGTTGGTGACAACATGAGTGCTACTATGTTCATAAGATTGGAAATAAATTATTTAACATAGGTTGTTTTAGAAGCATATATATATATACCTGTATAGAACTGAGTCAACTTTCATCTCATAGCATATGCAACAATTGCCTTTCTTACCAGCCTTGTTATGTGACTTCTTTTCTTCTTTTTCAACTGTAAAAGTGTTTTGTATTTATTACACTTGTATTCAGAACTCGTGCAACATACAAAGGAGATAACAAGCGTAAAGATAACAAAGTGCAAATCTACTAGAAATATTCAACTTCAGACAGATAACTTTGTTGAAAAAGCTAAGGATTGTTGAGAAAGTGAGTGAAAGTAAATGTGTAATTGGTATGTCATTTAATTGCATTTGCTTGAGTTAGAAGTGACCTATGGAGGAAACTTGTGTAAGAAAAATTTATTTGATTTTCCTTTTGGGTGAAGCAACATTTTTTTTTCTGAACTTGCACACTGATTGAATTTCAAGTGGCATAGTAATCATGTTAGAAATTTAATTTGTCATGTACTAAGGAGTAAGGTTATTTTTGTAATCAAGAAAATTATTTTTGTTGTAAATTTAAACTAATGTTTCAAAAACCAAACCGAAGCAGATAGTTCAACTGGTTGAACTGTGAATCGACATCGTCTACTGTTTGGCCACAGTTTCGTCGTGGTTCAAGATAGTTGAACCATGACTAAGAGGTCGTGATAATCTAATGTCTGGTTTGATCTTTAAAACATTGATTTAAGCTGGCATAGCTGGTCCTGCACTAACTAGTTAATTATAAACCTCTTTTCCTTTGTATTGAAATTTTATAAGCTTATTGAAGAATATGAAATTCCTAATGATGCATTGACAAATTTTTGCAGTAGGAAACTCTCACTGACATAGTTAAAAATGTATAGAAATGAATACAAACCTTTTTGAACCTCTTGGTTCATGGATTGTTGTAACTGTATCATTTGTATATCCAAGCAACTCTTTATTGATTTCCTTAGTTCAGACATTTCTTGATAAAGTTGCTCCATATGGCCTCTTAAATCATATATGAGTTCCATTTCCTGTAAACACAGTCATTTTGTATATTTAATAAAAGATATAAAATCCTTGTATTAAATCATATTTCAAGGTAACGTTTGAATGATAAACTCACAATCGAATGAGGATTGATGGATGAAGAGTTTCTCCGATTATCACGGTAGAAAGATGGAGAATGAAAAGGTTGTGAAGATGTAGAAGCAACTCTATCAAAATCATCACCAGCTTCATTGTCTCTATAACTCCATGATGAGGATTGATTAGAATAGTCTCCAACTTCATGATACAATATACCTGTCAAACTCTCCCCTTCTTGCTCCTCTTCATTCTCTTGCTTATCGTGCTTCTCCTCCTCCTCCTCTTCCCCATTTACCCTTTCGTCCTCTTCCTCCTCGCTTGTCTCTATTCCATTTTCTTGAGGAGTTCTTTCGGAATGCAGGCGTTCTTGTAAAAACGCTATCAACCCTTGATTGTCTTCCTCATTATCTTGACTACTCACTAAATGTGTTTGTGTTACCTTATGAGATTGCATCAATCTATCCATTGTTTCGTGAAAATCGCTAGAAAGGTAAGTTGACACTGTTCGTCTGCAAACATAATTTACTTATATTCAGATCAATGTTAAGTATATATAAAAACATTTTCACAATCTAATTAATATATATAACAACTATTTGTTTGGTATTTTTGCATTTGAACTATGTTTGTGTTGCAGTTGACATGACATCCATTAGAACATACAAAGATAAAAGTGAAAAGTAAAAAAGTTAACAAAATTATATACCTTTGAAGAAGAACCTGTATATCCTCATTTGGATAACCAGTGTCAAGCATCTCTTTATACCAAGCTTGCCTTCTCTCTTCCCAATAACTCCTCGGCCGCGAAATTTCACTGATCCAGTCATACCTACTTTCATCATAATTCTCTAACTCTTCCACCATCTCTTCACAACTGCTTTCAGCATAGTTTTGGTTACTTCCCTCCTCTTCTACTGCACAATCATAATTTGTTTCTTCATATTGCTGGTTAATCACCTCTTCCTCGTTCTCATTAACATTTGAATCAATCATTGATGTTGTTGCCTCAGAAGTTTCCTTGGAGTAATCATGCTGAACCTCAAAACATGTTCCTTGGGACATGGCATTTGAACTTGGACGATGTTCTTCACTCGTCTGAGACACCGAATTTTTTGTCGATTCTGTGGAGTGACTGGCAGTGCTATGAGAAATCTGGCTGCTTGTGTCTTTGCTGAATTGATCTGAAAAGGATGAGTTTTCCAATTGCGTGATGTTTTTTAATATCTCGCTGCGACGACTTCTTGTGTTAGCTACTTCTGCATGGACTCTACTACTTTGTTCAACTCCAGTGCTAAATTTTTCCCTGAATTATGTAAAGATATATGAGATTCAAAGCTTAATATCAGAAATTGTTTATTGATACATGTAACATAATAAAATGTTGCTATATATTGTGTATTTTGGTCACATAATGCACTTGATTAAATATTTTTGAAGCATAAACCAGTTATAAAAGGAAGTGCTTGATGCAATTTTGTTAGAGATTTCTTTATGGAAATTGTCAAACCTTAGTTGCATAATTGAAGATCCATGTGGTTGTACTTGTCTGTTTACTTCCGATGATTCTGATTTCTGGTGAGATAGAATATTAGCTGCCACGCCACGTTGTAATAATTTAAGTCGAAGTAATGCCTGCATTCATACACAACATGACACAAATTGAGATAAAGAAACGGTTCATGACCGTTATTCAAGCCATGGCATCAGGGTTTTTGATACAATTGAGGCCGTATTAGTCATATTTGATCACAATTCTATGTAATATCAAAGATTACAACAGGAACACAAATTTAAAACCTTGGACACAAGTACTAATATAGCAACAAAAAAAAAAATAGAAAGAAATAAGAAGAATTTACTCCCTTTTTTCTTTACCTGAATGCGACCTCGTTGTGAGAACTTGGAGACAGTTCCTCGTTCAGCGAGGTTCTTTAGCTCTCCATGCCTATCATTCTTGAACTGCATAAGCAAATCATTGAATGCTGGACGCCCTCGAAGTTGCGGTGAACAAGTAACCTGAGGGAAAGCTCTTTGGTCTGAAACAAGTTCTGGTGCAAAATCTCTACAAGGAGAACTTGCCACACTGCTACTACCAAACCCTTCATGGTCATTGTCATCAGCAAAAGATGGAGGTGGACTCTGACTTTGACCCGTAGCGGTGAGTTTCTTTATGATATCAGCAACACTGACTCTATCACTCTCATAAGAACACCACCTACTTTGATAACTGGTCTTATCAGACTCCCAATCAGGGAACGAAGAAAGTGTTTCTTCGTTCCCTGATAACTGTCCTTCTAAACACTCTCCTAGTTCCGACCCTCTTTGTTCTTCCACAACAACAAACACATTCTCATTATTGCAAGTTGCAATTGTACTTCCATTTGAACTTGTTTTCTCAAGTGGGGTGTTGGGTTTGGATACACTTGATTTGTTAAGCCTCTTTTCCCATATCTGAACAAGGGAAGACGCACCAAGGTTCGATGTCTCCGAAGAACATTCATCCGAGATAGAGCTAGATGTCCTTGCAATTGAAGGCATGTTGTTGTTGGTGTTATTGTCAATAGACAACAACTCATTCTCCAACGTCGACACCATCTCACGAGCTTGTCTCGCAGCCCACCGATCAAGAAGGCGTGAATGTCTCGGACTAATCAAAGAAGCCACGAATGAATCATCTTTATCATCCTTGTTAATGATGTTATTGTCATTGTTAAGATTGTATTTTGACAAACCAAGCCTTGCAAGATTATTGCTAGCTTTCGAAACCCAACAAGAATCATTGTTGTTGTTACTCATTTGATCCTCATTGTTATTGTTGATGTTGTTTTCCTTTGTTGTAGCAGAATCAGAAGACATGGACATGCACGTGTTAAGATGATCCATGACAAAATTCTTAATGTTTCTTTGAAAAGCAGCATGTGTGGTTTTAACTTTATTACTTTCTCTGCATCCATCACGATGATTACGGTCCCTTAAAACACAACCAAATGGAGAAGAAGAAGCAATTTCAACTTCAGAAGATGCCATTTTTATTACTACTTTATTTTTTCTTCTTTGTTCTTCTTGGTTTTTTCTTCAAACTTTAAACAATGTTTGCTTTAACCTGAAATCAAAACAACCCTTTTTAGGAAAAGGGGTGAAGAGATTGAAAACATTGCAATCTCATCATCATAGACATATCTTTCTCTTCTTCAAAAAAAAACAAAACAGAACAATGTGAAACAGAGGAGGAGAAGATGAATGAGAAACAGAAACAAAAACAAAACAAAAACAAACGTTGTTGTTAGACGAAAAGAAAGGGAGATGTTTAAAGAGTATAAATGCTAAACAAATCAGCATTACCTCATTCCCGTTTTCTGTGTCTATATTTAGAGTTTCATATCGTAACAAACACGGAACAATGAGTCGTCGCACAAAAATAAGGTAATTTCTTTTTTGATGTTTTTTCAACTTTGTTATTAATAAACGTTGTTGATTTCTTTTCTTGGTCTGAATTGGAACAGAGAGAGAGAGAATGGTGTGGCTAAAAATGGAACAAACGTTTAGTTTAGGGAATAGAATTATAGAAAGAAAGAAAACAAATGTGTGAGGTGCTAAGAAGGGTGCAACATATATAAATGACGAAAAATAGGGAGGTAATTTTTTTTTTTTTTTAAAGATTGGGGTTAATATAAATGTAATGTAATAATATAAGTACGTGAGATATAGTTTGAGAAACGTTAGTTTATGAGCCGTTGAAATTGTGGGGTCGTTAAGTATAAAAGGAAAAGAGAAATTACACTAAAGAGAGCGTCTTTGTGTACCTTATAATTTATTCACTTAATTAATGCACATGGATCATTTTCTCCTTTGTTAATATTGCATTAAAACAAGGATGTTAAATCGAATTGAGAAGACTAATCTCCACAATGTGATAAATTACAATTCAAATTTTAATTAGAAGATTTATTTATATTTAGTGTATGTCGAACATGAATATCTTTAGTTTGAGAAAATGTGTGAGGAAAAAAAAAAACAAATATTACAATAATATAGGAATAGCTTAGATTATGTTTGGTAATACATGAGCTAGATCTTATTTTAAAAATGTTAAATCTATGGTTCTATTTGGCAAAAATAGCACTAGTCAA
>JBBPBP010000002.1:9865505-9889764 GCA_037974735.1 Cicer chorassanicum
TTGCTTTTTGATGAGTACTTAAGGTACATTATAAAAGTTATGTCCTTTATGGTAATTCTGTAGTTTAAAAAATCACTTTTATAAAATTGTATACAAACAGATTAAAAATCATTTAAAAAAAATCATTTCAATGATAGTAAACAAACGGAAATAAAAAAAATCATTTTTAAACAAATCTCTATAAAATAATCTCTAAATTTTTTAAACTAAAAATTATTTTTATTTAAACTCAAACAAACTCACCCATTATTTGTTATAATCTAGATTGACATTTTTGAAAGTGTGACTGAGTCTAACAAGCCTATTTAAATATCTACTTAACTATTTTTGTATCTACACTCGATTTTTATATGACTTATTTTTTAAATAAACTAACGAATTAATAAATAAAAAAGTCAATACGCAACTCTATTATGAGATTTAATTCATTTTTTTAGATATTTTTATTTTATTTTATAAGAGATCCTATTTAAATTGTATTTTAAAATAAAGTTTAAATTTGTATTTGGTCCAGTGGTCCTTGCAATTATAACATTTTTTATTTTAGTTTTCATAAGTTTTTTTGTTTGATTAACATTCCTGCAAATATAGTTTCATTTTAAAATAGTCATTATATTCAATTTATGTTACAAAAATTGTAAAACCAATAAAACATAACCATTTTTAACAAAAAAAAAAATCAAATATAATTAAATTATAATATTTTTTAACCTAAAATTAACCCCAGATATTTAAGTTTTCTTCTCTTTAAAAACTTACTTTCTTCATCGTTTCAATCAATTTGTAGAATCTATTATGTTGTGTCGCAATTCATAAAATAAAAAAATATGTAAAACTCGAATAAATTTGATTAAAGGTTCAACCCTGTCACTGTGGCGAATTTCTTCATCACCCCTTATCATTACTAGGTCTAGGACTTGGACTTTCTTCTTTGCCCATCTTTCCTCTACAATCAAATTCCACTCTCACTTTTGGACTTTTCCATATACTCCGCTAAAATCTCTTAATCTTCACGCAAAGAAGAAAACTTTGATTTAGAGCCAACTCTAGAACCCACCATTGTCCAACAAGTACTACCCGACGAAGAAAAAAATTATTGTAAAAATGAATTTGAATTTGAATATGGTGATGAATCTCAATGGATGAAGATGTTGGTGACAGGATGAGAATTATGACGAGGAAGATGACTGAAACGGCGAAGAAGAAGACACGATTTAAGTTTTTTTAGGGAAGAAGATGAAATATTTAGATTAATTTTAGGTTAAAAAAATATTATAATTTAATTATATTTGAGTTTTTATTTTTATTTTTATTTTTAAAATGATTATGTAATAAGTGTATTACAATTTTTGTAACATAAATTGGACGAGATGACTATTTTAAAATGAAATTATATTTACAAAAATGTTAACCAAATAAAAAAAATTAAGAATACCAAAATAAAATAAAAATTATAATTAGAAAAACAAAATACATATTTAAATCTTATACGAATCTCACTGTATATGATTCTTTCGTTGCATTATTTCGATAACTTACCGTTTTCATATGCAACGGTTTTCTTTCCTTACCTATGGATCAATTAACACTAAACAGAGAAAATGTTTTGAATCTTACGAATTCATTTCCTGGAACTGTTTTTAAGAGCCGTTCAACAATTTTTTCTTCTTTTTAATTGTTTGTTTTGGTGGGTGTCCAGTGTGCCACAAGCTACATCATTTATGGCAGCTTTTAGAGATGTAAATGCAGTATATATATTCGTTGATCTTTAACAATAGTTATACCATTTTGTCAGGAAAAGTTATCAGTTCCCTGATTCACATATAATGTATGAGGTAGGACAAGACAAGATAGTCCGACCCGAACAACCCCGGCCGACCTATGTTGAATTTGGGTGACACAATTGAGTTGAGGTGGATAGTTGAGTCTACGCGGATGACAAATTGAGTTCATAGGGGTTAAATCTATTGGATTAGGGTGGATGATTTGGGTCCATCGGTGATCGAATATGACCGTCCAAATTATTATTATTATTATTATTATTATTATTATTATTATTATTATTGTTATTATCAATAATAATACATTTAATATTTATTATTTGGCAAAAAAACGAGAGGCTTGGGCTGATGTTTACTGACTTAGATACCACAAGCCCAAACATCAAACCCAATGACCTATAACTTGCATCCAGAATTGGTTGAAGCCATCTTTTTACCGATTTAAAGACTTCATATTTGATAAGGAGTATGAGATTTTAGAGGGAGTACTAGTGGGTGAGCTATTTAAAAAAAAATTGTATTCATTGTTATTTGTAATATTTATATGTTTAACATGATAATTCACCATTTTTTAATGCATCATTGATTTAAATGAAAGGTCAGCCGAAAGTGGCCCGCTTTCTTCCTCTCAGTCACCACATTCAGGCTCTGTTTAAATTATTAAAGGTTTAGTTTCAGTTTGACCCTTCATAATTATGTTCAGTTTTTTATTTATTATAGACTGCCTTTTTTTTGCTGTTGATATTTTGGAGTCACATAAAACTCATCATCAGTTATAGCACAATCATGCAACCAACCACTACTTTTTGGGACAATTATGGATTTTGGAACAAGTCAACCATATATTTTTGGTATAAAAAAGCTTCATGGGTAAGGTGCTTCATTTAGTTTTAGTTTATTGTGAATGATTTCAATGTTCTTTTGACTGATTTATGATTTATTTTTGTAAGGTATGTTGTTGAATGTGTTGGGTAAGATGGGGCGAGAAGCTTTTTGAAGGAGCTTGCTAATAAGGATTTATTTTTAAGTTTTGATTTGATTACCATTTCACCACATAACTTGTCAATATAATAAATTATTGACCATCTCACTCATACTTTTGTGGCATTGGATCAACTTACCATATCTTTGCATTAACTTCTACTTTTTTTGGCATTGGATCAAAATTGATCAAAGAAAATCTATGTAAGTTAATTTTTGCAACTTTGTTACAATTCGTTTGTTGGTATGCAATGCATACTAAAAACTTGATTTAGTTATTTGTTGAAAATTGAAAACATAAATATTGTCATATTGGAGTCTCACTACTATGAGAACATAACAAAACTGAAACAATTTTATCATTGCTTTTGAGGTATTTTTCTGCAAATTTTATTGTTGAATGAGTTTGATTATATATAATGTGTTTTACTGTTTTACCAACTATTCTGTAACTTTGTCACTGATGTTATTGTTCTTTCTAATTTGAACATTTTTCAATTCCATTGCTGTTTTTTTTCTTTTCTAATTTGTATTATATGTGTGCAGAAGAAAAAAATATTCATGTTGCTGAAATCACCCAATATATTATCATGGTGCAACAATATTGCCTTCCTTTGATTAATGTTGAAATTTAATTAAGTTGATCATGATGTAATTTATGCAATTTATACTTGAGGATGTAATTTGTATTTGTTATGTTGTCATGTCATTGTGACTTGATGTTGCAGATAAATTTGTAACTTACTATTAGCCTTAGATTTTATGTGACTAATGACAAATGCTAGTCCTTGAGAACAATGATACAAAAAAACTTTGATTGGATCAGACTTTGATTAATATTGTTATAAAAATTGTGATCTAGAAAAATCGAAGATATAAAACAAATATGATGTATGATTAATAGGTTGAGCTATTTTTTTTTAACGAGCCAAAGTTGTATTATATATAATAAACTATATTGAGCTAGATTATTTTTCATGGTTGTGTCATTATTCAACTTTTTCTTTAAATAAGATGCAAAAAAAAAACGAGGCCCAATAAATGCCAACATGTTGTTACCCACCCGCCCACAACCGTGCACTCAATGACCCAACCAGCCCGAAAAAAAAAAACAACGAACGAGATTGAATTAATGGACACCACTTGGATTGGACTGGTTTGGATGTTTTGGCCTGAACCCGACCCGATGTCCACCCTTAATATGAGACATAGGCTTGAGTAATTGGTAAAAGGTACTCGCACAAGATATAATATTTTAATAAAAATTAAGTTTCAAGTACATTAACGAAAAACATAATTTTTTTATATAATTTAAATAAGAAGGTTAAATTGTTCAATTAGCAATATAAAATTACAATAAAAGATTAAAAACTCAAAAATTGTGTTCGATTATAACAACAGATAGATTCAAATAATATTATATCAATATATGTTTAATTGTAGTTTTGGTCCATCCCTTAACTAAAAAAAGGACGATTTGACATATTTTTATTGACGTAACATACAATTCTATGATATAAAACCATCTAGATGCATTAATTATTTATATGTCATTAATTAAATTAAGAATATAAAAATTTTATGAAGTTGAAATTTAGGTTTTTATGACATTTTATTTCAATTTCATGAGTGTTAATCATTCTACATCATCCTCTCATATATCTCGTTATTTGAAGCATCTCACATCATCATTTTTTTAGTTAAAAAATCAAAAGGAGAGACTAAAACTATCGACTTTTAAAATAAGATGACCAATTTCGTGAATCAGTAAAAATAGGAAAACTAAAACTAAAATTAAGCCATCAATATATAAAAAATCATCAATTTCATACGCAATGAAATAATAAAGGAACAAGTATCCCCGAGTATGGTAGGAGTACCGATATCGACAAAGTACTCAGTACAAGTACTTTTCCATTTTAGAAATATATATGCTTAAAAGCATATGATGAATTTTTTAGGATAAACCATAATTGGGGTCTCTAAATATCAAAACTCAAAGCTTTCTCGACTCATCCAAACGTATGTAAGTTAAATTAATGACTTTAAGTTGACCGTTAACTATGTGAACTTGATGACATGATGTGGCCTATAATTAGTCGGTCTCTAATGCCCACTAGCGAAGTAAATAAGAGACAAGAATTAAAGTAACAAAAAAAATCCAAAATCTTTTCTTCTTGTTACCACTTGTATTTTTCATCTTTATCTTTAACCCTAAAACCAAACATTTGTTATTCATCTTCTTCTCTTATTTCTTAATCACAATCTTTTTCTACCTAACACATGATATTTCCTTCATATCGCAAACAAACGATCAAACTCTTACAAGAAACAACGTCTGAATCTCATTCATACCTTTCAAAATCATGTGACGCAGAACCACAACTACCCTTACAATTACAACCTTGTATATCAAGCTATATCACCAATAAAAAACCTCTTCAAACTATGCGTTATCCATATTTGCCATTATTGTTGTTTTCATACTAATTAGCTACATTTGCTAGTTTCTACAAACAAAACTGATACCTTTGTCATACAGATATTGAAAATTACAAATTGAAAATAAAAATAAATAAAAACCCAAAGAAGAGTCACGAACAGAGCTTTGACAAAGATTTTTCATGACTATGACCTGATGCTTTTGATTTTATCATCTTTCTCATCCGTGTTTGCATTTTCCTACAGATTTTCTCTAACTCCATAACCCTCCATTGCATTCCTTGCAAACGTGCTCTAAGTTTCTGTGAGAAGATGAAGAAGAAATTTGGAGAAAAATAAATCTTAGGTTTAGGATCAGGGATGAAGATGAAAAACACACTAGGTGGTAAGTTGAAAGTTTTTTTTTATTTTTTTTTGTTGCTGTAATTTTAGTCTCTATCTATTCAGCTACATATGACAGTGAGAAAATGATACTTCATATGTTACGTAATTGTCCACATGTCAAATTAATAAAATTATAAGTCACTTTAACGTCAAAGACTGAATTGACTTCTAAGTATCATCCAATGCTCACATGAACGAAACGAGTGTCGTGTTGAACTTGAATTCTCGAAAATCTGGTGCTGCATTAGAGCTACTCCCACTATCATTTCATTCATATTGTTGATTGAGTGGAGTATATGAATTTTGAAAGGGTGGTTAATGCATGTTTCAAATCTATCATATTATACACCAACCCATCATCCGATGCCAACAATTGTCAACAATCATCTTCTTGTTGGTTCTGGTCAAAACTAAATTATATGACACTTGTGGTGTGTATCCATATGAGTGACCGGAGGTCTTTATGTTAGACATTGATGGATCATAAAAATGGAATGGATGGTTGTGAGAATGACATGGGTTGCTGGTATTGTGGCGCTGATTGGGCAAAGGTATATTCTGGCAGAGCTTCGTGTTGAAGCAAACACAAATAAACCAACTGTCCTTTACGTTAGTATTAGTTGATCTCTTCTATTAAGTTTTGATCTAATGATGTGAAAAATTTGTGGCATGTCTAATTTGATCCCTTACATTTATGTTAGATTTTACTATGATCCCTTATATTTTAAAATTTGTAATTTGGTTCCTTACAATAATAATATTAAGATTAATTGGTCTATTTTGCTAATTCTTGACTTAACATTGTGTATAACATGTCCGGCGATTTCTACTCGTTCTTATGACTATTTGGAATATTGTATTCTTCAAATTATAAAAACTCTTGCAAACTATGAGAGAAATTTTTTAGAATGTAGAAATTTTAAAGTATTGAATAATACGTTGTATTATAGATTCCGGTGGATTTTTGTCACGTTTTCCATGACATGTTATATAGTATTAAGCACAGACTTAAATGAAGAGACTAACTAATCCTAATGTTATTAAAATAAGAATCAAACTGAAACTTTTAAAATATAAGAATAAAAGTATAACCTAAAATAAACATACAGGGACTACATATAAAACTAAGTCTCTATACTACTAGCCATGTTGGATTCTCGTTAGACAGTCATGATATTTTCACGGCGTTAAGTTAAAATTTAACTAAAAGGACCAACTAATCATAACATTACTAATGTAAGGAACTAAATTAAAACTTTTAAAACGTAGAAGATCAAAGTGAAACCCAAAATATACGTAAGGGACTAGAATTAAACTTTTTTTTCTTAGATTAAAACTATAAAATGTTGTGTGGAGACCAAAGATAACATTTTTTAAAGCACTACCATATAGCTTTTGAGATATTCTTTAACTATATATCACAAACTCACTTAAAACTGTCTAAATAAAAGCTTATGACATTGCCATAATTATATACTTGCATGGCACTATTCAAATAATATTCTATATTGAAAGTATCTAATTCACCATGCAAGTGTGTAGAGATTTAAAAAAAAACATATATTAATCAATAAATGTTACACATACCTCTAATTTCAATAGAGTTAAGGGTCTTCTGCACACAAAATTTTGAAAAGAATGCACACCATGAAATATTAGCACAAGACCAAATGGAAAATTTGCAATATCAAATCACCTTTCAATTCATAAATCTCCACATTAAAGTAGCAATGGAACAAAACATACAAATTGAAGTGCCAAAATCACTAATATCAATCAAGAACAGGAACATTAAAAATAAAAGTCAGCAAAATCCATCTTCAATTGTACTAATGATTCAATTTCATCTTCTCAAAATCCAGCTTTTTGTTCTTGGAAACATGTAGAAGAAGATCACATACTTGCCTTGATGATGGCCTCTCATGTGGTGTAGTTTTGGTACACTGTAATGCTATCTCAAGCACTTGAAATGCAGCAAACTCTTCAAAAGGTGAAAGGGGTTTGAGTTCAGGATCAATCACTTCTTCACATTCAGTTTCTTTCATGTTAATGTGCATCTCCACCCATTTCACCATGTCTATGCCTCCTCTAAATGCTGCATCAGTTGGCATTTTACCAGTAATAAGTTCCATTAGCACAATTCCCATGCTGTAAATGTCACTCTTTTCTGTTGCCTTCAATGAGTATCCAAACTCTGACAAATAAGCATATGTTAAGAATGATGAGTTAATATCTACGTAGTAGTGACATACAAGACACAAACAATGAGACAACAGACACGTAAACACCAATAATAATTTCAAATAATAGAAATGATTGAGTCTGTTTTTTACGGATTATAAAAAAATTGATTTTGACATTTAATAATTTATAGATTATTTTTTAGATTAAAAAAACATAAGCTATTTTGTGTTTATTGTGACGAAAAAATGATTTTCATGAGAAGTTACTCAAAACAGCTTCTCATTTGAAGCAATGTTTTAGATTCTAATTTAAAACAAAATTGTAACAAACAAATGAAAATTCAAAAAAGTGATTGTTTAAAAAAAAAGAAGTTGTAACAGGCCCTAAATGTAATCACAAATGTGGGTGTCTGACATTGACAAATATCGAACACCAGACACACCTTTAATCGGAATCTGAGGTGACAATGTTACACAGTTAGACAGCTACACAATTACACAGGTTAATGGTTAAGCTAAATGAAAATAAAACAAAAACAATAAGGATCAATGGTGTATGATCATTACCTGGGGCTATGTAACCATAAGACCCTGCAAAACAAGAAGTAGACTCAGTATTAGAGTCATGATTCTCAATGAGTGCTTTAGCCAATCCAAAATCTCCTAAGTGTGCATCCATTTTAGAATCCAACAACACATTGCTTGATTTGATGTCCCTATGAATGATCTTTGGCACACAATCATGATGAAGGTACTCCACTCCTTGAGCTAACCCCAAAGCAATTTTGAACCTTGTTTCCCAATCAAGACTTCTCTTTGCTTTAAGAGGTTTTTTATGTAACCAATCCCACACACTTCCATTCTCCATAAACTCATATATCAAAAAATTCCAACCGGTTCCTTTGTTTCTATTGCTACAACAACCAACCAGTTTCACCAAATGTCTATGCTTAATCCTCCCTAAAGTCTTCACTTCTCTTATAAAGCTTTTATGTAAAAGATATTCATCTTTCAATGAAATTTTCTTGACAGCAAAAGTTTCACCGGTAGCAAATTCGACCCGGTAGACTGTTCCGGAACCTCCAGCACCAATTATGAATTCATCACTCAAATTGTTTGTAGCTTCCATGATGTCTTCCCACCTGAAATCGCGATTTCCAGCTGTAGTACTTAGAGGGAACAAGAGCCGTTTCTGTGCTTGCGACGAAGACGAGGAGAAAAACCAGCCAACTTCATTGCCTTTCTTTGAAAAATCTTGCCTATTTCTCAAGAAGATTTTTACAGCCAGAACCATTAGTGCAATTGCAGCTAGAGTTGAAATGGCTGAGATTATAACGATCGATCTCTCACTTAACCCCGAAAGCCTATTGTGGAAAGCACGGCTGCGGCTGCATCTCCCAATAGAGGCTCCACAGAGACGGATATTCCCTTCAAACGTTTTGTTTGGCCAGCGTGAGAACCGCTTATCCAATGCACCTTGAAAGTTATTGTAAGAAATATCGAGCTTTTCCAAACTAATCATTTCAGCAATGAGTGAAGGAACTTCTCCATTAAGTTGATTGTGAGATAGATCAAGTGCTTCCAATTTTGCCAACGTGCCAAGAGAAGATGGAACCTGACCAGACAGATTATTGTAACTGAGGTCTAAAACGATTTGAAGATTTTGAAGATTTCCAATCTCAATTGGTATGTTTCCACTAAACACATTTCGAGAGAGAGTAAGCTCATAAAGATTTCTCAACTTACCTATGGCAATAGGAATTGGTCCAGAAAAATTATTATGGTCAAGTCTAAGGACATTAAGGGATTGAAGATCACCAATATCATTTGAGAGACTTCCATTAAGGGAATTGTTGTTCAATGAAAGAACCAACAACATAGGTAATTTGAATAGGCCTAATGGAATAGGACCAAAAAATTGATTAAATGCAAGATTAAGCTCTCCTAACTTAGGCAAATTTCCTAACCATGATGGAATGTGTCCAAAAAGAAAGTTATTGTTTAAATGAATGAAGGTTAGTTTACTACACAAAGATAGTTCACTTGGTATTGGTCCTATGAGTGAATTTCCTGATAAGTCTAACAACGACAATCCGACGATTTTTCCCAATGTCCTTGGAATTTCACCAGAAAATTTGTTACCTCCTAATCTAAGCCTCTCAAGGGACACTGAATTTCCCAACTGTGAAGGAATTTTACCATCAAATTCATTATCTGTGACATCAAAAGAAAGAAACAACCTAGAGCTACACAATGGAACCAAACTTCCATTAAGTTTATTCTTTGAAAGATTAACTCTAGTCAAATTTGCTACATTTACCATTTGGTGAGGAACACTACCTTCAAGAGAATTGTTGTAAAGCATGAACTGCTTCAAGTCTTTAAGGAAACCAAATGTTGCAGGAATTCCACCAGAGAGATTATTATCTGCCAAATCAAGCACATTCAACTTATGACAATTACCAAGTGTAGCTGGAATCTCACCAACAAGCTCATTCTGTCTAAGGTGAAGAAAATTCAACTCTTTAAGCCTTCCAATAGTAATTGGAATTCTTCCACTAAAATGATTACCAAATAAATCAACCATTTGCAAATTTGAACAATTACCAATCTCCATAGGAATTTTCCCAGAAAATTGATTATCATAAAGATACAAAATTTCCAATTTTCCAAGCCTTCCAATCTCTTTAGGCAGAGTACCCTGCAACTTGTTATGATACAATGCAAGTGTTTGCATGTTTGTTAAGTTACCTATGAAAGGTGAAATTGAACCAACCAAACTATTGTTGTGAAGCAAAAGATCAGTTAAACCCAATAAACCATAAATCTCAATAGGTATTGAACCATTGAGTGAATTGTTTGATAAATCAAGTTGCTTCAATGATTTACATTCACTCAACTCAATTGGAATCTCACCATAAAGTCCACACATTGATATCATTAAATGCTCCAAATTTGTTGCATTGGAACATATAATTTTTGGAATTTTTCCATATAATGGGTTACCAGAAAGAACCATGTATTTCAACTGACCCATGATGCTGAAATTTTCTGGAATCCCTCCACTGAATTTGTTCATTGACAAGTCGAGATTTTGAAGCTTGCCCATTTGAGATAGAGACTTTGGAATGTGACCCTCGAGTTTGTTTTCCATTAAATTGAGATAAAGAAGCTCACTCATTTGACCGAGTTGACTCGGTATCTCCCCTATTAAGCTGTTGTTTGCAAAGTTGAGAACTTGGAGGTTTCTGAGTTGACTCAGTTGACTCGGGATTGTTCCATTGAGTTTGTTGTCAGCTGCAGAGAAGTTGATGAGGCTTGAACAGTTACCTAACTCGGGCGGAATCGGACCTGTTAACTCGTTGTCTTGAAGAATCAGGTTCTCCAACTCACTGAGTCTACCGAGTTGACTCGGAATCAACCCGGTGAGTCTGCATGAAGCTAAACCAAGGCTAATAAGGTTGACCAAATTGCCGAACGAAGCGGGAATTGAACCACTGAGTTCATTGTCACCGAGTCGCATAACTCGGAGACTCAGTAACGAGCCTAACTCGGTGGGAATTTGACCATTTAGTTGGTTTGAAAAGAGAAGCAAAGATTCCAATTTGGTGAGGTTGGAGAGAGAAGGTGGAATGGGACCCACAAGATTGTTTGATGAAAGATCAAGGTGGAGTAGGTTTTGTAAATGACCGAGTGAAGGTGATATTGACCCAGCGAGTGACGAGTTGGATAGGTTGAGTCCAACCACAGCATGCACCGAGTAATTTGAATTCAACTTTTTGATCAACTCACATGAAACACCTCTCCAACTACAGTAATCAGTGTTGTTCTCTGACCAATCAATCAAAACATTTTCAGGGTCTTTCAAAAAAGATGATTTCACCTCCAAAAGCACTTTCAAAGTGCTTATTTGAGTGATTCCATTGTCTAAACCATTGCAAAGGACTAATAGAACACAAGAGAAGAAGCACAGGTGAAAAAGTTTCAATTTTTTCATTTTTGATGCTATTTTGGTGTAGTTTTCTAGTTTGAATTTTTTTTTACAAATTTAGCAAACATGAATAAATCTTTGGTTGCAAAGAAGTAGTAGTATAAAAAAATAAAGATGATTAAATGAAGAAAATTGAATATGGTGGTTGAAGAGTTTGGAATGCGGTGGTGGTTGTTCTTGGATTGTGAGAAGAGAAAGACGTGTAGCAGAAAAGAGTTTCATTCATTTCACTTCACATAGTTGGCTGTGAAACTGTGTCTGTGTTATCATGCATGGCGTTGGAATGACATGTAGTGAAATCTTATTGTTGGCATTAATGTTTGCTCATTTAATGTGCAAGAGATAAAGTTGAGATTTTGAGAAAGTCAAGAAGCTGAGTATGGGAAATGTAAGAAAAAAGAAATTAATGCAATAAATGTCATTTAAAGTTTTCACATATAAATATATTACAACAAAAGTCGTTATATATATTAAAAAATATAATAAATAGAATAAAAAATAATTATTTTATTAAATTTAAATAATATTTATTTTAAAATAATTTTTTTAATGTGAGGTTGAAGTAGTGCAAAAATAACACGGTCAATCAAATATTTTAAATTGAAAAAAGGACTGCACTTTATTAACAACAATTAATTTAAATATTTTATTATATAGTTGTAATTTTTGACGATAAATATTTTTATCAGTTTATAATTCATATTAATTGTTAATGTACTGTATATTGATAATATATCGTCATTAAACTTTTTTAAATTAGTTAGGTACCCGTGAAAAAATGAAGTCATGAAGATATGGAGTGAGCAAGGATGATATACACTGATTGGGTGAACTGACGGAGAGAAATAATTTGTGGATTTTGCTCGATTTCTTACTCAACAACATCAAGGAAGAATACCCCAATCAGAAAGCAAGCAGTTCATTTTCCCTTTATACTCATTGTGACTTACGATACATCGTTTTTTAATACATATTAACAAATACAATCATTAAGATTAAAAGAAAGGGAAAATAATTTATAATTATTATTAAATTTTTTACTGTCATCAATATTAAATATAATAATATTTTAAAAGTGATGTATATAATAATCAATAAAAAATAAAAATTAAAGTTGTATCAATACTATGTTATTTTAAAAAAAAAAAATAACATTCACTTTGAGACGGAAAGAGAAATAGTTATTTAAATTTTTCTGAATGTGTATAAAAAGAATAGTGTTGTCCTATGCAAAAAAATTTGCTTCATTGGAGCAATGAATTCAACCTTATCTCACTTGATTTCATTGGTAAAAATTATTTACTTCATTGGTGAAAACAAACTTGTTTTTGACAGTAAAACAAACTTGTGCATTGGTACAAGACGTATTCCCCTTTAGCACCATAAAACTAGCTAGTTTTTTAAGTCATTTAATGTGTTGTTTAAATGTGTTGTCCTACATTTTTTTAGCATGTATTAAAATTAATATATATATATATATATATATATATATATATATATATATATATATATATATATATATATATATATATATATATATTTAAATGTGTTGTTTTAGTTAATTTGATTCTATTATGTATTTATCGTTAACAATTTAATTCTTAGGTCATATGTATTTAGTTAATAAGTTTGGTCAAAGAAGTAAATTCACTACTAAAAAAATTCATTTTAGCTGCCATATTTAGCGGTGACCACAGACTTTGACGCTAGATAACGTTGCCCATTGACTTTGACGCTATTTAGCGTCGGTCACACGGACGCTAGTGTGTAAAATTTTATTTTTTAATTTATTAATAATTATCGTCGGCTTTACCGATGCAAAATAAAATAAGGCCGCTAGGTTATTTTTTATTTTAATAAGTAGCGTCGGACTGGCCGACGCTAAGTTTAGGATTTTTTTAATATTATTTCTCATACACGTATCCCTCCTCACTTCATCACTCTGTAACCTTAGCCCTCTCGATGCCGTCACCTCACTCCCACCGCCGTCGCATCATCGTTCTTCACCTCACTCACTCTCACGACCTCATCGTTTCCCTCAATCTCGTTGTCGCTGTCTCACTCTCGTCTCTGTCAATGTAAGTGTAACCTTAATCTTGATTTTGTCAACACCAACACTGACTCTTACAGATGATATTTGTTCGACGCTACGTATTAGCTTCGACCGTTTTAGCCTGGGCCCGACACCAACGCTAATCCGACGCTAAATCAACGTTAGTGCGGCTTTTACCCTGTTAGCGTCGGCCTTCGGCCAACATTAAAATCAGTTTTTCTAGTAGTGGTTGTTGTTGTTCTATTGTCATGCGAAGCAAAATATATTGCCGCATGTCATGCAGCTTGCCAAGTAAGCACATTGAAACAACTCTTAGTGGACAACAAATCAGCCATTAACTTGGCAAAAAATTCAATTGCAGAAGTAAGCACATTGAAACCAAGTTCTATTGCTTGCATGGTCAAGTCGCAAGTGAAAAACTCAAACTCATATATTGTAAATTTGAAGTGGAGCATATTGACATCCTAACCAAAGCCATTAGAGATTCAAAAAATTAAGGAAGGTGCTAAACATTGTGTCATTAGAATCATTGAATTAATTAAGGAGGTGTATTGTGATGTAATCCAATTAGCAAAGCCAGTTACTTAGCTGTTAGTTAATTGTTAAGTTAGTTAATACGGTTTAGTTAGTTGAAGTTGTTGGTGTTAAATACAAAAGTGAAGCTTATGGATATATTGTATAAATACTTGTGAAGCAAGCAATAAAATTAAATCATTGATACTATTTCCATTATTTTTCAATACTCTAAATTATTTCTCTAACAAAACAAACACACAAAATGAGATCTCACATAACATAAGATGGATTGATCTTCATAGTAAATAAATCATGTATCTTTCCTTCATTAATTCAAGTTCAAAATACAAACTGAAAAATATATGAAAAGTTGAATCTTCATCGAATGGTTGGGATACATAGACAACATTAATCACAAATTCTTGAGCACATATCAAATCAATTTATAAAATAGTATATCGACTCAAACTTGAGTCAATTTAAATTGAGATGATCTAAATTCATTTAAATGAGTTAAATTAAAAGTTTGAGTTTGAATTATTAAAAAAAAATTGAGTTTGAGTCATTTATCTTAGATAAATAATTAAACCCTCAAGACTTGATAAAAGTTATGCATATATTTTTTCATTTTCATAATATACATAACAAAGGCTAGTAAAATTATCATTAAAATATTGGTGGAATAGTTTCCCTTTTTCATAACATCATCAAGTTATTTTAGACCTAGGTTTTTGGTTTGGATTAAGAAGTAAGAAACTTAATTAATTAGTAATATAGAAGTATATAGTTTACTACATATTACAATATGTACATATATCACATAAAACCTTTTTCTTTACTATGTCACATAAAACTTAAGCTTAATTCATTTAAATAATCGAGCTTAATCTCAAGTTCATATTTAATTACAAATTTAATCTAAACAGACGAAAATGATTAAATTTTCAACAAGTTGGGACCAAATAATTCAATACTTCTTCTATTTTCTACACGGCTTCTATTTTTTTAGTCTAAAAGTTGCTTCCATTCGAAATAATCCTTTTCGAAACGCATCGATTATTAATTGTGGTTATCTCTTAACCGATATTTGAATTTGAATCCAGTATGTTGTGGGATTCTAGCTAGTTCATTCCATTAGACCAAATTCCTATTGATTTCACCACTTCTATTTTGCCTTATTATACCATATGATTCTATCTTCATCTATTATATTTTTCTTAATTTTTTATAATAAAAAATGAATTACGTAAGTATAATGAATACTCCAACTAAAAAAAAAATAATAAAAGAATAAAATCGGATTAAATTTAAGCATACTTAAAAATTAGTACATCAATTTGTATACAAGATATGCGACATTCTTCCTTCTCTACTCTACTAATAAACCAAACTCATGTTATAATTTGTCTATGAACAAAAAATCCCACACATTCGGCTACCCCACCATTATCAAATAATATATATTTTGTTAAGCTCTTCCCTCAATTTTTCTTAATAAAGTCTTCTCCGTACCTCGCAAATGTGAGAGTATTCTAATTAAATATCACTAAGGTTTTATGGTTATTAGAAGATGGAGAATAAAGTGAAGATATAAAAATGAAAAGAGAGAAAAATAATACTAGTATGACACATTTTATCGTATTTTTTTTATTGATTCAAATTCACATGAATCCTACTAAATTTAAATGGACCCAAATAATTTAGTAGAACGTATATAAATTATAACTGATCAAATAGAGTATATTGCAAAATATATATTAAAATATTGTTACTAACACTCCTTTTTAAGAGAAAAGTTATAAGGAATACCACACACACATTTGCAGCAAATGATCTATATCCAATATTTTGTATGTTTATCTAGTTTATCAAGTAAAGTGTATCCCCAAGGGCTAAAACACTGAAAATTAAAGAACTCTTTGTAGTTATTTATGCATGAATATATATAACTTAAGAAAGATTAATTTAAATTACTATAGTATATATTTTCTATGAGTCATCCTAACAGAAGTTTCAAGGAAATAAAAAATAAGTTTTAAAGGAAAAATATCACTTTTTACAATTATAAAATACACAACTTTTAGAATTTTCTTTTCTTTTTACGTAGTAGTTTTTTTCTTGTAAATATGTACATATTAGGTTGTTCTACCAAACGAGGATGTCCTTTTGTTACGTTTCGTTTTTATGATTGGATATTTGCAGTAAACCTTATTGGTTACTCTAAATGGTTAATTTGTCTTCTTTCTCTATTTCCCACTCAATATTAATGTTTCTGTTGTCCTTTCTAATAATGATCGATTAATTTTATTGTTTCTTTAACTTTTTATTTTGGCTTTCTTTATGTTTATATATAAATCTCCATAAACCTATCGCAATTTTAATTTGGATGCATAAGTCATATTTTCATATGCTTATATCATTTGCTTGAATTATATATCTGCCTATCAAATTCCGATAATATGATATTGTGTCCTCCATCATGCTTCCATTAATGCATACGTGTCCTTTATAAAAAATATTTCATCTGTATAAACTAATTTTATATCGACATCCAATAAAATTAAAGAATATGGAGGTTATTTAAAAAAACAGTTATAAAATATGATTATATGGTAAGATGAAGGGTTGTATCAATGCATAACCATAAACTCAAGTTCAAATTTCGTAGATTATAAACAGATGTGGCTAGAGGGAGACCAACATAGACAAATACAGATATTTTTTTTTGAATAACCTCTTTTTTTTAAAAAAATTTCAAATTGCTCCCTTTTGAAAACTATTTTCCAAAATGCCCTACTTTTAAAATCAGTTACAAGTCGCCATTTGGAATGGCGAGACTTCCTTAAGAAAACCCGCATTCCAAATGGCGACTTCCCAAAGGAAATTTTAAAAAAAAAAATCAGTTTTTTTTTTTAATTTTTATTATATATATAATTAATATAATTCATAACAAATATATATATATATATAATTAATATAATTCATAACAAAAAGTGCTTATAATAATCCAAATAATGATTGGCATGATCTTCCGTCAACACATGTGTACTGCATCTGACACATTGCACAAAATTTCATGAGAGAGTTTAAGGACAAGGAACTTCAAAGAAAAAGAAAACTTGTTTGTATCGGTAATGATCTAATTCTTGTTAGTATATTTTCTACTTATCACTTTATCATATTTGATAATTTTTACATCATTTATAACAGGATATGCATTAAATGAGTCATTATTCAAATATTACCGCAATGAAATCAGGATGGCAAATTCAAAGGCTTTAAGATGGATCGATAATATCCCCCCAGAACAATGGACTATGGCTTATTCTCGACGATGGGGACACATGATAACAAACATTTCAGAGTCAATCAACGCAGTGCTCAAGGGTATACGCAATCTCTCAATCACTGCTTTGGTACAATCAATATACTATAGATTGAGAGTTTTATATGCAGAAAGGAGACAACAACATCAGACATCATTAGCTTCTAGTTGAGTATACACAGACGATTGCATGGACAAGATTAAATATAAAATTGGTAAATCTAATACTTGTTGAGACAAAATTTCTCTCAAATGATTTTAATGATAACAAAATTACTTAAGAGATTATGATTGTGATTAATGACTAATCTGTGCTCTTGAGTTGATTTATAGTAGAAAACATGTTATTAATCATAAAGTCTAAAAGGATGAACATATGACTCAAAACCATCATATTTGCAAGTTAGAGGATGGGTTGAATCTGTGAGAGGATGACCTCTTATAAGCACAATATTCATTCAGCAAAGTAATCGTGATTTTTAGTCATGTTGAGAAGTCAAGACACTAACCAAGAGTGACCAAATAAAGCATATTATCTAAAGAGGTCAGAAAGCTTATTTGGACTAGTACGAGGATAGGCAGTACTAGTTAGAGGACAATCAGTACTAGGTAAAAGGTTGGACAAATTGTCACATCATTCTCCAAAAGTTGAATTCAACCTAGTATTACACACATTCAGACGGCTGTAGCTCACATAGTCAAAGAAATAGCTTTTTCATGTCTTGGAGAAAGAAAAAGAAAAAAGGCTACAAAGGACCAAGGATGAGGATGGACTCGAACTGTTCAAGACAGCTGAATGGCAGTTTTGTAATTTCAACTCAAAGACCATTGGACTCTTTGATGAAACCTCCCAATGGTCATAAAGTGTTTAACACATGAAAAAGCTATACAAGGACTTTATAAACGGCAGCAAGCTCTCATTCATTAAACACACAACAATATTACAGAAAAAGATCAAGAATCTTAAGTTTATCATAAGCAATATTCATCCTCTTTATACTTTCTACAATCATACACTAGATCTTTGAAATATCTTTTTATAAAATGTTTAAGTAAAGAGAAAGAAATCATACTCATCACTCTGTAATTTTCAAGTAAGTTGTACTTGAAAATATTTGAAACTTGTAAAGAACAAGGTTGTAAGCTTGGTAAAGCTTAAGAATACACAAGTGTAATCATCCTCTGCGAGAGATTGATCTGATTGATTTTTAGTGAAATCTCACAAGTGTGTGAGGACTGGACGTAGCCATCTTTGGGTGAACCAGTATAAAAGTTGTGTGTCACTCTCTTTATACTCTCCTTGCATTTATTATGTTCTTATTGGTTTAAATTTCTGTCCTCAAGTTCGCATCCTCTCAGAGAGGACAACAATTCAAAAACTCTATAAAATATTTTTAAACGCCAAAATCCCTATTCAACCCCCCTTCTAGTGATATTTAGCTCCATCAATACTCACCAAGTCATGCAATTCGACCGAAATCATTATTCTTTCATGGTGCATAAAACAGTAAACTCAAGAGAGGTGCGATCAATTGGTCATTTTGAAGTCAACCTTCAAAGGAAATGGTGTGATTGTGGAAAATTTCAGGCCATACATGTTCCTTGTTCACATGTCATAGCCGCATGTTCTTATGTTCGTCAAAACTATTTAGTGCTTCTACCTCACATGTACAAGGTTGTTAATGTATTTAACGTCTACAAAGAAGAGTTTCCACCTACACCCAATGAAGGATATTGGCCCACATATGAAGGTGAAACATTGTATCACAATGCTGAAATGCGGAGAATTAAAAAAGGTCGTCCAAATAGTACTCGTATTATAACAGAAATGGACGTTAAAGAAAAAGTACAAAGAAAATGTGGACTATGTCGGTTAACTGGCCATACTCAAAAATATTGTCCAAATGATACAGCCAGCTTTAGTCAATCTATGTAATTTAAAATTTATATTTATATATTTTTATGTATTTTTATGAATTTTATTAATTAATTATATATATATATATATATTATTTTTGTTATTTGAATTATATTTTTATGAATTATATTAATTATATATATATTTTTGTTATTTTTGTTATGAATGATGTTAATTATATATATATTTTTGTTATGAATTATATTAATTATATATATTTTTTTGTTATTTTTGTTATGAGTTATATTAATTATATATATAATAAAAATTCAAAAAAACTGAATTTTTTTTATTAATTATATATATATATATATATATATATATATTTGTTATTTTTGTTATGAATTATATTAATTATATATATAATAAAAATTCAAAAAAAAACTGAATTATTTTTTTTTAAATTTTCTTTGGGAAGTCGCCGTTTGGAATGCGGACTTTCTTAAAGAAGTCGTCATTCCAAATGGCGACTTGTAACTGATTTTAAAAATAGGCATTTTAGAAAATAGTTTTCAAAAGGGGACAATTTGATAATTTTTTAAAAAAAGAGGTTATTCAAAAAAAATACCCAAATCCAAAAATTTTGAGCAGTGGATGTTAATATATATCGTATTTTTTTGTAAATTTTTAAATATCAATAAATTTGATTGGGTACCGAGATCTATAAGGCAAAATCATTTAAAAATTAATTAAATATAAAATAATATGATTTTGTATGATTGATTGTTGGATGTAATACCCAACCAGACTTTAAGGTATAAAAGTATTTTTTGTTTTGTTCCCTAAGTATTTACTTTTTTTGTATTGTAAGTAATACATATGCATGTGTTCTGATTTTATATGGGTTAGAGTATTAAGATATATATTCATAGTGTGTATGTGTGAGTGCAGGGCTCCATGCAAGTTCATTATAAAAAGCTTCCAAACAGAATTTTAACATAGTCAAAGTCGTCTTTAATCTTATGTGTGGTAAATTTTCTTTTGTGTGTAATATATAGTATAAAAAAAATTCTCCAAATCAAAGTAGGGGCTCTTGCCCCACTTTATATAATTTTTATACTACTAATAATAATAACGTAGTAGAATATTATATTATATATTATTTTCTTTGTTTCATTTAATATCAATTATTTTTTCAATTATATTTTTAAATTAATACTATGTATCAAGTCATTATATTTCACTTTGTATATTTTAAGATATAGTAATGAATTGAATGCACTAATGTTTATTAAGAATAATTAGTATTATCTCTTTTATGTATATGTTCATTTCTTTAAATGTGTAAAATGGATAAAAGGGACATTCATTATAGAACAAATGGAGTAATATAAGTGCAATAAATAATAAACTAAACCATTATAAAATATTGATAAAAAATTATCTGGATTCCTTTTTTATATCAAAATATCTTTATAAATTTTTATATATTGTCTTAATTGTTTGGAAAATGAACCAGTATCAGATTTGGTAATAGAACTCAATCTTTATTAGTGATTATATATTGGTCCTCCTTGGATCAAATTTTTGGCTCTACACCTATCATAAATAGAGATGTCAAAATGTTTATATTCAGAATCGGTGTGGGGAGTACTCCTTCTCTTGCCGTCCCTACAATTCAAAATGTTTATATTCAGATGGATTTTAAATATTTTAAAGGTTGTATTCTAATCTTAAAATTTGAATTTTAATAAAAAGAAGATTTTATTTTTAGTTTCTAAAAAAAATTCCTATAAAATAAAAATATAGACTAAAGTTAAATTAAAAAAAATTTATAGACTAAACTTTAAGGGCCAGTTTGATGGACCGGATAGGATAGGGATAGGATAGGATAGGATAAGGAGTAGGATAGAGATCGGATAGGATATGGGTAGGATAAAGAGTTATCATATCCTGTGTTTGATGTGCACATGATAACAAACTTGATAACATTAGTTTTATCCTATTCAGTGTTTGATACACAACAGATAACAAAATGATATGATTTATATTTTGATAAAATGACAAATTTGTCCTTAAATTTTCTTTTTAAAAACAATTTTTTAAAATTTAATTATAAAATCAAAAACTAAAAAAGTAAAACACAATCAAACAAGCCCTTACTATCATAACATTAGAAAATAATTATTATTTTTTTATCAATTTTTTTATATTATTATAGAATAAAATAAATAAATAAACAATAAAAAAAATTATATATGAAAAAAAAAAATCAATCTAAATTCACCGACTAGAAAAAATAAAAAATGGAATAATGTCAAAAAATAAAAAATGGAATAGTGCCAAAAAATAAAAAATGGAAGAGTGCCACAGTTCAGATTCGAACACGATTGTTGAGATTAGAGGAAGAGAGAAACGCGAACAATGATATCCGGTTGAGAACTGATTATTTTATCCCACCTCAAATTAAGGATAACAAAATGCGGTTGCAACCTGATTATTTAAAAAATTTGATTACATTATCATATCCGATTGGTGCATCAAACAAAGGATTGGGGAGGGATATGATACGTGTATCATATCCTGTCTCGTTATCCTGTCCATCAAACGGGCCCTAAAGGTTATTTGTGATGGAGCTAAATATCACTAGAAGGGATGTTCTCGTTATCCTGTCCATCAAACGGGCCCTAAAGGTTATTTGTGATGGAGCTAAATATCACTAGAAGGGATGTTGAATAGGGATTTTGGCGTTTAAAAATGTTTTAAAGAGTTTTTGAATTGTTGTCCTCTCTGAGAGGATGCGAACTTGAGAACATAAATTTAAACCTTTAAATAAGAATATAATAAATGCAAGGAGAGTATAAAGAGAGAGACACACAACTTTTATACTGGTTCACCCAAAGATGGCAACGTCCAGTCCTCACACACTTGTGAGATTTCACTAAAGATCAATCAGATCAACCTATCGCAGAAGATGATTACACTTTGTGTATTATTAAGCTTCACCAAGCTTACAACTTTGTTCCTTACAAGTTTCAAATATTTTCAAGTACAACTTACTTGAAAATTACATAGTGATATGAGTATGATTTCTTTCTCTTTACTTAAACACTTTCTAAAAAGATATTTCAAAGATCTAGTGTATGAATGTAGAAAGTATAAAGAGATGATGAATATTGCTTATGATAGATTTAAGATTCTTGATCTTTTTCTGCAATATTGTTTTGTGTTTAATGAAGAAGAGCTTGCTGCCTTTTATATAGGTCTTGTGTTGCTCTTCCATGTGTTAAACCACTTTATAACCGTTTGGAAGGTTTGATCAAAGAGTCCAATGGTCTTTGAGCTGAATTTACAAAACTGTCATCCAGCTGTCTTGAACAGTTACAGTCCATCCTCAGCCTTGAGGTTCAAACCTCCTAGGTACTTGGTCCTTTTCACTTTTTCTTTCTTCAAGACATGAAAGGTTATTTCTTTGACTATGTGAGCTACAACCGTCTGAATGTTGTAATACTAGGTTGAATTCAACTTTTGGAGAATGATGTGACAATTTGTCCATCCTTTTACCTAGTACTAGTCGTCTTCGTACTAGTTCAAACTTGCTTTCTGACCTCTTTGAATAATGTGTTTTATTTGGTCATTCTTGGTTACTGTCTTGACTTCTCAACATGATTAAAAATCATGGTTACGTTGTTGGATGAGTATTATGTATTTAAGAGGTCATCCTCTCACATATTTATCCCATCCTCCAATTTGCAAATAAGGTGGTCATCCTCTCACATATTTATCCCATCCTCCAATTTGCAAATAAGGTGGTTTTGAGTCAGATTTTCTTCCTTTTAGTCTTTATGATGAGTAACCTGTTTTCTACTATACATCCACTCAAGAGCACATATTAGTCATTAAACACAATCATAATCTCTTAAGTAATTTTGTTATCATTAAAATCATTTGAGAGAGATTTTGTCTCAACAATTTGTAAGGACAAAAAATTTATTTAACAAACAAAAAAAAATTACCTTCGTAACCCCTCAACAATTGGAGACTATGTTGTTGGACTTTATGCAAAACTCAAAACTCAATAGTTGGCCTTGCTTATAACCCGTCCCCATTTCTTGTTTTGGATTTTTTTAACCTAGTCCCCTTTTCCAGAGTCCCCACGGTCTCCACAACATACAATAATAACCAAATTTTTATTATTTTCAATTAAATGGAGGGTAAAAAAATTTAAAATCTAACCATAAAACAAACGGAATATTAAGCCATTATTATGAATTTTATGCCAACAATAAATATTACATACAAAATAAGTTTATACACATATTGAATTAAAAGATAAATAAATACAACATAGAAAATATTTGTATTATACATATAAAGTAATTTGATAAAATTATTAGAGAAGTTATTTGCATGAAATTGAGGTATGATCATCATTTCCATCCCAATCTCTAAACTACCCTCAAGTGGGACTTCCTTCCCATTTGGCATCCACAATTATATAAAATTAAATCCTTCTTATCATACAACTATATATGAATGATCATTATTAATCGTTATTTAAGTGGTACATAATCACTTAAAAAATTACATGACTTTTTCTTCTAATCTTGACCATCTATGTATGTTTATGTAGTCAAGATTTAACCCTTTCACATTCTCATTTGATATGCTCTATATATATATATATATATATATATATATATATATATATATATATATATATATATATATATATATATATATAT